>CM017573.1:1264292-1800933 GCA_007844125.1 Sinonovacula constricta | reverse complement strand
TCGGGTGGTCAAGGGTTCAAACCCCGACCGGGTCAAACCAAAGACTTTAAAGTTGGTAGTAGTAGCTTTCCTCCTTACGCTGGGGCTTAGGGGACAGCTGTTTAAGTGGCCTAAGTAATTATTCTGAGTTCTTTGATACATATACCGGGGTGAAACAAGATGAAACATTATCGCCTTTATTGTTTATATTATTTATAAATGACATGCATGAAAAACTGTATTCTGAAAATATAGACAGCATTGTGAAAGATAAAATCAAACTTTGTCTGCTATTATTTGCTGACGACACTGTTTTGTTTTCATATAATGCTTCTTGTTTACACACCTTACTGAATAGACTCTATGATTATTGTTTTGAGTGGGGAATATCAGTATTTTATAATAAAACAAAAGTAAAATAAAGTTGGTGTTTAAGAAA
The DNA here is from genome assembly GCA_007844125.1 of Sinonovacula constricta. NCBI lineage: Eukaryota > Metazoa > Mollusca > Bivalvia > Cardiida > Solecurtidae > Sinonovacula > Sinonovacula constricta. The sequence continues at coordinate 1,800,515 of CM017573.1, read as the reverse complement.
AATAACAAGCGGGAAGAGATTTTGGACATAAAATATGGTGATACATCAGTTGAGATTGTGGACAGCTTTAATTATCTAGGAGTAACATGAACTTCTAATTGGATCTTTTATAAGACACAAAAGAAGTTATCTGAGCAGGCAGCGAAAGCTGTTTTTTCTTTAAATAGATTATTTGATGAAATGTCATTTAAGATATCTGATAAGATCAAATTATTTGACTCAATGAGATTGCCAATATTGATGTACGAAAGAGAAGTGTGGGGATCCCATACTAGTCCTGATATTGAGAAAGTCCATCTTAAATTTTTAAAACAAATCCTAGGGGTTGGTTCAAAAACCACAAATGTGACTGTCTATGGCGAAACTGGACGATTTCCCTAGTATGTAATAAGAAATACAAGAATGATAAACTATTGGTATAAAATAAAGTCTAATCCTGAGTCTTTACCTGGTAGAATATACACAGCAGCATCCGATTCCGTGGTATCATGTCATGATCGGAATTGAAAAAGCTAAAATGAAAAATCTTCTCCAAGACTTGGGCTTTGCATATATATTCTATAATGAAACTGTATTTAAATGTGATATAAACATGATATTACAACGAATAAAAGATAACTATATACAGAAATGGTATTCGGATGTTAGCTCGTCGTCTAAACTCGAACCTTATAGATTGTTTAAAACTTCATTTCATTTCGAAAAAATTCTTGATATTGTTATAAATGACTCAATTAGAATAAACCTTACCAGATTCCGTTGTTCAGCACACAAACTAAGTATTGAAGAAGGGAGGTACACACATGTTTCAAGAGAAAACAGGCTTTGTACTTACTGCAGTATGAATGTTATTGAGAATGAATACCATTTTCTTTTAGTTTGTCCTTTTTTCTCTGAAGTGAGAAAACAATATTTACCCAGAGTTTATCTAAGATGGCCCACAATAAATAAGTTTGTTCAATAAATGAGCACTCATAACACTAACCTTATCATAATATTGTCAAAATATATAAACAAGGCTATTGTTACTAGAAATGATTTTACGTTTAACACACATGTATAGACACTGTTTTTGTAGTACCTGACTATGTATTTTATGTGTTTATTATCATAATATTTTCATGTAACAATTAATTCAAAACAAGATAAAAAAAATGTGTATTTTTAAAGTTTTAGTAAATTGTTATAGAAACGTACCTCTTAATATTTCTGTAAACATCTGTTATAAAAGGCATATACACATACACAATTGTACTTACCTTATTCCAAAATAGTGAAATAATTGTATATTACAGTTTTTAGTAAATTGTTAAATAAACGTAACTATCTTACTTTCTGTAAATTTCTCTTATAAAAATAGTACATAAACATACCCTACTGTACATACCCTATTGTACCCGCTTGTAGCAAATGGTGCATAACTGCTAAATGATGTATTTACTTATAATACACTCATGAAACATTTGAATTGCTTGTAGAAATAATACAGGTATAGCATAAATGAAGGTATTCATATTCTCTTTAATCATGCTTTTCTATACATACTTGGTCATTTTAAACTGTATTATATACTGCCATCTTCTCCAACTTTTGTATATCGTTTTGTACTTGGCAATAGCCAAAATGGTTATGTCAATAAAAGTTTGAATTGAATTGAATTGAACATACCCATCCACACCACCGCCACCAATTTAGAAACTGCAAGCTACACAACCATTCATCTCAAACACATCCACACCACCGCCACCAATTGAAAAACTGCAAGCTACACAACCATTCATCTCAAACATCTCCACACCACCGCCACCAATTGAGAAACTGCAAGCTACACAACCATTCATCTCAAACATCTCCACACCACCGCCACCAATTGAGAAACTGCAAGCTACACAACCATTCATCTCAAACATCTCCACACCACCGCCACCAATTGAAAAACTGCAAGCTACACAACCATTCATCTCAAACATCTCCACACCACCGCCACCAATTGAGAAACTGCAAGCTACACAACCATTCATCTCAAACACATCCACACCACCGCCACCAATTGAGAAACTGCAAGCTACACAACCATTCATCTCGTACACATCCACACCACCGCCACCAATTGAGAAACTGCAAGCTACACAACCATTCATCTCGTACACATCCACACCACCGCCACCAATTGAGAAACTGCAAGCTACACAACCATTCATCTCAAACACATCCACACCACCGCCACCAATTGAGAAACGGCAAGCTACACAACCATTCATCTCGTACACATCCACACCACCGCCACCAATTGAGAAACTGCAAGCTACACAACCATTCATCTCAAACACATCCACACCACCGCCACCAATTTAGAAACTGCAAGCTACACAACCATTCATCTCAAACACCTCCACATCACCGCCACCAATTGAGAAACTGCAAGCTACACAACCATTCATCTCAAACACGTCCACACCACCGCCACCAATTGAAAAACTGCAAGCTACACAACCATTCATCTCAAACACATCCACACCACCGCCACCAATTTAGAAACTGCAAGCTACACAACCATTCATCTCAAACACCTCCACATCACCGCCACCAATTGAGAAACTGCAAGCTACACAACCATTCATCTCAAACACATCCACACCACCGCCACCAATTGAAAAACTGCAAGCTACACAACCATTCATCTCAAACACATCCACACCACCGCCACCAATTGAGAAACTGCAAGCTACACAACCATTCATCTCAAACACATCCACACCACCGCCACCAATTGAAAAACTGCAAGCTACACAACCATTCATCTCAAACACATCCACACCACCGCCACCAATTGAAAAACTGCAACTGTACAAATATCTTCCTCCTCAACACTACCTCCACTATTTCAGAAACTGCAAGCCACAAATTCTTTGAGTAAACCCTCCCTCTACTGTCCTCCCTCCACTGTCCTCCCTCCACTGTCCTCACCATCACCAAATATTGACTATTCAACCACTCTTCACATCAATATCATCCTTCATTTTAAGATTTTTAATCACTGATAGTTATAGAAACTTACTAGATTTCCGTTCGGACATGGTTTCCACTTTCACTCGGAATACTAATCCCTTTCACTGAGTTCAAGGACAGCCCGATGTCTTATCTCTCAGTCAAACCTAAAAAATCATCAAAACGCAAAATTGTATTAACTCTATAAAATTATTATTAGATAAAACAACAATGGTTTCAGAAAAGGGGAAAAAATTATGAAGTGAATTCATTTTGGACTTTTAACAATACTTGTATGAAAAACCAACTATTTAAAAACACGTTAAAATCTTAGAAGTCGCCATACATTTGTAGCTCATCAGAAGCTATGAAAATTCAAATTCCATCGATTTATTTCAATAGAAATAGCACCTGTCATAATCGGCGAAATAGCTGCGAAAACGTTCTGTGGCGAAAATAGAAACAAGTCGTATCTCCAAATGAAAGTTAGCGAAATGATCCGAGGTATATCTGACACGGGGCAAGTCTGGTCCAAAAGGTTGCGACATTGCTTATCTTCGGGGCGAACGGATATATTCAATGGTTGGGGTCGTAAATTGTCGTCCGGACTAGATTTCATGAGCCGATGACATTCGTACTAATCATTAAGCAACCGCAGGTAATCAATGAGTGAGCAAGTCCTAATCCTTGCTTTCTCACAATCAAATATCTACAGGCATACGCCCTGTTTCCAAACGCTATGTATTTGACTAAGGAATTGTTTTTGTTCGAAATTGGTTCAAAACAAACACTTAATCTGATAGGGTATTGTTGTTAAGTAAGAAAGTTGGACTCATTACCCCGGTAAAGGCGACCAGAAGCAAATGTCGAGATTATTTTAGGCAGTATTTGCCAGTCTGGCTGTTCACAAGATTACTGTACACGATCAAACACCGGTTGATGTGTAACTTCATAAAGATACCTTCCATTTACCCAAATATCAGTTATGCCGTACGACACCTTCGAAGTATGAGCTTAATAGCTGCGATAAAGAAGAACATAAATGTAATTTATAAATGAACAACATAAACTGTATCTTTACACTGATTGACTTTACTGTGATCTTGACCTCAAAGTGGCAGCATTGTGGACAGTGTTGATTGTATCAGAAACAATCTCCCGTTCTACCTTTTGTGTTGTATTTGAACGAAGCTATTTTCATAAGGTCCTAGACTGTCGTAGAGGCATTACATAACAGTAAAACCGTTTTATAAAAAATACAACAAAAAATTGTTTTGAATATTGCCGAAACTAACGTAGGTTAAATTATGTACAGTCGTAATTTTTTTTTCAATGGTATTTCGGTTTTAAAGCGAAATTAAGTGGAGTGTACTTAGAACGTACTTTTTTATATTTTTTTTTCCATTCTGACCTTGACCTTAAAATGTCTATATGCCATTAAAAAAGTTTTAGTGACAATAATTAAACATCGATATTCTGTATGCTTTTATTGATGAAATACCGGACTATAGTTTAAAATGACACGGTTCTTTGTTTAATGGCTATTTTTAGTGACAAAAAATATTTGAACACGTATTTTGTACACACGCGTTATAAAGAAAATTTCGTTTTAATACAATATTTTAAACACATAAACAATATTTTACAGCCATCTTTTAATGCGTGAGACGTGCCACACGTTGACAGTTTATTATGACACATCAACATATTAGACATATTGAAGAAGAAATTGGTATATAATATTGCTCGTTCTAAAGTATTGGCCACCTAAAGTTGTCTATAAAATACAATGGCATGAACTAACATTGACTTATCTTGGAAAATCTATTTTGTTATTTCCGAAGTGATGCGTACATGTACCTATATTTATGAAAATTCGTATTAAAACGTGTTAATTGAAGCCTTTTATTGTTACCGTTCCATGCGTAATCGCCGATTTTAAATAAACCTGAATTGGACACAGTTGTTAACAAATGAAACAAAAGAACGGTAAATTAATCTACAAGGACACGTTAGCTCTTCTGGAAATGTTTGGTCTTCATCATATATAAAAGTCCATATTTGGAGAAAAACAACGAACGAGCCACCGAACGCAATTTCGACGAACGTATGCACTTATCGCAACCATGAAACGCATTGCTACGGTTACGGCTGCTGTCAAAAGAAGCAAGTGCACTTTGAGGATATCACGTGTATGACAGTTAAAAGTGTTCCTGCTATGCTTATTACACTTATTACACCGCAATCAAATCCGTCATTTTTCAAATTGAACATGAACAGTGTACAGACTTAATCGTCAAAATAATATATAAATATATGATCATTAAAATAACAATAAAATAACAAAATCCACTTAAAAATCTCTGTCGTGACGTATTTCATTTGTTTCAACCAATAGTAAGTTTATTTCATTGTTCATTATGATTCAACAGTTTTATTCAAAAAAGCCAACAGTAACTAAAGTAGCAAACATATTCACGAGGGCACATTTTACCTATAATATATAAACTGTATATTTGTATCATAATGCTATAGATATTATTTTTTATCATAATAGTGTTATTACCTTAGATGGAATGAGTATTTTGTTGGGGGACAACTGCAGCGCCAATAGATGTTTTCAGTTTGTAGATCGTTTAAAGTACACACCATGCCAAACCAATCCTTGTGACAATGTACTTCGGGACTTATGATATAAAATCACAGTTTATATATTTAGGTAAAATGTGGGAAATACTGCAAATGCAAATCGAGTAGGCCGCATTTCCCGGACTTTTTAGAACGAACTCCGCGACACGGATTCGCGGTCCAACGTGTCATGTAACTACGCTCAACTGTGACCAAGTCGCTTCTGTTATCGGCGTTTTTAACCCGCATCTTGATATTTATAAACAATACGCAATCCTTAGTATTTATTTCCATCAACATACACGGAAATGCTTGAAACGGCGGCAAAGAGTGCAGATGTTGAACATTTAAGCGCCAAGCAGGAGTGTTTATCGTTAAACCTTAAAAGATCCCTTTGCATTTGATGTACATGTATATTGGGTCTTACAGCATACCGACGCTTGACAGGTCATGCGGCGCAGAATACGATGTCATTTAACGAAAATATGTTATCAAAAGGTTCGAACAAAAAATCGTTAGTAGAAATTTAAAAACCTATAAAGTTAAAATGCATTTGATATCACTTTATGATAATTAGTATAGGTCTGTATTGTTTGATAAACCACGCGTCACTGATCCGACATTCGCATAGAGACAACGACTCAACCTTGCTTGAAACGTGAGTAACGTTTAACACTATCCAGATCTAAATTATTAAAGAAAAAATACTCTCAGTGAGTGAAAAATGATTGGCGACGCCTATGTATGGAATGCTCACTAAAATTTACACATCGGGAAAGTTTGTTTTGCGGACCTTACCTGATAAAATACGGGTCCTAATTCAGTGAAAAGCTTTATTTTAGTGTGTCTGTATCTTTCAACATAACTTAGAAAAATTCTTTATGAACAATAATTATTTGTGTAATGTGCGGCTGCTGCACATGTGCAATTTCTGCTTGTACACTTTATTGTTATAGTAAATATAATTATTTTGCAACTTTTTTTTCTACATACATAATAATTATGTAACATCTTGAAAAAATTATATCTGAAGATTTATAGCAAACTGAAATCTTTCAAATAAAAAACCATTACTTTTCAAACATGTCTCGTTTTCCTTATCCACTTTCTTGCGTCGCCTTTGATGCTTCGCATCAACGACTTTTCTTGTAGCATCTGTTATTATTGGTTACACCAGTAAACGAGCAATCGGCTGTTTATTATAAAAGGGAGATAACTCAGACAAATTTGTTTATTTGCTCGAGAAGTTTAGTCGTCTTAGAAGGAGGCTAACACCATAGGACCATTAATACCGAAGTCAACTTCTATTCAGCGCTGTTTTCGAGGATTGATTAATTTATACGTATTTCAAAGGAAAACTTTGAACATAGAAAATTTGAAAAGTAAACACCCGTACATTTCAATTATCCACATTCCCACACGAGACTACAAGCCATATAGAGTGGTACACGAGACTACAAGCCATATAGAGTGGTGAGGAAGAAACGGAGAAATTCACATAAAGGTTTATTCTGTTCCAGAAGCAAATTCATGTGCATTGATAAACAATTGTAAACACAAATAACACATTTCACTTTATAGTTTATTTATATTATTAGTCACGTAGAACGAACATAGTAAATCATCATTCAACGATGTTATCTAGTTTGGACATGTTGTGTCTTTTTTCCAAAACAACAATTTAAATTATTGTTACCAGAAAAGATCCAGCAAAGTGCAGTTTAATTAAAACCACGTGACCACTTGTGAGATTAGTTATTACATCAGGGTAATCCACTCTGGTGTGTTTTATCATAGATTTAGAAAAAATGGAGATTTTGAGCATTTTTTTCAGGATTGTACATTCTAACATTTCAGGTTGTGTTTATATCTTTTTTTAGACTAAAGTTTATATAACACGAGTTTATAAAGCAGTTATGCTCAAATTCCCCAAAATACGTCCTGCAAGGATTAAAGAAAATACAAAAATGATTTTAAAACATGTTTATAGTATTCTATCTGCATCACGACATCAACTACTTATTTACAAACAGCCCGTCTCACAGAGAGCACAGCACAGATATAACAATTGGAACAAAGGAACTATCAACGTCCCTGTACAGGAGAACAAGTAACTGTATTCTTTAAATATATTCAAATAAAACATACAATGTAAGTCTGTTCAAAGTTACAACTGAAATCACCCGGAATGAATTCTCTATCTGACAATGAATTTATTTAAATAAACATTTCACAATTTATCACCTCTGTAACAAATAAATATCCTTTTCTGAATCTTTTCAGATCAGACAATTGTTACATGACAGTTGATGATAATGAAATAGTTTACCTTAAAAAAGGACAGCATTAGAAAATGTATCAATTAGCATCACAAGTTTATAATGAATGTTTTATTTTATAAATATTACAAAATGTGTAAGTGAAGTACTGAGAAATGACCAATCGTAGCTCTAAATTTGACAATTAAATCTTGAAAAAAGTGACCCACAAATACACCCCTACCCCCACACTGTTCCTAATGAAGAACACCCCTGTGAAGACACAGTCATTAAAGGCACTTTTTGTATGGCAGCCAACACCACTTCTTGCCACGTAAAGTCAGAAGTAGAAACATTTAGTAATTACCATGAATTTCAATGTCATTTTCTACCTATGTTCATATTCTATTACAATTATAAATTATAAAAGATGACATCTTAAGATGATGGGATTAGTGTTCTATTCAGGGATAGCCTTGTATGTATTTATGGTCTATAGATGGTTTCACACTCTTAAACAGTTATCAAGCACTAACATACTAAAAAAACAGCAGCCTAACAGTACCATGGTTGATCCAGACTCGGCAAACAGTGTAATCTAGATCATTCAATTATTTGAAAATACAGCTATCTTTCTATCAATAGATTGCCTATGTTTTGTTCATATGATGATACAGTACTCATCGTTGGTACTATCTGTCTCAATTATTTAGATGTTTGCTCATAACTGAACAAATAAACATTGTAACCTTTGGAGATCACTATTGTATATAAAAACAGATTCCAAATAGTCTACCAAATACTTATAGCGGGGGTATAGAAAACAAACTTATTGCTAGTCCACATATAGTACATGTATGGTAAGTTTAACCAAATATCTTATCTTTATTACGACAAACTTTCGCAGAGTAATTTATTATTGAAACAAAAAAACACTTGGATATGATATACATCATTAAGCATCATATTGCTGCATTCCAAAATATTGAGGCTTTTCCAGTCCAGGCATATTTATATCAGTGATGAATACACTGTAGAGGGTAGATGGACATACACCAGTCCACCACAGAACACCATCAGAACACCAGCTGTTCAATGGAACACAACAACTTGGATGGCTACTTCCTAGCCTTCGTTCCGGTTTGGACTCCCTAGCCATTGTTCCAGCTACGATTCCTCCTCCTCCTCCTCATGCTCACCAGTTTCTGTTATAAACTCTGATTTTAACCTGCCCATACTGTCCATAGAGTCAGTGTTGATGATCTGTATGGTGTTTTCACCTGCAGTTATCTCCATTATTCCTTCCTCCTCATCTTCCTCCTCTTCTTCCTCATTGAGATCATCTTCAGTCTCACAATTTAAGCTCAAGTCACTATAGCTTTTCTTGCTGTGTGTCCGTTTGTGTTTTGAGAGATGGTCCGACCTCATGAATTTCTTATTACACTCTTGGCATTCAAAACGCTTTTCTCCTGTAATCACACAAACAAATGACATATAATATTCACATTGTTGACAAGCTGTACTAGCTAAAATATTTGCGAGTTGATTCTTTTCATGTCCTGTACCACATTCATACTATTGACTCTCCCTCAGACAGGCTGTAGCTATACCCATATTAGTGACAAGTTCTCACGATCCATAGGATAAACAAATTACACAATAAGCTTAAGTTTTTATTTCAATCCTATTTCAGTTGTATTGTATCTTAATTATGTTAACTACTATACAACTGCCAACATGGCACAGCTCATGCAGTTTTTTTTAATTGTTTGTTAGTAGATGTTTCAGATGGCTTTAGGTTTGAGATTGGGTTCACATAAACTAAGAACATGAAGGCAAAACTTCATGTTGATTGTAGTGGATATTTAAGTTTCCATTGGAAATTTGAGTGTGTCTTTATGTGAAGGAATGCTTTTTAATTCAGAGACTTATATACAAAGCAGTACATATCAAATAATACAATAATACAATAATATAAAATGATATAATAACAAATAAATAAAGAATTTATTTGCTTTTTTTAACAGTTACTGAATGATTGCTCAGATAAAATTATTGATGTCATTTTGTTCCAAGCCCCACAGATAAAAATCCCGAGCTAAGTCTGCTTCTATATCCAAAGTTTCAGCTTAAGATTGGTTTATCTAATTGACGATGAAAGATGTTTGATGTATTCCTTACATCATATAAATATTTCAATGCTAGGAGACATGCAGTTTAAATGTCAGTTACAACAGGAAAGCATTGTCAAATCATTATAAGAATCATTTTTGATCATTCATTTTTATTAAACAGATCGCTCACTTTGAACATTTAGACATTTAATGTCATAATGAACTAACAATGAACCCATGTTTTATTGACATGTCAGACAATGCATAAAAAATAATCTAAATTTAGTGAAAATAACAAACTTTCTAATAAGAATATCCTCTTATCCATACTCTTTACATTTATAGCAACAAAAGTCAAGCAGTAAATTGGTCTAATATCATAGTTAATGGATTTAAATAGATCAAAATGTAATCAGAACTTACGCATAATATGTAATTATTACCTCCTTTCTCACAATTGTTTAACCTTTGCCTAACCTAGTCCCTAGTGATATTAAGCATGTGTGTTTTGCAGTCAAGCTATCCAGTTGTCTTAAAAGACATGAGTGAAATACATGAGAAAAGGGTCAATTGACCATTCCTCAGGTATTTTATTGACAGGTCTCTTAGCAAATCAAATATCGGATTTCATCACATGTTTGCTATTGCCAGCTCTAGGTTGACAGGTCAAACAGTTGTAGGAAAGTTTTTACAGTTAATGATTGATAATAAAGTTTTATTAACCTGTAAATCTTGCTTACCTGTGTGTGTTCTTTTGTGTCGCTGGAGTTCATCAGATCGTGTAAACCGCTTCCCACAGAATAGCCAGGAACATACAAATGGTCGCTCACCTGTGTGCCACCTGCAGGTTATATTAATAAACATATGGAATCTTTGATTTAATATCTTGGTGCTTTCAAAAGAATCATTAAATCAAGCTTAATGAATAACATGGGACAAAATGAATAGTTGTATAACATTCTAAAGAAGATTCAATGTACATGTGTCAGTTGTACCCTGTTAGAAATTAATATCAATACTAGTATTTAACAAAAGTTGTTATTTGATGTATTGGATGGACAGTTTGATTTTATAGTTTGACAATGTTATAAATTTATCTAAATTAAATTAAAATCAACCAACTACTTTTATTGATCAAAGAAAAATTGTATGCCATATAAAATGTCTACATGCTCATAACTATCTGTTCTGTTTGTTTTGACTCTAACTGGGACAACAATGGTAATCAGAGTGATGTGTAGCTATTACAAAAATGGAATTATTGGGTCACAGGGAAGTCTTTCCTTCTGAAAGTTTTCTAAACAAATGGGGCAGGAACCCTTTAAGTGACAGACCGAAGGATTTATCTTTCATACGTTACTGCATGTAGGACAGTTTAATACCTCAAGGTACAGGAAACATTGAGCAGAAGGATTATTACCTCAAGGTACAGGAAACATTGAGCAGAAGGATTATTACCTCAAAGTACTAGATACATTGAGCAGAAGGATTATTACCTCAAGGTACAGGAAACATTGAGCAGAAGGATTATTACCTCAAAGTACTAGATACATTGAGCAGAAGGATTATAACCTCAAGGTACAGGAAACATTGAGCAGAAGGATTATTACCTCAAGGTACAGGAAACATTGAGCAGAAGGATTATTACCTCAAAGTACTAGATACATTGAGCAGAAGGATTATTACCTCAAGGTACAGGAAACATGGAGCAGAAGGATTATTACCTCAAGGTACTAGATACATTGAGCAGAAGGATTATTACCTCAAGGTACAGGCAACATTGAGCAGAAGGATTATTACCTCAAGGAACAGGAAACATTGAGCAGAAGGATTATTACCTCAAGGTACAGGAAACATTGAGCAGAAGGATTATTACCTCAAGGTACAGGAAACATTGAGCAGGATTATTACCTCAAGGTACAGGAAACATTGAGCAGAAGGATTATTACCTCTAGGTACTGGAAACATTGAGCAGAAGGATTATTACCTCTAGGTACTGGAAACATTGAGCAGAAAGATTATTACCTCAAGGTACTGGAAACATTGAGCAGAAGGATTATTACCTCAAGGTACTGGAAACATTGAGCAGAAGGATTATTACCTCAAGGTACTGGAAACATTGAGCAGAAGGATTATTACCTCTAGGTACTGGATACATTGAGCAGAAGGATTATAACCTCAAGCTACAGGATACATTGAGCAGAAGGATTATTACCTCAAGGTACTGGAAACATTGAGCAGAAGGATTATAACCTAGAGGTACAGGAAACATTGAGCAGAAGGATTATTACCTCAAGGTACTGTAAACATTGAGAAGAAGGATTATTACCTCAAGGTACTGGAAACATTGAGCAGAAGGATTATTACCTCAAGGTACAGGAAACATTGAGCAGAAGGATTATTACCTAGAGGTACAGGAAACATTGAGCAGAAGGATTATTACCTCAAGGTACTGTAAACATTGAGAAGAAGGATTATTACCTCAAGGTACTGGAAACATTGAGCAGAAGGATTATTACCTCAAGGTACAGGAAACATTGAGCAGAAGGATTATTACCTAGAGGTACAGGAAACATTGAGCAGAAGGATTATTACCTCAAGGTACTGTAAACATTGAGAAGAAGGATTATTACCTCAAGGTACTGGAAACATTGAGCAGAAGGATTATTACCTCTAGGTACTGGAAACATTGAGCAGAAGGATTATTACCTCTAGGTACAGGAAACATTGAGCAGAAGGATTATTACCTCAAGGTACAGGAAACATTGAGCAGGATTATTACCTCAAGGTACAGGAAACATTGAGCAGAAGGATTATAACATCAAGGTACAGGAAACATTGAGCAGAAGGATTATTACCTCAAGGTACAGGAAACATTGAGCAGAAGGATTATTACCTCTAGGTACTGGAAACATTGAGCAGAAGGATTAATACCTCTAGGTACTGGAAACATTGAGCAGAAAGATTATTACCTCAAGGTACTGGAAACATTGAGCAGAAGGATTATTACCTCAAGGTACTGGAAACATTGAGCAGAAGGATTATTACCTCAAGGTACTGGAAACATTGAGCAGAAGGATTATTACCTCTAGGTACTGGATACATTGAGCAGAAGGATTATAACCTCAAGCTACAGGATACATTGAGCAGAAGGATTATTACCTCAAGGTACAGGAAACATTGAGCAGAAGGATTATTACCTCAAGTTACTGGAAACATTGAGCAGAAGGATTATAACCTCAAGGTACAGGAAACATTGAGCAGAAGGATAATTACCTCAAGGTACAGGAAACATTGAGCAGAAGGATTATTACCTCAAGGTACAGGAAACATTGAGCAGAAGGATTATTACCTCAAGGTACAGGAAACATTGAGCAGAAGGATTATTACCTCAAGTTACTGGAAACATTGAGCAGAAGGATTATTACCTCAAGGTACTGTAAACATTGAGAAGAAGGATTATTACCTCAAGGTACTGGAAACATTGAGCAGAAGGATTATTACCTCAAGGTCCTGGAAACATTGAGCAGAAGGATTATTACCTAGAGGTACAGGAAACATTGAGCAGAAGGATTATTACCTCAAGGTACTGTAAACATTGAGAAGAAGGATTATTACCTCAAGGTACTGGAAACATTGAGCAGAAGGATTATTACCTCAAGGTACAGGAAACATTGAGTAGAAGGATTATAACCTAGAGGTACAGGAAACATTGAGCAGAAGGATTATTACCTCAAGGTACAGGAAACATTGAGCAGAAGGATTATTACCTAGAGGTACAGGAAACATTGAGCAGAAGGATTATTACCTCAAGGTACTGTAAACATTGAGAAGAAGGATTATTACCTCAAGGTACTGGAAACATTGAGCAGAAGGATTGTTACCTCAAGGTACAGGAAACATTGAGCAGAAGGATAATTACCTCAAGGTACAGAATACATTGAGCAGAAGGATTATTACCTCAAGGTACAGGAAACATTGAGCAGAAGGATTATTACCTCAAGGTACAGAATACATTGAGCAAAAGGATTATTACCTCAAGGTACAGGAAACATTGAGCAGAAGAATTATTACCTCAAGGTTCAGGAAAGATTGAGCAGAAGGATTATTACCTCAAGGTACTGGATACGTTGAGCAGAAGGATTATAACCTCAAGGTACAGGAAACATTGAGCAGAAGAATTATTACCTCAAGGTTCAGGAAACATTGAGCAGAAGGATTATTACCTCAAGGTACTGGAAACATTGAGCAGAAGGATTATTACCTCAAGGTACAGGAAACATTGAGCAGAAGGATTATTACCTCAAGGTACAGGAAACATTGAGCAGAAGGAATATTACCTCAAGGTACAGGAAACATTGAGCAGAAGGATTATTACCTCAAGGTACAGGAAACATTGAGCAGAAGGATTATTACCTCAAGGTACAGGAAACATTGAGCAGAAGGATTATTACCTCTAGGTACTGGAAACATTGAGCAGAAGGATTATTACCTCTAGGTACTGGAAACATTGAGCAGAAGGATTATTACCTCTAGGTACTGGAAACATTGAGCAGAAGGATTATTACCTCAAGGTACAGGAAACATTGAGCAGAAGGATTATTACCTCAAGGTACAGAATACATTGAGCAGAAGGATTATAACCTCAAGGTACAGGAAACATTGAGCAGAAGAATTATTACCTCAAGGTTCAGGAAACATTGAGCAGAAGGATTATTACCTCAAGGTACTGGAAACATTGAGCAGAAGGATTATTACCTCAAGGTACTGGAAACATTGAGCAGAAGGATTATTACCTCAAGGTACAGGAAACATTGAGCAGAAGGATTATAACCTCAAGGTACAGAATACATTGAGCAGAAGGATTATAACCTCAAGGTACAGAATACATTGAGCAGAAGGATTATAACCTCAAGGTACAGAATACATTGAGCAGAAGGATTATAACCTCAAGGTACAGGAAACATTGAGCAGAAGAATTATTACCTCAAGGTTCAGGAAACATTGAGCAGAAGGATTATTACCTCAAGGTACTGGAAACATTGAGCAGAAGGATTATTACCTCAAGGTACAGGAAACATTGAGCAGAAGGAATATTACCTCAAGGTACTGAAAACATTGAGCAGAAGGAATATTACCTTAAGGTACAGGAAACATTGAGCAAAAGGATTAATACCTCAAGGTACTGAAAACATTGAGCAGAAGGATTATTACCTCAAGGTACAGGAAACATTGAGCAGAAGGATTATTGCCTCAAGGAACAGGAAACATTAAGCAGAAGGATTATAACCGCAAGTACTGGAAACATTAAGCAGAAAGATTATTATTACCTCAAGTGAGCCCTCAGGTGTGATGTCTTTCCGTACACTTTCCCACAGTTATCCATGTGACATATATGTAGCTTCTTCTTGTTTTCCGTTCTGCAGCACATAAACATATTTACCATATCACCTTAGTTTTGTATAGTTATCCTAGTTACCACATAATGTTAGTCATATTCAACATCAGAATTTTGATCATTATAGCAATGGCCAGGTATTTAGTGGAGGAAGACCTCAGACAAATGTCTGGGTAGAACCAGCGTCACACTGCAAGTCAACTGGATGACATTTCCATATAAAGTCCTTTGGATCAAATAGAACTGCAGAAGCTAAGCAGTCAGAGGAGTTGCAAAGCGGTGACTCTACCAGTATGCCATGGGCAACCCTTTAAGCAGTCTTGTGATGCTAGTACAAAATATCAATATAAAGCATTGATGGTGACTCTTTTTACATTTGGGTTACATGGTCTGAAAATGGATAACAAGACACCATAATAATGCTGCATGCTTATGGCCTGAAGCTGTGATACCATATCACAAACACTCTACAATGTCCTGGGTCAACTAGATGTTGGAATACCCTCCATTATACTTGCTTAAATGTTAGCAAGGGAGCTTTGTTACTACCATAAAATGGTATGTTGTGGCCTGGAATGAAAGCCAGGCATCCTTTATGGTAGATGGAACTGATGTTATACAGTACACTATACACTATTGTTGAAGTAATATACTAAAGCATCAAAAGTATAAGTACCAAGGATGACCTACTTATTGCCGTCACTATTCCTGCAGTATGGACAGGTGCATGCCACACGTCGCAGCCGCTTCCCAGAGTTGGGTGTTTCTGGTGTGGTTGCTGTGGAAATAGGAGAAGTGATGGTGGGTATCTGGAGTTGTGTCCCTTGGTTCATCGATGTGACCAGTTGCCACTTGGTTGGGTCACTGGGGTCCTGTTGAATAGGAATCTGCTGACCAGTGGCTGGAGAAATAATGTTTTATAATAATGCTTTATAAGTAGCTTAAAATAACAGCAATGATAGGGAAAGATTTTTTGATAATGGGATATTATTCCTTTTTCCGACAAAACCAATGGAATATTTTCAAAATTAGGTCAACTTTTTACAATTTAAATGTGACAATTTCTAAGTAATGAATGCACTTTTTCACACAAAAGATGAAATAAAATATAATAACTGTAAGCA
This sequence comes from Sinonovacula constricta, assembly GCA_007844125.1. Lineage (NCBI taxonomy): Eukaryota > Metazoa > Mollusca > Bivalvia > Cardiida > Solecurtidae > Sinonovacula > Sinonovacula constricta. The sequence continues at coordinate 1,784,005 of CM017573.1, read as the reverse complement.
TTATACTGGTATATTATTTTCAGTTGTGAAAATGATTTCATTAAATAATGGAACCATTTTTTCCCCTTGAATAATTTGATCTGGCATTAATTCACAATTTGATTTTTAATGTGACTGCCGCACTTCCCATCACTAAAATAGTTATGATAAGACATACTAAAAGTAATTGATTCAAGTTATAACTTCCCAATATGATATAATCACACCCTAAGGAATAATTTTTCTATGTCTAAATGAAATAATGCTCAAGATTAAAGGTTCCATTGTGATCACCTACCAGTCAAGATCTGTGCTGTGCTGAGCTGGGCCTGCACCTGTTGAAGGCCTTGAGTTCCAAGGTTCACAGTGGTAACCTGTTGACCCTGTGACCCCAATCCATTCAGTTGAGAGATGGTTCCCTGCTGGTTCACAGCCATCGCACTGACACCTTGTATTGGGGTACCAAATATCTGCTGGATCTGATTCTGGATCTGCTGAGAGTTTAATGCCTGCAGTCCCTGTATATTCTGATATCCCTGAACACCCTGAAGGGTTTGCAGGCCCTGGATATTCTGTATCTGAAATGGTAGGGCTCCATTCTTCATGTTGGCAAGATTAATACCTTGTACAATCTGGTTTGGTGCTGCAGTCATGATCTGATTTTGGCCAGCAATTTGGAAATTAAAGTTTTGACCATTTATGCTCTGTATGAGTTGTGGATTAACACTGAGCATGTTAGCAAGAGACGACTGTTGTGATGAGGACATGATGGTGGGTGTGACACTGGTTGTTGCCGTGGCCACACTAGTCGATGTCTGGGGGATACTAAGGATGGTCGGTGTGTTGCCTATACCGCTCATGTTCACTTGGGACAACACCTGCATATAGTTCCCTCCACCAACAGGTATCAGCTGAATCTGCGGAATGATGTTAGCAGCTGCTGCTGCAGCTGCTATTGTCTGCCCCTGCATGGCTTGCTGCTGTTGTTGCTGCTGCTGTTGTTGTTGTTGCTGCTGCTGTTGTGATTGCTGTTGCTGCTGAAGCTGTGGCATGGTCATGATCACTGAGGAGCCATTAGACTGGGCTGACGTGGTGGAACTATTTGTACTGCTACTACTTGTGCTAGTCTGTTTCATTTGTTTCACTTCCACCAATTGTGGCATCGCGGAGGACTGTTGGACAGTGGTTGACCCTGCAGTCACTGTCTGTGATCCAGTGGTCACATTGGTGACTGAGCCTGTGTCCACTGTCTGTAGCTGGGGCAACTGGACAGGCATCAAGGACGTTTGACCATTGGAAGAGACTGGCACCTGGATGAAGCCAGGGAACTGCTGGAACTGTGGCAGTTGGTTGGCCTGGACCTGTATTGGCTGTAGTATCCCTCCTGGTCTCACTGCCCCCAGCTGCTGCAGGCTGCCAAGGTTCACCATCTGACCACCAATGTTTACCATATTCCCCGGAGCTGCAAACGCCATGTTCCCAGCCTGCACAACATTAGCCATGGACACAGCTGGCATCTGTGCCCGAATGATTTGACCCTGTGGAGTCATCATAGATATTCCCTGTAACCCTTGAATACCAGGTTGTTGTCCACCTAGGATTGTCTGCCCCTGGAGTGTGGTTGGGTTTCCATTGGCATCCTGTCCATCTATGTTGATGGTCTGATACTGAGGAATGGCTTGATATGTGATGGCACCGTTAGGGCCCTGCTGGGCCACAAGTTGGATACCCTGAGCCTGCTGTAATACCTGCAATTAGTAAAAGTATATATTTATATTAACTATCTAAGACAGTGTGAAAAATGAGGTAAGTAACTGAGCCAGTGCTTGTCTGGAAAAGGATGATGGTCACTTTGCTGATGGAACGTTGGTTAGCAACTTATTATTCTGGGAATATTGATTTCATCAACTCTATAGCCCTTTCCCAAAACAAGGTTACATCCCTTACCAAATCATGTGTTATGTCCCTTGATTTTGTTTTTCCACATCTGATGTCACTTGCAGATAATAATGTCAGCTAAACAGAGTAAACTTATTACCTGAGGAGCATGTAAACGAATCTAGGACAGTTGCCCCCCCCGGACGTTTGCCCCCCGGACGTTTGCCCCCCTATTTGTGAAGGGCGGACGTTTGCCCCCCAGCTGAAATTACAAGGCGGACGTTTGCCCCCCCAGCTGAAATTACAAGGCGGACGTTTGCCCCCCAGCTGAAATTACAAGGCGGACGTTTGCCCCCTCTACTAAAATGTCAAGGCGGAAATTGCCCTCCCTTTCTTCTCAAACTCTGTATCCCGCCTGTAAATGTCTTCCCGCCATATTAGAAACATACACAAACGGTACTACATGGTGCTACAGTACATGAAATGTGTTAGGTGTAACAAAATTTTCTATAATTTTTTTCATAGGACTGGAATTAAGTAAAAGTTACAATCTAGTTTGCCTTCATATCTTTACATCGCATCAGGTTCCGAGACAATTTACCCGTTCTAAAACTCTCGCCGTCGAACCCGCAAGACTTCGGCTTTAACAGGTTGTTTGCTACACATTTCCCGTGATCGCTTGCCACTCATGCGTAGAGTGTCACAAACAGGTTAACTGTCAATCAACTGGTAGGCCTAGACCCATTTAAAACACTTTGATTAATCAAAATTAGTTTGCAAAATTCACGTATTGTAGGCATAATTTCGTCTGAAAAACTATATAGATCCGTTTAATGTTTTTCTTCTGTTTTGTCGAGTATTATATTTTTTATGTTTTTAGTAACTTTTTTTACATTCTTTGTAAAATTAATGAAATTGACAGATTGATTTTTTTTAAAGTCCACCCTTACGTTATGGGGGGGGGGGGGCAAAAGTCCGCCCTCAAGTTTTGTTGAGGGGGCAAACGTCCGGCTTTGAAAATCGGCAGGGGGGCAAAAGTCCGGCTCTGAAAAACGACAGGGGGGCAAACGTCCGGCCTGCATTTAAAAGAGGGCAAACGTCCGGGGGGCAAATGTCCGGGGGGGCAAATGTCCGTACACCCATGTAAACAGCTCTGTACATATGCCTCAGTGAACAAACTAAACAGCTACCTACACAGTGCTGGTCAGCAGAATCAGTGAAGAAACATAACTTAGTTTTTGAGTGCAAAATGATATTTATTTAACATTCAGGGTACAAGAATGATGTGAACTGCTGCAAGAGATGATATGAACCTCAAATTTACCAGATTTGTGCATTGTATGAAATATAAACTTGTGTTTTGTTTTGTTTTCTGTCCGACATCTCAATCTATTGCAGATTAAATAAAACTGTTTACGTACTACTTCTTGTGATTAACACAACTATAAAATAAAAAATATGCATTAGAAAAAAAAAGCCTTTCAGACCTTAAAATTTCCTTTATGTAAATCGTTTTAAGAAAATACAACATTTAACTGACTTTGACTATAGTTTATTATTGTTTAACTATTTAGATTACATGAATTTTGGCTTGTTTTGCTTAGAACCAAACTGTGCTTTGACATTTACAATGGGCTTTTTACAGTTTGTTGCTCTCACAGGTCGTGATTGTAGTTAAAGTACAGGTAACCTTACCAGCCTGTCTGATGAAGTTTATATCTTAAAATAATACATTAAATTAAAAACTATTATATATGATTCAGTTTTAATTTAAATTTTATATATGAACTTAAAGAAAAAGACAAGATTATCATTATTTTCTAGCAATGAAAAATACAACTTTGACCTAACTTGAATTTTTCCTGTTGTCAGGGTAAAGTCAAAATAAAGACAAGCTGCATGCATGTAAAGTGTTAAGTAAAATAGAGGTTGGAGAGGGGTGGATGATGATAAAACACGCAGTTGTTGTCACACATCTGCCCCTGGGATTTCATTGCCCTGATCGCTGTGTTATGAAAACACCTATGAGGGCAATCCAGGAAAATTAGGGGCTAATAAGGCTCGTCTTATGTATATCAATGTATTAATGACATAAGATTCCGAATTACATTCCTGGTACAAGAACAAATTTCTACCCATATTTTTGCTTTGTGTAATAATAAATGCCAAAATGACAGCTTTTTATTTGTTAAAATGTATTTTATAACACACACACACAAATGTGTCATTTATAACTTTACAATCAATAAGATGATTAAGATTTATTGTGAAAACAATGATGCTTTTAAATGTGGAGAAAATCAGTTGAATACACTGTGTTCAGTGATCATCGCCTGGAGGTGAATACACTGTGTTCAGTGATTATCGCCTAAAGTTGAATACACTGTGTTCAGTGATCATCGCCTAGAGGTGAATACACTGTGTTCAGTGATCATCGCCTAAAGGTGAATACACTGTGTTCAGTGATCATCGCCTAGAGGTGAATACACTGTGTTCAGTGATCATCGCCTAAAGGTGAATACACTGTGTTCAGTGATCATTGCCTAAAGGTGAATACACTGTGTTCAGTGATCATCGCCTAAAGGTGAATACACTGTGTTCAGTGATCATTGCCTAAAGGTGAATACACTGTGTTCAGTGACCATCGCCTAGAGGTGAATACACTGTGTTCAGTGATCATTGCCTAAAGGTGAATACACTGTGTTTAGTGATCATTGCCTAGAGGTAAATATACTGTGTTCAGTGATCATCGCCTAGAGGTGAATACACTGTGTTCAGTTATCATCGCCTAGAGGTGAATACACTGTGTTCAGTGATCATCGCCTAGAGGTGAATACACTGTGTTCAGTGATCATCGCCTAGAGGTGAATACACTGTGTTCAGTGATCATCGCCTAGAGGTGAATACACTGTGTTCAGTGATCATCGCTTAAAGGTGAATACACTGTGTTCAGTGATCATCGCCTAGAGGTGAATACACTGTGTTCAGTGATCATCGCCTAGAGGTGAATACACTGTGTTCAGTGATCATCGCTTAAAGGTGAATACACTGTGTTCAGTGATCATCGCCTAAAGGTGAATACACTGTGTTCAGTGATCATCGCCTAGAGGTGAATACACTGTGTTCAGTGATCATCGCCTAGAGTTGAATACACTGTATTCAGTGATCATCGCTTAAAGGTGAATACACTGTGTTCAGTGATCATCGCTTAAAGGTGAATACACTGTGTTCAGTGATCATCGCTTAAAGGTGAATACACTGTGTTCAGTGATCATCGCTTAAAGGTGAATACACTGTGTTCAGTGATCATCGCTTAAAGGTGAATACACCGTGTTCAGTGATCATCGCTTAAAGGTGAATACACCGTGTTCAGTGATCATCGCCTAAAGGTGAATACACTGTGTTCAGTGATCATCGCCTAGAGGTGAATACACTGTGTTCAGTGATCATTGCCTAAAAGAATGCAAGTGCAATAATACATTCTTTAGTGAGTGACAATTTTAATCAATATTTTCCCAATGAGATCTTTTTTTCCCAAGGAAAGATAGGCAAGCAGGCAAGATTAAACACTTCAAACCTTTAAGTCAGAACATAATATTTTGACAAAATGCTGACTTTTCTGTTTGATGTTTTTTATAACATTCTAAACTTGTGCAAATTATAATCAATAAATTTTTAATGAATAAAATTATTTAATTGACAAAGGACGATGCTACAATACTTGAATAGTAAATCTAATGGTTGATTACTCTGTGTTCAGTGTTTAACGGTAAAAGCATGCAAAAGCAAAAACAACTAATGTTTACTTTGTATATCATATCAAAAAAGTGTTGTAGGAACAATTCAGTTGATTCCATTTCAAAATATTTACACTTCATTGGTACTTACATCAGCATTTACAGGATAACTTTATGCTGATTGCATGCTAACACACCAAGGCCATGTAGCGTTAGTGTGAATATTTGTAGTTTCCAGAAGTAAGTTGTATTTATTGAGAGCTCATCGAGCATGTGCATTTTCAATGGAAATAACCTAGTTTAGAGAAAGGCCTATAGAGGAATGATTGTCAGATTGCTTGCAACAGTTTATTCACCTGAGTGGAATATATGAATATTGTGAGAGTGCAAGCAATAGTCCACTGACCTATGGATGGAACATATGAATAGTGTGAGAGTGTGTCATAATGAGCATTATTGCATTTATCTTATCTCTGTCTCTTTCTGTACCTGTCCACCCTGTAGAGTGATTGCCTGTATGGCCTGTCCCTGTTTGCTGGGGTCCATCATGGCTGGGAGTTGAACCCAGGCTGGACTGAGGACTTCCCCGGCTTGGCTAGCGTTGATCACACGTACCCCCTGACCACCTCCTTGACCTCCAGACCCTCCATCCTCTGTTCCTATCTTGCTACATGTCTGTGCCAGCAGAGCCAGTGGACTCTGTACCTCCTTAAACACATTATAACATCTCAAAGGTGAGATCCCACAGATCAAGACTCACAAATCAGATCTTTTAAACCAGTGGAAACAGTTGTCCTATTCTTATATCCAGTTAATGAAAAAATGATGACTCAACCAAAAAAATTAGGTACATGAACTATCTACAATTGTTAAACACTTATTTACATACCAATTGATGTCATTTTGCTATAGTCCTCATGCTTGTTTGACTGTCTAATTAATATACAACACCAAAAGAACATTCTTCTCTAAAATATCTATTGTGTTTAACAAAACGATAAAAAAAACCACAACACTGGTTAAACTGTAAAAGCAATACTGTGAACCAGATATGGTGTTGGGTTGCATACTGAAAATCGAAACTTCTTCCTTCCTGTAAATAAACCAGATTATGATTTAGAAATGTCGAGTTTCATAAGGCAGATATCACACCTCCTTTATAACAGCAGGAAACAAACAGCACAACACAACAGTGTTGTATGGGACAGTGGTGTATGGGTAGGGATATAATAAATGTTGCCTGTCCACCTTTGTCCCCATCAACCCCCCCATTTTAATGCAATTTTTATACTTTTTGAAAATACCACTTGAAATGCACCAAAGGACATGTTGTTTAAGACACAGCATTGTGATAGTTATGGAGATATTTTGAGCTTGGAACCACCGATGCTCCGCAGATGAGTTTAAAAACTTTACGTGAAATCTAATGGTTAAACTTTGGTAGTCACAGATAGGCAGTTGATTGGATGCAAGATGTTTCGCTACCCAGAGGTTTTGCACCTGATATTTCGCCACCTACGCCCAGGATGTTTCACTACATTGTAGTTCATAAATGAGATAACAATTCTAAAAGATGTTGTTTGTGCATGATATATCTTTATATTATAATTAACACTATTACTACATAAAAATGTATTTGTTGCTATTTTACAACCATGGTCTTTTTGAACTTTGAATAAACAAGTATTTAAAGTCATTTTCAGCACTGACCTTCATGGACTATGACATTTCTATCATTCTATCACTTAGGAGATGCCCAGGGACTGAACCCGGCTGGTCCATTATACTGACACCGACGTGTCAGGCATAATGCTGTCCCCTTACCTACTCTAAGGTCTTTGGTTTGAGCCGGCAGGGGTTTGAACCCGTGACCTCCTGATTTGCAAGCCGGCGATCATTGACATTAGCATTAATCTCAGATATATTGATCATAAATCATTTGAATCATCAAGGGATATGTAATGCAATGTAAGTTTCTTGTAATATCAAATGGTCATTTTTTCTTGGTGGAGGGAAAGCTTAGAAAGATAAAAAACGAGGAGTTTTGTGTCATTGAAATTAAAGATCAAATTTGCACATATAGACTCTGATACAACTCAGTTTTCATGTGTACCCTTTACTATAATCTATGTATATAAATCTATACGTTTTGGCCTATTAATCATAACTGAATTGATACATAGGTTAAAATCATATCGTGATATTGTTTTCTATTTACACCTTATTTATTTTACATATTAAACTCCGACTATCTACGATACACTTTCGCTGTTAAACTGAGTAGCGTAATATCTAGTTGGGAAACACCTTTTTGCCGAACATAACTGGTTGTGAAACATCTGTAAATTGTTGATGTTATAAGAAAACTTTGATTGATGAACATTATATACACACTGAGAACTATATTTCGTAAACTATCAGATAAAACATGAACAGCTTTGAACACTTTCTCGAGACCACTTACTCATGTTTACTTCCTAGATCAAACGTGTAAACACGCAATACATTGTCATGGCCTCTCATTGAGTAGTTGCATGTTATCAAATGTAAATGTACGCAGCATCAATTAACTTACAAGGAATGAAAATTCTACATAAGGAATGTTAGTCTTGCATTTAAATTTGATAATGCATTCCGATTGAAGCGAAAGTACGGCATATTTTGACCGAAAATGTAATACTTTATCTGGGCGGGGTTACATGTATATGGGTTGTGGTCAGAGGCTAAAAATAGCCGGCCTTCCGCCCGGAAATTTTCAACAAAATTCATCGAAAAAAGGAAGAATAACTAACCTGACTCGATGTTTCACCTGGCATTTTACATTCCTTTCTATGAGGATTATCGAATGTCAACGTTTATTCAGCAACTATTAGGTTATTTTCCAGAAAAAATAGTAAAATATTCAAATGACTAGGAGGACGGCTTTTCGTCGACGGGTTGACCTCGCCTTGCTTTGACGTCACGCCCTTTCTGCATAAAATCGATATAACCTTGCGCTCTTGATTTAAAACGCAACTAGGTAATGAACATATTTTTGATGACCTTGTTTTTATTTTGTTTAGTTTGCATAAAAACACCATTTTCATTATGAGATTGAGAATAACAACATATTTGTAGTTAGTGTAATGGCGAACTACTTTTTGTTTATGAAAACAAGCACTTGCCAGATGGTGCTCCGGCTGGTGTGGCATGCTTGTTTTTGATTGACAGCTGGCTGGGCAAAAAATATGCAGGTCTTTATTGTAAGACTGTGTGGGTTGTACTCGAATTTAGGGAGGCACTCCACCAACAACAAAGGGGACAAACTAGGTTAGGGACCACGCCCAGTCGTATATCCGCGCGCTGCTTAATCGGGGGAGGCGGATACGGCTGACACATGTGTCAGGTTATTTCGAAGTTATATATGTATATAAAGAAAGAGATGTGGATCTACTAACATCCGATGTTACAGAACGATTATCGCTAACGATTTAATGAGCTAAATTCGGGATATACTTTCATATAGTTGTTAAATAATATCTATTTTATAAACGGTATTTACAGATTGTTGGTATGTTTGCATTTCATGGCCGATTTAGATATATGTGACAAAACATTTTTAAAAAAAAAATTAAATAAAATAGAAAGGAATTTATAAATAGCGCGATATTAAATATAACATACACATTAATTTATACGTAAGAATTACACGTTAACGTGTGTAATGTCTCAATCAATATTTGCATATAGAAGTTCTTGCATAATTGTGCACGTACATCGTAATTTGTTTTTAACACACTGTGTACATTGCACATAAAATCAATACATGTATATGCATGTTTACCTTGAAGTCTTACATATGATTGCACCCGCGCTCTTTAAAGTGGTTCAATGATTGTTAACTTAGCCTACAAAGAAACAAATGTGGACAAATTACACAAAAAAGACCGACAATGATACAGATTAGCTATAATAGTGAGTTGTCAATTTTACGTAACAGCGTACATGTATATTTTAGATAACCACCCGCTTCTGTTTTCCGTATCATTTCGTGCTATCAACAAAAAGGGAAATAACTGCTACAACAGTACTTATTGAAAGAGTTGTACCCCTTTGTTGTGAAAGTCGTTTTTATGTTGAAGAAGGTCTGAGTCTTGCAGCGATTTGCTTAGTTCATGACTGCATAGCAGGCGCGTTTCTGCCATTACGCACTTTACGCACGTGCGTAACATCCGTTCGAAAAATCGAAAACCTGAAAGTACCAAAAACAATATGTAAGTCGATGCCTACACCGTGTTAGGAATGATAGTTTCTACGTTATAAAATCTTATTACCACACCATTAAAGTTGAAAAGGTTTAAAAATGATAAAAATAATACACGTCAGGATTTTAGTCGTTCATATTTTTTCTCGCATGTCCGCATTTAACCTGTTATTCATTAGAAAAGAACCGAATATAATCAAAAGTATTACTACAAAGATTATCTCCCTTGTTATTGTGCGTAACTTCAAAAATGGCACAGATACGCGCCTGCTGCCTAGTTTTTGTATATCCGGAAATTATTTCAAATTAAAAAAAAAGGGGTTAACATCCACGTTAACCATTTAGTTAGTATTACTGTTAAATGTTTTGTCTCTAGAGCCCAGACGTTTTACCCGGAATAACCTGATCTGTAAGTATCTTTTTGAAAGTGGGATTATTATTTTCAAATATATTTTCATGTTTTAATTTGAATTGTTTATTATTTATAATTATTGATTCATTACACCATCTCTGATAGAGTCCTGTATCGCTGTTTTTCTACAGATCAGTGTAGAAATGCACGAAGCAGAACGACAGCAGCAACAACAATAACAACAACACAAATACACGTACACACGTAAACATCCCATCAAAATATTTGTCGTATTGAACATAAGGTGAAATTTCTCCAGGTGTAAACTCAGGTTATACTTGTATGCACAGGCATTACCACAAAAGAATCGTGACAGTCATTGACAATCGCTTATAAAGACTATTGTGGCTGGCGCCTGTAGATGACAAGACACCTCTCGATCTCTGGTGTATTTATATCATATGCTTACCTTGTTTAGTTTATAAGAAGCTCGTATATGCAAACACACACACACACCCAACAACAACAAAACAATTATTATTATTGCCGAAATATTTCCTCACATTGCATTATTTTTCAGAAGTTTCTGCATCTATTTGATCACTGTCGTAAACTGGTTGTTGTACGCCATTTCGTGATACCATTTTCTGTTTTTCTTTCTTCTGAACAACGATGATAGATGTGCTATATAAAATATTAAAAGACAGACAGAATTAATCACACGTAACGTTAATAATTACATTAAAGTCACACTGCCAGGGGCGTGCCTAGGCGACCTTTGAGTATACGCACTATTCCGGGGGGGGGGGGGGGGGTCATTCCCCCGGCCCCGGATTTTTTTTCCTTAGAACGCCGTAGATACATTCTGGGGAGAAACTCTGTCACAGTACAATGAGCAGGAAGGGACAGAAATACGTCAGATAGAATTGCAGAAGTATTTGTAGAATTTGGAAAAGGGTAAGAACTCTAATTTAAAAAATGAAACAGCTAACAACAAGTGCCAAACACAGGTTATGTACGATTTTTATTTGCTTTTTTATTTTTGTATTTTTTCAATTTTTGGAAGCAACTGTACGCAGATGTGTAAGTGCGTAAGCCCAGGCACGCCCCTGACTGCCCAGAGTTCCATGCAGATGTGTGGATATTTGTATACTGTGAAGCTTTGTGCCATGACTCACTATTAAATAACAGGTTTTACATGTCACATCGTCGACGCTAATTCACAGTCTACTTTAGGGACTTTAAACTATATATCATACATTGCAAACTACTGTGCCAACTTACTGCATAGGAAATATGTTCACACAAGAACAATACCAGTTTTTGTACGCTTTCATCATTTTGATTACGATGTGTTCTTTACTTTATATACATTTTCATCATTTTGATTACGATGTGTTTTGTACGTTAGACACGCTGTTACCATTTTGATCACGAGGTTTTCTGTACTTTATATACGCTTTTAACATTTTGAATGCGATGTGTTCTGTACGTTATACACGCTTTTACCAATTTCATTACGATGTGTTTTGTACGTTATACACACTTTTACCATATTGATTACGATGTACATTATAATTTATACGCTTTTAGCATTTTGATTACGATGTGTTCTGTACGTTATATACGCTTTTAACAATTTTGATTACGATGTGTCTTGTACATTATATACGCTTTTAATATTTTAATTACGATGTATTCTGTACGTTATATACACTTTCAGCATTTCGACTAGGATGTGTCGTGTACGTTATTTTACAGATTATGAAGATGTAAGTACGCCGAAACTTATAACTAAATATTTAACACTTATTTTTTTTATTTAGTAATTTACTTTAGTTTACTCTTTTTACTCTTTCATTAAATCATTAAACTACAGTCAAACCTTCTATTAAAAACAACAACATAAGAACATTATAATGAATGAATTTTTAATTATCGGTTGAGACTTCGCATTCTAGACATATTGTGGAATACATATGTTTGGACATGTTGTAATACTGAAATACATTAAAACATGTAATTTAATAAAATTAATTGGTTGTATGGGATGGGGATGGGATTAGTCGGCATTTTTGCCGATACTGCGCAGCGACATTTCTATCATTATAGCACAGGGGAACTTATGAGGTGCCCAGGGACTGAACCCGGCCGGTCCATTTTACTGACACCGACGATTCAGGCGTAATGCTGTCCCCTTAGCCCCGAGCGTTATTCACCTGTGTCTGTGAAAGATTGGATTAAACAACAACAACAACAACAACAACAGCAACAACAAAAACAGCAACAAAAAACAAAAACAAATAAACAACAACTTCAATAGGTTGGTGACAAATCAATTCCATATTAAGAATTACTTGGATTAAGTTTATTATTATTATTATTATCATTATTATTATTATTATTATTATTATTATTATTATTATTATTATTATTATTATTATTATTATTATTATTAAAATCGGGATGTTTTATCTGCTGATAATTTGATAGTTTGAATTAAAAATGAACAAAATTACAATGTTCCGACGTTTATTTGTGTTTTGTTTTGCTAAATGAGCCAAACGATCGTTTCCTGGACAATAGATGGTCAATATCCGAGTAAGAGAAGCTTCCCAAGTGTTTAACTAGAACTAGATGTAGAACTTATTTTTAGATACATTTAACGAAACATTTTAGACGATTCTGTAGTATGACAAGGCTTAAAATACAGAACACCTCACGGTGGATTTTGGTTGAAAATGGCCGGATTCGGGATGTGTTCTGGTCTCGACTTTTCGTCGAAATCTGACGTTGATACTACGTCGAAAATTGAAGTTTAAAACGTTCACCTTCGACCGTACAATAACGACGTCGTATTTTGGTCGTCGCGACTTCGTGTGTAGGCAGCGAAGCGACTTCTCTTGACCAAAACTGATTTGCTGAGTGGGTCAGTCCTACATGTGAACACATGTGAACACATTCCGAATTTTACTTTACATGTTGCTACAGGAGTACCCCGCCGAGAGGTGCACCGGTGATGGTGTTATCGCAGCACAGTATCGCTGTAATCTCTACCTCTGTACCTATGAACTATGATGTAACATTATGGACACGGACGTCCGAAGTACATGTACAATGACCACACAGCCGAGGCACATCTATTAGTGCTTTCTCTTTAACAACGTATTCAATTCATTCAGTGTACTTGTGTAACAGTTATTTAGAAGAAGTGACTTTCGCACCGAACAGCATAGATCTACATAACTATTTCCGGTTGATGTTGGTGCAATATACAAAGTCCACGAACAAAGTGTTGTGATGTGATTAATGCTTTTTGTATGGAGTTACAGTCTGGATGAGGAAGTCCTTGTTGCCCATTCGAAATCTGCGATAGGGAAAAATCTAATAGAGGCTAAACACAAACATATTGCCTTCAAAAAGACAAAAGTGCGCGATGATAAGCCGTAAAAATAAATGTCTGATGGTTGTGTTGTTTTCGGCACTTATCATTTTGATATTATTAATACAGGCGGGTTTATTTCAGGGACCCCCATCTTACACAGGGGAGTTGTGTAGTTTAGAAGACATTAAACTACAGAAAGATTTTGACAAGGAAAAGTTTTCAGGTGTTTGGTATGGGACTTATACCAAGGGTCTCGATAGCAAAGTGCTGGCAGCTCTCTTGGAGTTTACTGACGTCAAAATCAACTTCCAGTTGAAAAAGGACGGCAACTTTGATCTCAAATCAGGTATGTCCTGCTCTCCTACTCTTTTAACTTATAACACATTAGGTTCAATCTGTATTTCCGTGCGGCATTTCATAATGAATACATGTATTGGGCAACTATACCGAAATCAGTACTGAATACACACGATAATGCATGCACCTATTTTAAGAAAAAAAAAACAACATCATCACAGTCAATAAACAAAACCGGTATGTGTAAATTAACATTGAGAAAATGAAACATTTAAATATCTACAATTAACCGCAAGTGCTGATATTTTCAGAACGCGACTTTCGCCGCGACAAAACAACAACTCAGCAACATTAATTACTACATGCCATCCCCCTCACGGCATTAGTAAATAAACGTTAAAATTCCCTATAAAACATAATATCATCTCACATATGGGCAAACCAGTATCAACAATACCGTGTATAACATGTTTTATGTCATCCCCAATGGGTAAACCAATATAAGCAATACCGTATATAACATGTTTTATGTCATACCCAATGGGTAAACCAATATAAGCAATACCGTATATAACATGTTTTATGTCATCCCCTATTTATAAACCAATATAAACATGCTCTGTGGGTAAACCAATATCACCAAAATCCTATATAGCATTATCATGTCCTACTCTGTGGGTAAATAATTACCAACAATACTCTATATAGCATTATCATGTCCTACTCTGTGGGTAAATAATTACCAACAATACTCTATAATTATAGCATTATCATGTCCTACTCTGTGGGTAAATAATTACCAACAATACTCTATAATTATAGCATTATCATGTCCTACTCTGTGGGTAAATAATTACCAACAATACTCTATAATTATAGCATTATCATGTCCTACTCTGTGGGTAAACAAATACCAACAATACTCTTTAATTATAGCATTATCATGTCCTACTCTGTGGGTAAATAATTACCAACAATACTCTATAATTATTGCATTATCATGTCCTACTCTGTGGGTAAACAAATACCAACAATACTCTATAATTATAGCATTATCATGTCCTACTCTGTGGGTAAACAAATACCAACAATACTCTATATAGCATTATCATGTCCTACTCTGTGGGTAAATAATTACCAACAATACTCTTTATAGCATTATCATGTCCTACTCTGTGGGTAAACAAATACCAACAATACTCTATAATTATAGCATTATCATATCCTACTCTGTGGGTAAATAATTACCAACAATACTCTATATAGCATTATCATGTCCTACTCTGTGGGTAAATAATTACCAACAATACTCTATAATTATATCATTATCATGTCCTACTCTGTGGGTAAATAATTACCAACAATACTCTTTATAGCATTATCATGTCCTACTCTGTGGGTAAATAATTACCAACAATACTCTATATAGCATTATCATGTCCTACTCTGTGGGTAAATAATTACCAACAATACTCTTTATAGCATTATCATGTCATACTCTGTGGGTAAATAACTACCAACAATACTCTATATAGCATTTTCATGTCCTGCTCTGTGGGTAAACAAATACCAACAATACTCTATATAGCATGTATCATGTCCTACTCTGTGGGTAAATAATTACCAACAATACTCTTTATAGCATTATCATGTCCTACTCTGTGGGTAAATAATTACCAACAATACTCTATATAGCATTATCATGTCCTACTCTGTGGGTAAACAAATACCAACAATACTCTATATAGCATTATCATGTCCTACTCTGTGGGTAAATAATTACCAACAATACTCTTTATAGCATTATCATGTCCTACTCTGTGGGTAAATAATTACCAACAATACTCTATATAGCATTATCATGTCCTACTCTGTGGGTAAATAATTACCAACAATACTCTATATAGCATTATCATGTCCTACTCTGTGGGTAAATAATTACCAACAATACTCTTTATAGCATTATCATGTCCTACTCTGTGGGTAAATAATTACCAACAATACTCTTTATAGCATTATCATGTCCTACTCTGTGGGTAAATAATTACCAACAATACTCTATATAGCATTATCATGTCCTACTCTGTGGGTAAATAATTACCAACAATACTCTATATAGCATTATCATGTCCTACTCTGTGGGTAAATAATTACCAACAATACTCTATAATTATAGCATTATCATGTCCTACTCTGTGGGTAAATAATTACCAACAATACTCTATAATTATAGCATTATCATGTCCTACTCTGTGGGTAAACAAATACCAACAATACTCTTTAATTATAGCATTATCATGTCCTACTCTGTGGGTAAATAATTACCAACAATACTCTTTATAGCATTATCATGTCCTACTCTGTGGGTAAACAAACACCAACAATACTCTATAATTATAGCATTATCATGTCCTACTCTGTGGGTAAATAATTACCAACAATACTCTTTATAGCATTATCATGTCCTACTCTGTGGGTAAATAATTACCAACAATACTCTATAATTATAGCATTATCATGTCCTACTCTGTGGGTAAATAATTACCAACAATACTCTTTATAGCATTATCATGTCCTACTCTGTGGGTAAACAAATACCAACAATACTCTATAATTATAGCATTATCATGTCCTACTCTGTGGGTAAATAATTACCAACAATACTCTATATAGCATTATCATGTCCTACTCTGTGGGTTAACAAATACCAACAGTATCCTATATAGCATTATCATGTCCTACTCTGTGGGTAAACAAATACCAACAGTACTCTATATAGCATGTATCATGTCATACTATATGGGTAAACAAATACCAACAATACTTTATCTAGCATGTATCATGTCATACTCTATGGGTAAACAAATACCAACAATACTCTATATAGCATGTATCATATCATACTCTGTGGGTAAACAAATACCAATAATACTCTATATAGCATGTATCATGTCATACTCTATGGGTAAACAAATACCAACAATACTCTATATAGCATGTATCATGTCATACTCTGTTGGTAAACAAGTACTATCACTTATTTGGGGATCCTTGTTTGTATTTCCTATGAGAAATAACGTTGTATTCCATGAATCGACCAGTCTGTTTACTCGTGTCTTTATGTAGCTATATTTAGCTACAGTACAGATATTGAATCATATTGAATTGCACTGTCATTTAATTTCTATCTGTTCAGACTGCAGATAAAGGCTCGTCACTATCAGATTCATTGATAATCCCATGCACATGTACTTGACATATATATATAACTTTCACTGGCCTTAATACAGTTTACGTAGTATGAATCAAAGGGCATCCGTTAATGCTTCCTTGCTTCCTTGTCATGGACTGTAATCAAAACTTGTTAGTTAAATTAATATAGGTGAAAAAGCCAACAACATATAATAAATATCTTAAGGAATAGAATTGTTGTTTCATTCCATTTTTAACGGTATAAGCTATATGTCTATTTTACATATGTACATTTATTATGGAACGGAATTACAACCTTCCAATGTGACTTTATATTGTTTGTAGCATTGTAAGTTAGCACTAGACAAATCACGAGACATCCAAGGCGCCGAAGAGGGTTAAACAAGAAGATGAATATACTGGGAACTAAGCACTCTCTTAAACAGAGGATTCATTACATAAATATTTGAGAGTAACGAACCGTAACTCTGATAGGAACATGACTGTTTTCTACTTTACATTCTTCCTTGTTGTCTGCTACATCCATAATTACTGGCTGCAATGTTGTCTGCTACATCCATAATTACTGGCTGCATTGTTGTCTGCTACATCCATAATTACTGGCTGCATTGTTAACATCGCGGTTTCTTTTGTTTAACAATACCTCGCCAAACAGCTGCGATCTTAGATCTAGTGATGTGATTGATAAATCCACGGAGTGTGTGTAAATAAAACTCTGTGATTATTACAAGGAAAGAGTATACAGGAACATCTTGCATCCAGATCCAAACTTTAACATAGTTAAATATTTTGTCAAGTGTTACATATTTTTTTTTCTGTGTACTAAATTACTGTGTCTAATTATATGTCATTGATTTATTGCAATATGCCAAATGCTGTTATGTTGATGTGTGACAAATGCAGTATTATTTTGTACTATTATACATATAATTTTGACTTGTTAACTTGATTAAATTGTATACTTGCATCCTTTTTGTTTAATTTACCTTAATTTTAATTGCATTTTAAATTGTTGTTTACTGATGAATTAATTAGGATACAGAGTAGTTTAGTTTTCCAATCTACCATGTTGCGGTGGCTCATTCTGCATATTTTCATTTTAAATTTATAATATGATTTCATTTGATATATTGCCTGAATTATGATTATGCTACTTCAGCCCTTTTAATTAAAATTTAATATTCATAATTACATTTTTATTCTTTATTTACACCTTGTTACTGTTGATAAAGAACCTGGTGTGTGTTACATTGATAACTAGGACAAAGATGTTAGTAAATAAAAGGTATAATCATGCTTGTTGCCATTGTCAAAGTTTCACATCATAGCTCTAATTTATTTGCACATGGCTTTTTGTTATATTTATCCCTCTGTGCTGAAACCACACATATATCTGCCAGTCATTCACCCGACATAGGCAACTGACATCGGTCCTATGTCGGTCCAATATCGGCTCAATATTTGAAAAAAAATGATATTGGACCAATATAACATATACTTTGCAAAATCGATGTCGGCCCGATAATGAAATTCGACATTGGCCCAATACACAAAACCATATTGGTCCGATATTGGACTGGTATAAAATGCTTGCTTGGTAGTCCCCATAAAATACACTCCATAAGCGGCCATGCTCTCCAGTGCGGCGCCAATTATGAGCTTTATTATTATAGTAAAAGAATATACGCTAACTTTCTATTTGTGAAGTATTTCATTGCAGCTGACGGTCTACTGTTACTATTGTTTCGCTTTGAATGAAACTGCCATAAGTATAACCAACTTTCAACCATCACTTTTAAGCGACTTGGGCACAGTTGTTTATATTCTCTTGCAAACATACTTTGCCACTTTGCCGTCTTGTAATGCAGCTTACATTTCTACTAAACAAAACAGCCCCACCTCCACGCCTGGCAAAAATAACAAAACAACCATTTTATTTCACGAATGTCAGCTTCGTTACAGTCAGATGGCATGTTTCCGTGCCTGTTGTGCCCGAACTATATTCCCTTCCATTACTATACTTACTTTGAAAGTCCACCTTTCTCTCAGAGACTCTTTCTATTATCACGAATATCTTCTTCGTTACAGTGGGCGGCAAGTTCCTGGGCCTCTGGTGCCCTGAAGGTGAAGGTCACGCTGACATCAGAGACGATGCCACTCCTCAGAAGCTCAGTATCTACTTCGATACCCCGACAGGCAAGAAGTTCGGCACTAAAGCTGGCTGGATCATCGCTACAGACTATACAAGGTAGAAATAAGTCGAGTTCAGTTAGGTCTGTGTGTGGGGTGTGGGGGTGGGGAGGGGGTGTGTGTGCATGATTCATGCGACAGCCTTGCAAGATCATGATTACGGTCGCGATAGCCATTGTGTGAAGACACGTCAACCTTTAAGTAGCTACTTCAAGACACTTTATGCTAGTTTATGCGACTGAGGGGACAAACTTTTTAAAAAGTTAAAGACTATGACAATGAAGCACAACATTGAATTTATCGCAATCACAGTTTTGCTCCAGTACGAGGAATCTCCCATCGGACTCAGAGTCTACATCGACAGTATATACAATGTATTCGCTAATTATATATTGCCACATTTTAAGCTGTTGACACATCAAGTCAATAAATACAGTAAATTCCAAAGAAGCGAAGTCCAACCTTTACAAAACACAACGTTCATTTTCATATGCAAAAGACTTGACAATATATATTTCTAACATTGTGACCAGTGAATGTAACGCTCAAGGTTGGCGCATTGTGAGTTTAACCATGCGCCTTGTCCGAGCCGCGCTCAAGGTCCCGCACGTCAGTCTATCGTCATCTAAGCAGTGATTGAATGAAATAAAAATTAACTATATCATGTATATGTTACCAAATTATTATTTAACCAACAAAATAAAAATATGAAAACAACGGCGGACAGAGGCCTCACCTATGAGAGGCAAGCTAACCACTACACCCTACATACCGATGCTACATATCCGCTATTAATAAATAGTGTTCGTTCAATTTACCTATTTTGAAACCTTGACCGTTGTTGATAAAACTGTCTAAGATATTAATTTATTAAGATTCGATTGGAAAAAAATACTCGATTACCGATGTCTATGTAGTTGAACAGTTGTTAAGTTTTATTGAATTTCTCACAGCAGTTGCTGGTACAAGACGTCTATCGTATGAACCAACTGGTTGATAGACCCTTTAAAGTATATCATGACATTGTAGTTGTTCACTTTGTTTCCCCTATTCCAGTTACGCCGTGATCTACTCCTGCTGGGAGGAGACCGCTGATGGCATGTGTACGGCCACTGGCGCCTATGCTGGGGTGATCCAGCGCAAGAAGGGTAAGCTGTCGGCCTCTGCCATGGACGAGGTTCGAACCGCCCTCCAGCGCTCCTGCATCAACCACGATGCCCTCCGGCCCATCGTCCACCAGGGCAACTGCAAGTCGGCTCAAGCGGCCCTCGAACATTAAATAGACAGTACTCACAATAATAGATAGAATTCATGCTGGTTGTTATTTTAGTCTATCTTCTTATTTGCCCATACATACACAATTTAGTACTACACTGTTTAAAACATGCTTTAAAAGGGATCTGTTTAAAGCTACGACTGACTCAATACTAGAACAAGAATGGACTCGGGCTATCAGAATGGTTCGCCTTTTTTGGGGGTTAAGCTTCACAAGGACAAGTAGGGCTGTCGTTGATGAACAGGATTGAAAGCAGTATCATGTTGAGAATCCATATACGCTTCAGCGGAATGACACCGGCAGGGATGTGCCATTATGTAATGCAGCACTCAGGTGGTATCGTGTCAAGCCATGTATACTAAACTATATGTAAACTAAACACTCATATGCTGTTCTTTGAGTGTAGCAATTTATTTCATTGAATTTGTTACTATGTTAATTTACATTTTTAAAAGGATGACTCTTATTTGTTTTGTTTGTTTACATCGTACCTGTACAATTATGCTTATACTGGCGACGTCCAGCTTAATATTCGTGGAGTAAGACCCCAGACTTATATCTGGGTAGAACCACCGGCGCACCGCAAGTTAGCAGGAAAACCTCTCCACGGGAAAATTCTCGCTCCGACCAGGAATTGAACGCATGTGTGAGGGGCTGATGAGTTACAAGTCAGCGACTCTAACCGCTCGGCCACGGGCGCCCCGGATAATTATTATTAGCGATTGTATTCGGATTTTTACAAAAGGAAGCTTTTAGTCGCGCAAATACTCAGTTATTCTTGTTGATCTGTTGATTGCTAGTGACATATTCTATAATTATTCCATTAGCACACTTCTTCATAATACTTCGTGGTGTTATACTTTTCTGTCCTCTGTGGGGCGCGTTCCTCTCGGCAATGAAAAATTTGTGTTACGTTGTTTACACGTTTATTTTGTTATGTTCGGCTTCTTTTTCAAAAATTCGCTCAACAACGCGCTTATGTGATCTGAATGGTTTCACAATGCAATGATAATGATTACTCTTATCGGCGTGCGATACCTATGCGGCTTTAAAATGCTTCATGTTGCAATGAAAAAATGCGAATGTTGCCGCTTCCATTCTGCTGCCGTTTCGTTATCATTCCGTTGACGTTTCGTTGCCGTTTTCGCTGCCGTTTCGTTGTCATTCCGATGCCGTTTGGCTGTCATTCCAGTGCCTCTTCGCTGCTATACCAGTGCCTCTCCTCTGACATTCTGCTGTCATTCCGCTGCCGTTTAGCTGTCATTCCGCTGCCGTTTCGCTGCTATAGCAGTGCTGCTTCTCTGTCATTCCGCTGTCATTCTGCTGTTATTGCGCTGCTCTTTAGCCATGAAACAATCAACCATTCTTTATGTATTTGGTGTATGGTGTAATTAATGCCATGAAACAATCAACAATTCTTGATGTATATGTTGTATGGTGTAATTAATGCCATGAAACAATCAACCATTCTTGATGTATATGGTGTATGGTGTAATTAATGCCATGAAACAATCAACCATTCTTGATGTATATGGTGTATGGTGTAATTAATGCCATGAAACAATCAACCATTCTTGATGTATATGGTGTATGGTGTAATTAATGCCATGAAACAATCAACCATTCTTGATGTATATGGTGTATGGTGTAATTAATGCCATGAAACAATCAACAATTTCTTTATGTATATAGTGTATGTTGAAATCAGGACCTTTTCATGGTTATAGATATATTGAACGTGTGTACATGTTTAGGAATATAGTGGATATGTGTATAGGAATGCATGCTTGAATGTTGTTGTGCACTTGCAATGCAATATAAACAATGAATGGGTAGTTCATGATACATTTATCATGTTTTGTTTATCATGTTTTGTTGTTGAATCCTAAAATTTATAACATTTATACAGTTACACTTAATCTTGCCAGGGAAATTTATTGTTAATTATAACACGTGTAAAGACAGCATACAGGAAATATAGAACCTTAATGTGGAAATATTTGGAGCGAACATTGTTTTATTCTGATTTAATTTGCTTTATTTATATTAATAATATTATCTGTTCGAAGCAGCACTTTTACTGTATTGTTTTTCTCATAAAAGAAAACCCTGATCGAGTATGTTTTCTCGTTTGACTCCCCTCTGTAAGTAACTCACTTTATAAACTAAACGACTAAAGATATAAAACTATTCTAATTATTGCAATAATAGTCATCTATTTAATAAGCATTTAATATTCAAGCAGAAAATAATTAAGAAAACATTGTTTTACTATAATGCAAGGTTAAACTAAGAATGTTTCAGTTCACTACTAAAAAAAAAAAGTTTTGTAACCTCCTGTAACAAGTGAGAGAAGTCGTTCTTTGACCCATCGATATGTACTTACCATTTCTTGCTGGGTATTCAGTGTTGACATGTTACCAGTGGTTGTGAACCGCGCGCTCACTTACATTCCGCTTCGGGTCAATTGTGCCTTCTCGGGAGGGAAACCATGGCGCTAACGAGACTGTTCAAGATTCGAAGCCGCAGAAGTTGGAAGAATAAATTAGCTCTTGTTACGATGCTAGTCACAGCTATGTATGTTTTTAATGAATATGCCGGAAAGCCAATTTTCTCGTTCAGTGTTCAATGCGGATACCATTGTTGGAAATTTCAAGCGATGCAAAGCCATTATTATGAAAATAATACTGGGACATTAAGGAATGTAACAAGTATTTCCTGGATAAATACTGACAGTCAAAACGACAGCTTGAACGGTGCAGCGAATTTGTTACTCAGTGAATCCAAGGTAAATCTTACTTCAGGCCAGAAAACAAACCCAAACACCATGCTTTCGACCAATAGGACGCGGATGTTTCCAAATGATACTATGCTGGATAGAGAAATGGGATGTGTTTCGTGTTTCTATGACCACTTGAGATACATAATAGACAATAGACATGTGTGTGCGATAGGACAAAACACATCGCACAGTATCTCCTTACTTCTGCTAGTGACCTCCTCGCCTGACCACACGTCAGCAAGGGAGGCGTTAAGGAGAACATGGCTGTCTATAACTAGGAACAACACGGCAGATGTGCGCCATCTGTTCATACTAGGATCCATGCCAGCCAACGTGTCCAATGAGGTGATCTGGAAAGAGAACGACAAGTACCACGATATATTGCAAGGCGAGTTTCTTGACACCTACTACAACCTAACCTATAAGACAATGATGGGGATTCAATGGGCTACCAAGTCCTGCCCACATACTGCCTACGTCATGAAGACTGATGACGATATGTTTGTTAACGTCCCTAATATACTGACGGCCTGTAAGATGAACCATGCATTCCTAGACACAGGTATCCTAGGATCTTGCTACAACCAGTCATGGCCGCATCGGAATATTGACAGTAAATACTACACATCTCTGGCCCGGTACCCGACAATGCCTTATCCCGGATACTGTTCGGGGACTGGTTATGTAACCAGTATCAATGTAGTGACAAACGTTTACATGGTATCGAGGTCTGTTCAGTTCTTCCATTTAGAAGATGTGTATGTTGGCATTTGTCTCAAACACCTGGGCTATTCCGTCAAGCATGTAATTGGTTTCGGCTTCGTGTTTAAAAGAACGTTTCCCTGTTTATTTCGCGACAAGAAAACATACACGGTTCATCATATTTCGGAGCAAAAGTTGTACGTGATATGGTTGCGGTTTTGTAGTAAATCTAATAGCGTACAGTTAAGACGAAGAAAACGGATTTCTTCTTAGAAAACGACAGCTGACACCAGCACTCGCACACCTACCACATCCACACGCGCGCATTCACAATACAAGTCATTGGCTGGCCGAACAATGTACACCATTTTAATTATTAAAAATGTAAATAAAATCAATTGATTTAGAGGCTAACTGGATAATGTTTTTTTAATGTTTTTAAACTGTTTTTCCTGATTTAATACGTGAGAGAAGAACAAAACAAGAACGACATCCGTTAAGCCGCTTAACCAATCTGTATATACATTGTACATTAAACTCAACTTTTACATGATTGACATTGGAGGCTTTTCTTTTTAATATCAGCATAAATATCGGGGACTTTTTCTTTGTGTGTGTTTGGGGTGGGGTTATCACAATAAACGTGCCGATTTGTGTCGTTTTGCTTATATTTGTTTCTGTTGCATCCCAACGACACAGCTATAGTCATTGGCAACGTCCAGTTTTGCATATGCAAATGCATCTTAACACAAATAACATTTTAGCTGTCATAAATGTACGACCGCTTATGAGAATAACCAAACGATTCAATTACAATAATAAGGGTATTCAGAAAGATAGATTTAAATCTAAATATTGAAACACTTTACTTTACATTCATTTGTATTGCATGAATTGTTGAGTGTTTGAAAATCGTTAAGACATACCTAATTTGTGAACTCAAACTCTCTTTACATAATTACAATTAATCAATAATAGCTGGTGTGTTTAAGAATTGTCCAGTGGAAACCTTTATTGACAGACATTCTCTCTTTAACAATTGTTACGACAGCTAGTCAGGACATCTGAAGACAAGGCATTGTATGTTTTTGTGCTGTAGAATTCTACAATAACCTCTGTAACCTTGCAGGTTTTTATAAGATACTGTCGAGTGAAATATTACCCTGTTATTTCATTTTCATTTTTGCATATTCGAAACATAGCCTTAGTTTGATGATTAAGATGTTACAATGTTGTAACTATTTGTATGTCAAATTCGTAGTAAAATGGTGGAAGTTATTTGTTGTTTACATACCGTTAAACGCAGTTTTGTCGGCTCCTGTCATGAAGTGTTGTTGTCTTATTTATGTATTTCATCCGTATATGTTGTCAGTTTCAACAACAATGTGTTGTTACACTCATATTTTGTCAGTGTCGTCACTTCGGTCAGGAAAAGTAAAAAACAAAGATGGCCGGGGTCGAGCCAGACCAGATTATTATAAAACCTTTTTAATAGTGCTTCGAGTTTTCTTCAAGAATAATTCCATAATTCCACTAAAATAGTCTATTTGATTTAAATACAGCAGAGATTACCAGATCTGGTCAAGTGGGTACTCAAATCCGGTCAACCTAGATTCGGTCAAATATTTATTACTCATTTTATAATTAGAGATAAAAGTAGATATTTATATATACACATATATATTATTATTATATCATTAATGTATAAATAAATTGAAAATCGTCAGTCTAAACTGAATATATATATATATATAGCGTATATTATTATTTAATATAATATAATACATATTATTTAAATTATCTTGTTATTCATATATATATAAATATTTAACAAATAATACATGGCCTTGAGGGCAATATGCAAGTTTACGGACTTGTTGGTCAGACCGAGGAAGGAATATGGCCCGAAGCGCAGCTGAGGGCCATATAACCTCCGAGGTCTGACCAACCAGTCCGTAAACTTGCATATTGCTCGCAAAGCCATGTTTTATTTGTTATATTATACCGAATCTTAATCCTTTTATCCCTTTTGTTGCTTTAATTTTAGTATGATTTGCTTTTAAATAATAATTGTATTTGTTCAGTGTGTAAAAAATCTCAAACCCTTGTCGTTTTTTTATTATTTTCAAGCGATGCAGCAAAAAAAAAAAATCATGCTCTCCTTTTAATATTCCATTTTTGTTGATCAAATTAAATAGTAAATGCTACTAGACAAAAGACCCGGACTTTTAGAATTTCGTTCGTGTAGGTTTCAAAGGAAGAATTGTGGCTTTTTTTTCTGCTAAATATGTTCGGAAGAGCTTCAGTTTTGTCGCGGTTTTGGTGTTTTTGAATCCTTAGATTCGCTGAATTTAACTAAATCTGTCTCCGATAAAGAGGCGAATCACTTAGACATTTTGACAGTGTTGTCGTAAACTTCGCACGTCGTAAAAGTCGCGTTTAAACAGTCAAACAACAAGAGAGACGCAAGTTATACTTAAAATATCTGGGTTTTTATGATCAATTATGATCAGTAGCCTATAGCCTATAGCGACACCCAGCTGTTTTGGTGGAGTAAGATCATAGACCAATGTCTTGGTAGAACCACCGGCGCACCGCAGGTCAGCTGGAAGACCTTCCTACATTAAGTCCTTTGTTCTCAAGGCTAAGCAGTCGCCATAGGAAGTAAGGAAAAAGATTTGTACAACGTGCAATTCTTGAAAATATTATTTTAGACTGTGTAGAGTATTTTTTTATTCGTTTAATCAAATACGTGAAATATGTTCCGAAAAATACATACCGGAAACGCAAGATGAAGGTTCTATACAGTAAGACACACAATGAAGGTCCTACACAGTATAGTACTTAATGGAGGCCCTATACAGTATAGTACTTAATGAAGGTTTTATACAGTATGATATTTAATGGAGGTACTATACAGTATGGTATTTAATGGAGGTGCTATACATTATGATACTTAATGGAGGTCCTATACAGTATGGTACTTAATGGAGGTCCTATACAGTATGATACTTAATGGAGGTCCTATACAGTGTGGTATTTAATGGAGGTGCTATACATTATGATACTTAATGGAGGTCCGATACAGTATGATACTTAATGGAGGTCCTATACAGTCTGATACTTAATGGAGGTCCTATACAGTCTGATACTTAATGGAGGTCCTATACAGTCTGATACTTAATGGAGGTCCTATACAGTATGATACTTAATGGAGGTCCTATACAGTATGATACTTAATGGAGGTCCTATACAGTCTGATACTTAATGGAGGTCCTATACAGTCTGATACTTAATGGAGGTCCTATACAGTCTGATACTTAATGGAGATCCTGTACAGTATGGTACTTAATGGAGGTCCTTTACAGTATGATACTAAATGGAGGGTCTATACAGTATGATACTTGATGGAGGTCCTATAAAGTATGATACTTAATGGAGGTCCTATACAATATGATGCTTAATGGAGGTCCTTTACATTCTGATACTTAATGGAGGTCCTATACAGTATGACACTTAATGGAGGTCCTATACAGTGTGGTATTTAATGGAGGTCCTATACAATATGATAATTAATGGAGGTCCTATACAATATGATGCTTAATGGAGGTCCTTTACATTCTGATACTTAATGGAGGTCCTATACAATATGATAATTAATGGAGGTCCTATACAGTCTGATACTTAATGGAGGTCCTATACAATATGATAATTAATGGAGGTCCTATACAGTATGACACTTAATGGAGGTCCTTTACATTCTGATACTTAATGGAGGTCCTATACAATATGATAATTAATGGAGGTCCTATACAGTCTGATACTTAATGGAGGTCCTATACAATATGATAATTAATGGAGGTCCTATACAGTATGACACTTAATGGAGGTCCTTTACATTCTGATACTTAATGGAGGTCCTATACAGTCTGATACTTAATGGAGGTCCTATACAATATGATAATTAATGGAGGTCCTATACAGTATGACACTTAATGGAGGTCCTTTACATTCTGATACTTAATGGAGGTCCTATACAGTATGACACTTAATGGAGGTCCTATACAGTCTGATACTTAATGGAGGTCCTATACAGTATGATAATTAATGGAGGTCCTACACAGTATAGTACTTAATGGAGGTCCTATACAGTATGTTATTTAATGGAGGTCCTATACAGTATGGTATTTAATGGAGGTGCTATACAGTATGGTACTGAATGGAGGTGCTATACAGTATGATACTTAATAGAGGTCCTATACAGTATGGCACTTAATGGAAGTCCTATACAGGATAGTACTTAATGGAGGTCCTATACAGTAAGATACTTAATGGAGGTACTGTACCGTATAGTATTTAATGGAGGTCCTATACAGTATGGTATTTAATGGAGGTCCTATACAGTATGGTATTAATGGAGGTCCTATACAGTATTGTACTTACTGGAGGTCCTATACAGTATGATACTTAATGGAGGTCCTATACAGTATAGTACTTAATGAAGGTCCTACACAGTATGATACTTAATGGAGGTCTTATACAGTATGATACTTAATGGAGGTCCTATACAGTATGGTATTTAATGGAGGTCCTATACAGTATGATACTTAATGGAGGTCCTATACAGTATGGCACTTAATGGAGGTCCTATACAATATGGTACTTAATGGAGGTCCTATACAGTATGGTATTTAATTGAGGTCCTATACAGTAAGATATTTAATGAGGTACTGTACAGTATGGTATTTAATGGAGGTGCTATACATTATAATACTTAATGGAGGTCCTATACAGTATGGTACTTAATGGAGGTCCTATACAGTATGGTATTTAATGGAGGTCCTATACAGTAAGATATTTAATGAGGTACTGTACAGTAGGATACTTAATGGAGGTCCTATACAGTATGGTATTTAATGGAGGTCCTATACAGTCTGATACTTAATGGAGGTCCTATACAGTCTGATATTTAATGGAGATCCTATACAGTCTGATACTTAATGGAGGTCCTATACAGTCTGATACTTAATGGAGGTCCTATACAGTATGATACTTAATGGAGGTCCTATACAATATCATACTTGATGGAGGTCCTATACAGTCTGATACTTAATGGAGGTCCTATACAGTCTGAAGGTCCTATACAGTCTGATACTTAATGGAGGTCGTATACAGTATGACACTTAATGGAGGTCCTATACAGTCTGATACTTAATGGAGGTCCTATACAGTATGATACTTAATGGAGGTCCTATACCGAATGGCACTTAATGGAGGTCCTATACAGTATGATACTTAATGGAGGTCCTATACAGTGTGGTATTTAATGGAGGTCCTATACAGTTAAGTACTTAATGGAGGTCCTATACAGTCTGATACTTAATGGAGGACCTATACAGTATGGTACTTAATGGAGGTCCTATACAGTCTGATACTTAATGGAGGTCCTATACAGTCTGATACTTAATGGAGGTCCTATACAGTCTGATTCTTAATGGAGGTCCTATACAGTATGGTACTTAATGGAGGTCCTATACAGTCTGATACTTAATGGAGGACCTATACAGTATGGTACTTAATGGAGGTCCTATACAGTCTGATACTTAATGGAGGTCCTATACAGTCTGATACTTAATGGAGGTCCTATACATTATGGTACTTAATGGAGGTCCTATACAGTCTGATACTTAATGTAGGTCCTATACAGTCTGATACTTAATGGAGGTCCTATACAGTATGGTACTTAATGGAGGTCCTATACAGTCTGATACTTAATGGAGGTCCTATACAGTATGGTACTTAATGGAGGTCCTATACAGTCTGATACTTAATGGAGGTCCTATACAGTCTGATACTAAATGGAGGTCCTATACAGTCTGATACTTAATGGAGGTCCTATACAGTGTGGTATTTAATGGAGGTCCTATACAGTATGATACTTTATGGAGGTCCTATACAGTATAGTACTTAATGGAGGTCCTATACAGTCTGATACTTAATGGAGGTCCTATACAGTATGATACTTAATGGAGGTTCGTTGTAGTATAATCCCTTATGCAGGTCCGTTATAGTATAATCCCTAATGCAGGTCCGTTACAGTCTGATACCTAAGTGAGGTCCTATACAGTATGACACTTAATGGGGGAACTTTACAGTGTAATACTTCATAAAGGTTCTTTACCTTAAAAAAGGACGTGGCTGCATGGAACATAATGATGTGCCTTTGTTATATAGTATTTATAATCAAACATTAAAAGCGTTATTCAAAAAATATTTATCGAATGATGCGCGATGAAGTCTCTGTGTATTATTTGTTTATTACATAATGGTAATATCCGGTATGAAAATTACGACAAGTTTTATTAAAGGGTTTTCTATAGAGTAAATAATATATAAACTTTGGCACGATAAAAGAGAACACAATGCAAAGGGTTGAGTGCATAGTTTTAATGAGATGTTAGTTGCACTTATATCTGACCACAGCGTCAACACAACACAACACACACATCCTGACGTATCAACAGAACAGTTCACACACATATATAAACATTGACCAGCCAACTCTCAGTTGACCAACAAAGAAAAACAAACAATAACGTTTAGATGCAACTCTTATTCCAAACAATTAATGCACACTCCCGGTCGTATAGAAAGAAAACTAAGTACAACAGAATGATGTATCAGAATTAGTAATTATCAATAACTAAGTCGTTATACGGAATGTTTCCTGCTGTAATGTAATGACTAGAAAAGAATCTGAATTAGAAAAGGAATCGGATAATTCTGCTTGACAAACACTAACACTATAATATTTAAAGCTAATCAAGTTACAAAACTATTAGAAAAATGATATGTCAATAAATAGAAGTATGAGTTATCCGACAAGTAGAGTGACAATCTATTTACGTTAACACACATATACGCATGTATAAATGATCAAGTAATGTTACACAGTGTGTAGTAATAGCATGTATGTTACAAATAGTACCAATTATAAAATTGCATATTGAAATTGGAGATATGCAATAAATAAAGAAATGTAATAGTTCAATTGGGTCTTATAAGTCGTACCATCGAGTTTAAACGAAGGGAAAAATTTAGAGTCAAAGTTTGTGATCGTTTATTTGAACTGTGCCATTAGATGAATAGGAAAATTGCAAATGGGTTTACTTGTTTATATTGGCAATATGAGTCATGCGATAGAAAAGCAGGGGTTAGTTCGAAGTGCGGCTTTAGGGTCGCAATTGTTAACAAACGTCTTATTTAAATACTCTGTTATTTAAATTGTTTGCAACAAGTGTTTGTGTTAAGTTAATTAGAAATAGTTTTTTTTCTGAAATGGAGCAGTAAGTACCAACATTGTACACATTTCTTGGCCGTAGTAACTTAACAACAATGTAGATTACTATTTCTGACATTCTGTTCGGAATCCTGATAGTCTATAAAGTATCGAAAACGATTGAAAAATACACTTGTACCATCTTTGAGCTTATATAGAGTATATATTCAGATTAAGGCTAACGATGGTGGACGACGGCAAACAATAATATATATATCTGTACATATATTATCACCTATAATGTCACCTGCTGAAGAGCAACCATCATACACAGCTTGTCACACTGAACCCTGTAAACCATAAATGAAAGAATAATTTGTCTTCTTCACAAATACAACCAAGTTTTTTTTTTAAATTATGTATTCACTGTCTAAATATTAATGAATCAAACTGTGTAGTAACATTTTCCTTACATAAAAATAACACACCAACATTGTTTCTTAAATCATGTTAATACAATAACTATGGTGAAAAAAGACTAGAATATAACAAATATAAAAAAGAATGTCAAAAGAACATGACATAAAAATGTAACAAGAACATTTTAATTTACAACAATTTCTAAAACGATTGACATTTACACATCTTTATATTATCTTAGACATACACACAATATATGTCCATGTGGGATGATGTAGTAGTGTCAAATAAGTAAATCATAGATGACCATCATGACGACGCAATATAGGAATTTGGATTTCAATTTTCATGATGTAATATTATCATAAACACGGACACCAAGACCAAACGTCAATTATTATCCAATTTCCATTGGTACACAGAGTACGAACAAGTGCAACTCTGATTTAGTGCCACACCTGTACTTCCTACCAATATTGACTGCTGATAGACTGTCTGTACTTCCTACCAATACTGACTGCAGCTAGACTGTCTGTACTTCCTACTAATATTGACTGCTGCTAGACTGTCTGTACTTCCTACCAATATTGACTGCTGCTAGACTGTCTGTACTTCCTACCAATATTGACTGCTGCTAGACTGTCTGTACTTCCTACCAATATTGACTGCTGCTAGACTGTCTGTACTTCCTACCAGTATTGACTGCTGATAGATTGTCTGTACTTCCTACCAGTATTGACTGCTGAGAGACTGTCTGTACTTCCTACCAATATTGACTGCTGATAGACTGTCTATACTTTCTACCAATATTGACTGCTGCTAGACTGTCTGTACTTCCTTCCAGTATTGACTGCTGTTAGACTGTCTGTACTTCCTACCAATATTGACTGCTGCTAGACTGCCTGTACTTCCTACCAATATTGACTGCTGCTAGACTGCCTGTACTTCCTACCAATATTGACTGCTGTTAGACTGTCTGTACTTCCTACCAATATTGACTGCTGTTAGACTGTCTGTACTTCCTACCAATATTGACTGCTGCTAGACTGTCTGTACTTCCTACTAATATTGACTGCTGCTAGACTGACTGTACTTCCTACCAATATTGACTGCTGTTAGACTGTCTGTACTTCCTACCAATATTGACTGCTGATAGACTGTCTGTACTTCCTACTAATATTGACTGCTGATAGACTGTCTGTACTTCCTACCAATATTGACTGCTGCTAGACTGCCTGTACTTCCTACTAATATTGACTGCTGCTAGACTGACTGTACTTCCTACCAATATTGACTGCTGATAGACTGTCTGTACTTCCTACCAATATTGACTGCTGCTAGACTATCTGTACTTCCTACCAATATTGACTGCTGCTAGGTTGTATGTATATGGCGAGGAACTTTTCATATCGTTTATAGATGAATACGCCATATTACATACCATGTACGATAGTCCCATATCAGACAAATCACCGACAGTCGTAAATAGTCTAAAATACCACGTCAGTTAGTCGCATGTCAGAAGAACCACCAATTCGACTGTCTTAAATAGTCTGCAATACCACACCAGATGGTCGCATGCCAAAAAAACCCCAAACACCAATTAAACTGTCTTAAATAATCTGAAATACCATGTCAGATGGTCGCATGCAGGAAGATCCACCGATAAGACATTCATCAATAGTCTGAAATACCATGTCAGATGGTCGCATGCAGGAAGATCCACCGATAAGACAGTCGTAAATAGTCTGAAATACCATGTCAGATGGTCGCATGCAGGAAGATCCACCGATAAGACATTCATCAATAGTCTGAAATACCATGTCAGATGGTCGCATGCAGGAAGATCCACCGATAAGACAGTCGTAAATAGTCTGAAATACCATGTCAGATGGTCGCATGCAGGAAGATCCACCGATAACACAGTCGTAAATAGTCTGAAATACCATGTCAGATGGTCGCATGCAGGAAGATCCACCGATAAGACAGTCGTAAATAGTCTGAAATACCATGTCAGATGGTCGCATGAAGGAAGATCCACCGATAAGACATTCATCAATAGTCTGAAATACCATGTCAGATGGTCGCATGCAGGAAGATCCACCGATAAGACAGTCGTAAATAGTCTGAAATACCATGTCAGATGGTCGCATGCAGGAAGATCCACCGATAAGACAGTCGTAAAAAGTCTGAAATACCATGTCAGATGGTCGCATGCAGGAAGATCCACCGATAAGACAGTCGTAAAAAGTCTGAAATACCATGTCAGATGGTCGCATGCAGGAAGATCCACCGATAAGACAGTCGTAAATAGTCTGAAATACCATGTCAGATGGTCGCATGCAGGAAGATCCACCGATAAGACAGTCGTAAATAGTCTGAAATACCATGTCAGATGGTCGCATGCAGGAAGATCCACCGATAAGACAGTCGTAAATAGTCTGAAATACCATGTCAGATGGTCGCATGCAGGAAGATCCACCGATAAGACAGTCGTAAATAGTTTGAACTAACATGACAGATGGGTGCATGTCAGAAAAACCACCGATTAGATCGTCTTAAATAGTCTGTAATACAATGTCAGATAGTTGCATGTGCAAAGAATCATCGAAAAGACAGCCTTAAATACCATGTCAGATAGTCGCTTGTCAAGTGAAGAGCCGATAAGACAGTGTTTAATATTGATGACGTAGCCAACCATCACATTTGCAAAGTTTTGGAATACCTATATACTTACATTGTAATCAATCGTATGGCTCAACATTTAGGTATGTTTTTTTATTTGTCTGGCGGCTATGATTTGTATGTATGAGCTCCACCATTATGTATTTATTTGGACAGGCTAACAACGAACAAGGCTACATGAAAAATGAATAGAAAGCCAACATTTTAAGGAAATTTTACTGTCCTGGTTAAATGTGTTTTGTCCATACTTAGATCGGCAAATATATTATTTTTACATCTGAATGGCTCTTATAGTTATTCAGAGACAATTGTGCTCTATTCGTGTTATTTATTACGCGTCTCTTACTTTGTAAACATCAGTGAGCATACTGGATCAAAGAGCCGCCAGCGGTAATGTTTGCTTTAAACATTTCATGTCTTTCTTGTCCAGTATCCTGACATGTAACAAAGGAGTTGACCCTAAAAAAACAACAACAATAAACGATAGTTTAAAGGATCTTGAACCCCACTGTCTTATTCCTCTCCATAATTAGATAACCTTACATTATCCTGTGTTAAGCGGCGACCAGATAACAATTGCAACTTGAAACTCAAAGCCATAGTCATTAAAAGAATACCGATGTGGGAATTCTTGCCGTATTTTGTTTTCGCATTACATAGGGCATATAACATAAAAGAGATAATAGAAAGTAAATTGAATATTAGTCACTAGATTGGGATTTACTTGTGTATTTGGCTGTGGAATGCATCTAGTTAAAAACTAGGTTATAGGTTTTACCACCGGAATCGGCTAGAATAAAGCCTACCAGTTGGAAGAACTCATGCCATGCCAGTTTTACACTTGACGGCTGAAGTACACGTGACCTATCTATACCTAAATTCTAACACTATGAGCAATGCATCTAAATGTCCTAGTCTGATATACAGTTTGCGACGATTCTAAATTTAGTAATATACAATTATATTTATAGTGCTATCTGTACAAGGTTGCATAATTATTCTAACCAATCGAGGCTGTGACGTCACACACTGCTGTTCATCCACCAGTTTATACACAAACACATCTAAAAGGAATGACAAACTGTTTACGCATTTATGGCGTCTGTATTTATGCACTTGCCAAATAACAAATGTTTTTCACAATCATGGCTTGTCAGTTCACTTTGAATTACACTAATTTAAAAAACAACAACAGACGTTGCGCCGTTTCCTCTTTACAGTAAACATTTATGGTTGTGATACACGCCGTTCTTATTGTCAACAGGAATTCCGTTCGGAATGTTTCTGTGGTGTATCCTTTCGTCACCCATCACAGCTTCTCTTATCATCTCGTTTTGTCCCACGTGACTTTGAGCGTTTTGGGTCCCGAGAGAAATGTCTGCAGATAGTCAAACGTTAGAATTATCGTCTGAAGCCGGGTTGGTATGTTTATACAAAGGTTTGTTTCTGTACAACCTCCATAAATGCAATATCAGGTCCGACACTAAAACGTCATTTGCATTCTTGCTAACCAAACGCAGCACAAATATGCCATCTTGCCTAAGGTATTGTTCACAGAACTTGATTGCAATCTTTTTATCAAGCTCTGTCTTATAGCAGTCGTTGACTCGGAGAAACTTCTTGACGTAGCGAATCCGATGCTGTCTAAATATCATGATGTAGGCCCATATAAAGAAGTTCATTGTGTTGATGAGGGCAACACCGACCAGCCAGAACCAGATGAACATAAAAATCTTTTCATTGAACAGATTGATGGGCAGCACACACTGTACGCTCACCGGTTGGACATTCTGCATCTGACGGACGTTGAAATCACAAATTGTCACTCTGGGGAACCTCGGACTGTCTTCAACATTTTCTCCTCTTGACAACTTGCCCATCACTTCAAAACCATACGC
Source organism: Sinonovacula constricta (assembly GCA_007844125.1). Taxonomy (NCBI): domain Eukaryota; kingdom Metazoa; phylum Mollusca; class Bivalvia; order Cardiida; family Solecurtidae; genus Sinonovacula; species Sinonovacula constricta. The sequence continues at coordinate 1,747,689 of CM017573.1, read as the reverse complement.
ATTATAACTGGAACCTATAAACTCATTCAGGATAAATAATTGCCCGGCAGCGTTGGTCATGTACAAAAGTTTGATAAACATATAAATTGTGACCAGAAAGTTTCCATACCTCTTACCACAGACTATACAACAGAATTTGGCAATCGTTTGGCGCAGGCGTATGAAGCAACCTGAACGGTATTCTCTTGAATTTGTAAGCCACTTGTCCATGTATTTGACAATATGTCGCATGATGCGGTCTCGTTCATCGGGTGAGATGTACTGAGTCTCGGCAGCAAGGGAGACAATCTTATCCAGGTTCACACCCGCGGAGGTGGTCAGTATTCTCCACAAGATGCAAGGGACCTGCAAAAGAGGTTACAGTTAATGACAAACGAGTTTAAAGGCACACGAACTTATTTTATATACGTCCGTTAGAGTAACTAGAATTAGACAATTAGAAAAGGACACAATCCCAGTTAGCGCAGAATAAAAGTGAATTCAACGCAGTTCATTCATTTAAGTGGAAAGTAAAAGCGGTGTAATCCAGTCTTAAAATAGTGTTAGCATTGATTGCCCTAATAGTTACAACTTTACACATGATAACTAACTGCATAAAACATATCCGAAATACAATCTATCTCCATTCTAAATAAATATAAATTCACTATGTACTAGAGGTAAATAAACAATTTATGTCGAAATATTACAGTTGTACGAGACGGGAAAATGTTTATGTATATAGATAAAATAGTGCATGTAGACAGCCATCTATATAATCAACATGCATGCACTTGCCTCCCCCCGACCTACCCGTTTACTGCACTAACCCACATGTTATATATGCATAAGTCAATATGGCGGCATATAACAGATATATGAGACAACTGGCTATGGCCAACAACCCCGACGACACTTAATCATATTTGATAGGGGAGGTAAGGTTTTCAGACTTCTCTCCGTAAATTAGCATATAGTTATATGCCCTTGCCTGTTGTTGTATTAAGCTATATCTATTGCACTAACATCAACATTGGAGCTTCTTTTTCTGCACACAATACAACGGTTGCACCATATAAAGTAGTATGTTTGTATTGTTTTCATTTCTATTTAAGCATATGCATTGTTTCCTGGTGCAGTGCACATGAATATTTATCCATTTCTTTCAAAGAGCCGGGACCTTATTATGTTAAATAGAAATAACGGTGTAGCGGCGGTCGAGCCTCGGACGTGCGTTCATGGTTATGTTGACTAAACAAATTGAACCCTTAATCATGAATTTCTTTTAAGTAACTACATAGGTTATGATCAAGAACAGACTTATTGTAATTAAACTTCGTTTAAACATATGATAAATATTATAAATATCATTTTTCTTCAAGGGAAAAATGCTAAACATATAAAAAGCAGATTAATATCAGATCAATGTAACTTTAAGGAAAAATGTACAAAGAATGATGTGTCCCATTGTTAGTCAAAGGTTCAAGTTATTGAAATATAATGAGTAAATAAAAATAAAGTACAACGAAACAAATTTTTATTCAAAATTCTGTTCGTAGCATGCACCAGTTCCGGCTTAAGTTTGCGACTATTGACATTCGAGTTTACAGCAAGTATTCAAGGCTTACTTGCCGGTGTAAACAAGAAGTCGCCCACTCAAATATTGACCTTAAAACATGTGCTCAACAATTATAATAGTTATTAACTAAAAATGGAAGCTTTCTATCTGTAGTAAAGTGAAATTTGGGAAATTGAAATATTTAATTGAAGGACTGTCCCCCATCCACGTTTGTAACAAAGTAAGCTCCACGCTGCGGCACCTACACATGTGTTGTTTATTGCTAATAATTAAGCTTTCATTATTCCCAGATCTTCAGTAAAGAAAAGCCCGTTAATCATGGCGTAAAGATAAAAAATGGTAGCGGAAATTAGCAGGCACATAGCAATAAACATCTTATAAGCTATTAGACGCTGGTTCGAAGCATTTTAAACATTTATAGGAAACGTCAAAAAGCATCTTTCTAGCAATAATTCAATGTCAGAAGAAGCGATTAGTGTGGTAGCACTGCGTCAAAGGAAGATTGTATATTGTAAGGACGATAGTTAAGAAAGAAGGAGGCGTCAAAGTACTAATAACTAAGACGCCCCTTCTATTCTTAGCATCAAGGTAATTAAATAATGAGAAAGATCGACATCAACGACTGGCAAGTACTAGGTATCGCTTTGTTTAGTGTGTTAATTGTAGCCAAAATGTAAACATAGTTCTTTAAGAAATTGTGTTTGTCAGTACAATTTCTCATACTATTGTTAACATTAGCCACATCGCGTAAATAGTTAAAAGATTATTAATAAACTCACGAGATACATATTTTAAGAGGTAAACAAAACAGATGAAGAAAACATCCATAACATCTGATCGAAAAAAGACATTTCGTAGACAGTTCTGCTTTCATGTAGTTACAATTAAAACTTGCAAAATTTATTTTTTTAATCATTTGCTTTAAAAATACATGTATTTATCTATAATTAAGAAAACAATGAAAACAGTAAAAAATGCATTGTTATTTTTCCTAGACATTCTAAAGGTCTTTCTATGAAGATAAAGCAGCTAATCGAAGGCAGAATCAGAGACGTAATTTGTGGGAAACAGAATGAAAACTTCAGGTGTTAATATATTATACAGGTTAAATATGTAAACACATTTCTAATGTGTTAGGAACTTGTTTATTTGTACAAAAATGGTGTTAAAAAAGCAAATGTTAAAGATGGCGTTGTAAAAGGTGACGCATCTCCATACAAAAAGCAACCAAAGCAAACAAGTTTGTGTACCAATATGTCGTGTGTAAATATTTATTGTATGTTATATTAGGATAAAAAAGTGTTATTTTTCGAATAAAGGCGGGCGGTACTGGGAACAAAATACATATACGAAGTACGGCAAGTTCTGAAATAAATGGCAGCAATACATATTTATTTTATTCTATTAAAGAAAATTTTGTCATACATGCAAGTTATTTCTAGAATATAATGCGTTGTCTGGCCTTTTGAAAGCATCTACATCAGTAATCAGTTTCAACGTTAAATTGTAACATTAGAAACATGCAGTAAAAACAGAGCGGGTGGCGATTTGATGACATAGTTTGTTTCGCTATCAGAACATTGACAACAGTTAATAGTCTAACAAGGTAGCCCATACACAGTACGAGTTAGGTCCCTTAGCTATAGTGTTATATGGCAGCTTGTAGCTGGTAGGACAAGTAAACGAAAGGGAAATGTGAGAAAAAAGTAATGTAAAAACAGAATACTTGACTGTAGTGCGAGTAGTCATCATGTTACATCGTGAAATTGTACCAAGTGGATCGGGTATACGGTTGTTGGTAATAGATTTGGGACATTCAGTTAGTACAAGTTAAGGAATGTGTGCTAGATTTTATTAGCTTTGTTGTAATAACGTTGTATCATTTTAATAAGATAAGTAGATGGTTAATTAGCTGTAGAGTTAGTGAAAGCTCACATCAAAACAAAACGTAATTGCTTAGTATGCTAAAGAGTCCACATCACCCTGTGTTATTATAATAATACTTGTTATACCGTGACATCTTACCTGGCCTCGAGACATCCGCCTGCCAAAGGCCACCTGAAGTCTGCAGTTTTCAAAAAAAATTAAACCGATTTCCTATACAGACCTTATTCTGTTCTTTGACCACATAAGTCGACCTGGCACTTAAGTTTGATAGTGTACACTATGTCGTAAGTTGACACAAAAAGGAATATATATAAAAAGTATATATAAATATATTTGATTAATTTATGTGTCATTATTAAATATATAAATATGATTTTAATGCAAACGGTAGTTAAATAAAAATAGAATTGAAGATTATGAAAAATGAAACTAAACGCATATTGTATTGCAAGAAAGTTAAACTTTTAAGGCATGGTGATTATAAACAAAAAGCATTTAAATAAACGTTAAACATAATATAAGACGATGACAAAAAAGACAGTCGTGATTGGTTTATTGGCTCTACTGTTTTAGCAATTGTTTAAAATTCATAATTAAGGAAAACGAAACACATGTCACAAAAGCTTCGTGTCATCCGGCAATAAAACATGAACAAGTATGGCTGTTGTGTGCATAGTTTATTCAGTAAGGAGTCATTCAGTATCATCAAACGAATGCATTCAAATCTTCATGTAGACACACAATTACAATGAACCATGATTGACAGTAAACGGACACCTGGTCATACGGCAAGCATCTTGGGACGTATATGGGGCTCGCAAAGAGGGCACACAGAACCGATTCAACACGCAGGCCTCTGATCACATCGAAAGAAGTTTTAGCTGGCATAACTAGCCCAAAAAGTATTCTTTTTTTAATACTCTCGAACGAGGCGTACGGGGCTTATTTTGGTCTGTTATTATAAAAATGGGCATAAAAATTTAACATCATATCAAAGGCTCTTAAATTCAGCTTGTGTATATAAGTTAGATCTGTTAAGTCTATTTAACCAGGATTTACATGTGTCTGTGTTCTTGTCACATTTACATTTTCTCTGTATGCCTTTGTCTAATGACAGTTCAAATTTTAATAGCTGTGGTGATTCCCATAGAATCTATACTTATTTTCCTATGGTTTTATGTCAGATTTCTGTGTTGTTTACAGATGAGGATTGATATCTGTTTCTTTGTTTGTCTCAGAGAAGCAATCTGTGACTGTACAACGTTATATCACAGGTCTCTCGGTGCCCGTACTGTACAAACTTACATCGCAGTTCTCACATTGCCCGATAGCCGACAATCCCCATATACATATGTCCGAATGATGTTTCTCTATGATCGGAGTCTGGGAAACAAAATTAACATCGGAATTTCCTTTGACATCAATATATACTTTACATATACGAAAAGATTAGCATTTTAGTTGTTACACATCTTTCTAAAACATAAATCTTTTAACAAGAAATCTTTTTACTCAGGGTTATGTATTCGAACCTTTAACGTACATCATACATATCATGTGACATTAATTTAATAACAGGCACCAAAATTCTCACTGACCAATTTCTAAATTTACTATTTATATTTTAAACTTTTTTTAAAAAATTTATATTAATTCCAACTGAGAACTATGGCCAAACCGAATATCTTATAAAAAGCAACGTTTTGATAACATAAGATCGTTTGGCATATAAAAACACGTCACCAAAGAATACACTTGTAATAGATGTGGCTATTTCAATTAAAGTATGTCTTTAAAACTTGGCCCTGTGTTTTAAGATTTAATATGATATCAACATGTAACACATAACAATGATGGTGAACGATAACTTACAATTAGATTTCTAATGGTTTCATATTATATGTTGAACAATGTTAGCTTTGCTTTATGATTTTACGTTGAATGTCTTACTGCTAATGTTTTGTATGCCCAGATAGGCTAACACTGCAGTTTACACATGGTCATGTTGATCATTTATTTGCCTTCAAAAACTGTATGTGTGTGCAGATGTTATACAGTAAACGCAATATATCTATGCGGTTAATACTGTTTATCGAAACTATTGATAAATGAATTACTCCAAAAGGTAAAGTTTAAAATATTAAAAATATGAAACATAATTAATATGAAATAATATTTCCACTTGGAGGCTTTACTGTGTGCTTATGCTTCTTATCTAAGCGAATGTTTTGATTGATGATCTGAATATCAGAATCTGTAAAAAATGTTGTCTCAACTTATTTCGGTACAAAATCAATTTATAGATTCAGTCCGTTAATCAATAAACATCACCAATAATATTGTGAAAATCATTGAAAAGCTCGTTTAACATAAAAAGAAGAAAATGTTAACTATTCCATTTAAAGAACTATTCTTTACTCGCCGCAACCTTTTTTAACTGTTAATAAGAACATAATTGATAATTGATAATCATAACCTTTAAATGGCCAATTAAAGACAAAATTTAATTCTTTGCGGCAAAGCTCTCTTATCAACTTCATTATAAGATGTAAGCATTGTTAACGACGTGTGCAAGTATTTATAGAAGGTGCATTCAAAGGAAAAATCGTGCGAAGTAAGAACATGGATAAATATGTTACCTTTGTTAAAGCTATTGTATCGATGAGTCAGGTATACAACATATTGCTAAATCCCATAGAACATTGATTAAATTTTGTAGGTTTGCATCTGATACCTTTGATGGCAACAACATTATTTTCTAGTCACGATCAATGAATCAAAGGCACGAGGAGATACCATCCCAACACTGCATGGCTATACAGACGTGAAGCGTTAGCAACAGATACATTGACAATGTACACATAGATGGCGCTCATCTTGACCAAAACACGTGACACTTTCGGATCAGCAACTAAATACGACGGAAGTTAACAATGGTATGCATGTCAGTTGCACACGGTGAAGTGTTTTGAATGCATGCATCCGATGTCTTGATTAACATTTAGATAACTATATCGTCAGCTAATTTAATATACACTTTAGTAGTGATTCAAATCACTAAACATGTCTATTATTTTCTTTCTGTGAAAAAAATCGTTTGGAAAATGGCCAGCACTCGCACATCAAAACATGAGAACATATTAATGTGTTCCCCCGAATATTTGTTCTTAAGAAGCGAAAGTTGCGGTCGGCAATGCAGTTTTCCGTTCCGCCTCGACCAACTGACAATTCATTAGTTATGACATATTTATAAAGCATAAAAATCTAAGTTTTATTCTATGAACATTTATTTGACCAGGTGGCAATTCACTAAGAGGAGGATTTAGTTCATAAAGCTGATCCGATGTGTTACCTATAGACTCACAGATACCAGCAATTCATGAACATGTTGGCCCTAAGTTCAAACATGATGCTAAACATAAATGTAACCACATTGTTGATTTAGAAGATTGGGCGAAAATAATTCGGCATTCACAGCGATAAATTTATAAACAAAGACATGGTTGATATTTAGTTCAATAATAATTTCTAGTCTAATGTGCAAGGTTTCAGCAACGTTATAATAAAAAGACTGAACTGGTGTATAAATTACTTTACACCGAACCGTATAAAATGATTACCAATAAAACAATTGGAGTATGTTTGTATTGTCATCATTAAAGAGGATTATTATTTAAATTGTCCGAAAAGCTAACGACTGCTGTAAAAGAATGGCCAACACTTTCAAGCAAGCTTGAGGGAAACATACGGTACTTTTGCTGTCCTGTCAAGTCAATCTACCGTAACATGGATATCCATGACATTTGGCATGGAACGATACTGACTAGATTTGCAAGTGATAAAAAAGCAAAACAATGTAAAAGTGTGGCAACACGAGAGAAGAAAAAAACAGCATTATACATGAACATGACAGAATTTGCAAACTACACATAACAATACATCATTTGCACCAGCATTCATTCAGTACGACCAATAACATGGTTTGTATTAATCAATACATAGATCCACATTATAAAATAATGTAAATGGTTAAAATAGTTCTATAACGTATAAATTGGTCCCTATAGAAGAGCAAATAAAACAACAGTGAATGATTAATTAAGTAAAATGTATCAAAATGATACAATCATATTGTTATTGAATTACACAAATACAAACAAAACCATATTTCATTGCACGGAATGTAGAAGAACACTTGTAGCAAAAAAAGCCACATGTCCTTATACAAGATTGTTGTATTAATATACGAGCGTAAATTAACGCTTTAATACTGACATACGTTCTACAAGGCTATATAAAAGTGATAGTTAATCAATAATTAACAAAATATGTGACAAAAATCAGTTAGTATACTAGTCAAAATAAATAAAAACAAATATTATAGTAAAATATTAACGCATAAAATAAAATAATAATATTTATAATATATCTGTTCAAATCAATATTAACAATATTAATAAATACTATAATAATCAACGTAACATAATACATGTCTTATTCCAATATGTTTTAAACATGGCAATACATGAGTTGGTAATTTGTTAAAATTATAACAAATACACCCTATAATTAAACAATCTGAAAGCATATGTTTAAAATATTTAATTTTTCATGTACAAAGCGATATTAAACTTAAAACAAGATCTATAATAACTTTTTTTATTCTCTAATATGTCCTAAAACACAAATACACATGAACTGCATCTAATGACTGTGTGTCTACCTCTATCAACACTATTCGTATTTCTCTTCTCCGGTCAGTTTAATATACACAACACATGGACTTAAGTATATATGCGTGTTAAACGATGTGAACTTGCTTAAATTTCCTCAGTTCGTTTAAGTGATTATGGGTCACGAAATAACAGCCTGTGGAACGTAGAACCGTTAACATGGAGCTGTAGTTAAAACCTTTCAGTGTTTGGTGCTTGAACTTTGTTAGTTCGGATCATCGACTGTTTTTTTGCTTTACAAAATCAAATTTATGTTCATAATATTAATTTTGAAGTACACAGCTGATGACTTTAACACATCAATGCTTATAAGACAGCGGTGCTGCCTTTATAATGCAGCTAAAAACAAGCGTTCTGTTTGGAAACAGGCCGGAAAGTCCTTATACAACTCCACCGCGGTTGAAAGAAAAGTACAATCATCAAGTGCAACAACTCGTCAGAATTTTGACATCCTTCCCGATGGAAAGGTTTTCATCAAAAGTCATCATCATGTTGTAAAGGGTGCTTGTTCTTTTCTTTCTTAAGTCTGACTATACATGTCTAATTGGTGCGAGGCTAATACACGCTTTCTACTATTTAACATTCTAAAGCCGGTACAGCGACATTGTAATAACAGCGTAGAATCACACTTTTGGCCATATTTTGAATAGCATGTGCAGGCATATTAATGATAAATATTTTAATTACTAGAATGAACAGACTCTTAACCTTTTTTTGACAAATTATGATGGAACATTTGTTAGTTGTGTGGTATTTAAAAACATAGATGACAACTATATATGCATATTGCTAAGTATTTACAACAAAATGCACAACTTCTATTAATAAAATCATAAATTAATACCAAAATTAAAGCGTGCTTTCTCCAGAGTCATTACAATGTCAGTACTAAGTTCATTTAATGAAGAAGCATTTTGATCAGCGAATGGACATGTACAATAAATACACCGGATATTAGTACAGATATCATTAGAACAGTGAGGTGGTAATTTAGGCTGCAATATTCGTTTTAATCTGTTACATTTTTAACAACTATAATTTCGCGTCCGCTCCAGGTACGGGATGCCCCGGGTTTGAACCTGGGCCGCGACATACCAAAATCATTAAAATGGTAGTGGCATAGCTCCCTTGCTAACACTCAAGCAAATATAAGGGTAGTTCCACGACTGGCTGGCCCGGTGTCAGGATAATGTGGCTGGGTGTGATATCATGCCAGGTGTTCACGGCATGCTATACACAGTGAAGGCAGCACTACATCTGCTTCAAGTGGACACAGTCTCCAGATAACTGAAACACTGTTGATGGGACGATATGCCCAATAAACAAAGAATAATTTCATGCCTAATATCTAGAGAGTCTGGGCATATTTTCTGAAATGTTTGCGTCAAGTTTTATTACAATTGGTATGTTTAGAGCATGATGGCCTGACTGCACGTTCCTAAAGCAGAGATTCCCGACATGATAAAAGCCAGAGACTCGCCTTACTAAGATTTAGGGAGACTGTGTACCTTGCCAAAATGTAATTGTTTGCTATAAAACCAAGCAAACCGATGGAAAATCAATTTAAATGTAAGTTTCATGGCAGCGAAATAAGACAATGTTTTATACATGTATATTTACGCTCGATTTCGAATGAAGGTGTTTATGTTCATTAGACGGTAGGCTATTCTAATTCATGCAGAAGGTTTGTACATTCAAAGCAACATTTTGTTTGTTTTTGGTAAATAAAATGTCGAAAATTTTTTTTGTTGAACGTCGACACATAAAGCCATTAATCTGATTGAATATAAGAATACCAAGCACTAATTCAAAACAAGAGAACTGGACAGGTGCATTTAAAATGCCAAGAAAACAAACAGGTTTACGATGTATATGTACTTGTATCTCAAACTTAAAGACGAACTTTAATAAAATGACATATATCCATCGGCATCCAATCATGATATGACTATTTTGTGCATAATTCTTTATTACAAGGTTTTCATATTTACGCATATAAGCAAATATTGTTGAGTGGTAATATTGTAAAATATATCCATTAAGAATCAATTAATCCCAATACGACTGATATGGAAATAGTTTTAGACCCATAACTGAAGTTTAAATTTACTGAAGTTGGAATTTAAAAAAAAAAAAATTTAGTAATAAGAAAATGTGTTAATGACACGCGAAATTTAAGTTCTTACAAATAACATGTTATTTAAAGCTATGCTTCGTAAAAAATCTACGCAAATATACACTTTCTTCTACTGCTGTTGAATAATTTTAATTTTTGTCTGAATTAAATCGTTCTATAACAAATCTACAACTACACATACGTAATTAAACTTCCGTTTCGCAAACACTACTACTTGAATGGACCCTTCCATTCGGAATGACTCGTTCCTGCTCAATCAGATCCGTAAGCTCCGCTTGAGTTTTCTCGCTCAAGACGAGATGTTGCGACTTAAGAATTCCGAGAAGCTTGCGAACGGTTAGTCAAACGTTGGAGTTGTCGTCGGATATTTGATTAGCATGTTTGAACAAAGGTTTGTTTCTGTAATGGTACCAAAGCTGCACTATCAACTCTGACACCAACACGTCGTTAGCATTCTTGCCGACCAATCTCAGCACAAATATACCGTCCTGCCGGAGGTACTGTTCACAGAACTTTACAGCCATCTTCTTGTCCAGTTCGGACTTGTAGCACTCGTTAACTCGCAGGAACTTCTTCATGTATCTGATTCGGTGCTGTCGGAAAATCATGATATAGGCCCAGATAAGGAAGTTCACGGTACTAAGGACGGCGACCGCTACCAACCAGAACCAAATAAACATAAATATCTTCTCATTAAAGAGATTTATCGGCAACACACATTGTACACTGTATGCATGAACATTCCTCAACTGTCGGATACTAAAATCGCACATAGTCACTCGCGGAAATCGCGGGCTTTCCTCAAAGTCTTCTCCTCGGGTTAGTTTCCCGAGCACCTCAAACCCATAGACATTGTAGTTTGTCCCTATAAATTCATTCAGAATGAACAATTGTCCCACGGCGTTGGTCATGTATAGCAGCTTGATGAACATGTAGATGGTGACAAGATAGTTACCGTACCTCTTGCCGCATACGATACAACAAAACTTGGAGATGGTCTGCCGGATTCGGATAAAGCAGCCGGACCGGTATTCCCGGGCGTTTGTCAGCCAGCGGTCCATGTATTTGACAATATGACGTATGGTTCGCTCCCGTTCTTCGGGGGAGATGTACTGGGTTTCGGCCGCCAGAGTAACTATCTTGTCCAGATTGACCCCCGCGGACGCCGTCAGAATCCGCCAGAGTATGCACGGGATCTGCATGAGTCATGATCAAAATACGTTTTAGTCTTAGATCAAAATACGTTAAAAGCTGTATTAGTTTCATTTTTTTTTGGTACAAATTGGTTATTGTAAAAAAGAATTAGTAAATCTTTTAACTAAATATTTGTAATAAGTTTTGTCCTTCTAACACGACTCAATGACCTGTAACGCAAGGCCAAAACACAAATAATTTTGTTTATCTATACCAATAGAATTGATATTTTCTTTCTAAAACATAATTTGATTATGACGTCATTGAAAGCCCGTTTTTGTCATTGTTTTCGCGTTTTCTCTGGCGAACACCAATCTTTGATTATCTAGTACCATGGGTCATTATCAACAAGTTATTTTAATGAAGCTGCAGATACATACCGCCATACAAGTCGTGTTAGAATAAAACAAAACACAAACAATCACTTTCTCTATAACGAAATAATAAATGTGCAAATATGTGTTCAGTTCTACGACTGATGAGGGAGCGAATAGAGATGATTCAGGGTAAGTTCATTATCTATACCCATGGGTCAACACAATTCCATTTTGGTGTATGTTATATTACAGGAGAAGGTAAAAATCATATTAGTTTTCCGGAAGTGAAATGGAAAATTTCGTTTTTGACCTTGTATTTTAACAAAACAGTGTTCCAAGGCTTTCGTCAGTATTAATATGTATTTAAATCTTTGCTAAATAAAAGGTAGATGTATTTATATTGTAATGGTTTTGTCGCATAGTTTTGCCTCTGAATAAAGTTACAAAAAAATTGGTATTCCGTCGTCATAATTCACCTACATACTAGAATTAAGGTCAGACCTCATTTCTATGTGTCCATTTTGTCTGGACAGATTTATGAATCACAGTTGTTATACCTTTACGTACACAGACATACAATGCCGTAAATGACTGCGATTGTTTCTGGATTCATGTCTAGATACTTGAAAACAATTAGGTCACATATTTGCATTATGCTTCAAATAACATGAAAACAGCGGCAAAAAAACAACAAAAGAAAATCACATCACCATTGTCATAAGGATTCTTTAACGTCAACCTATGTTTATGGAGGGGAGCATGTACGTGGTGTAAATTGTATATGTGTGAGTATTGACAGACTGATCCTGTATGTATGCTGTATTAGCTGGATCAGTCATAATTATGTCCCTTTAACAATAGGAACTTAGACTTAGTTATTGCCCTTTTTGTTATAGGTAAAATAAATGAAAAAGTTTGTGACCAAGACTTCTCATTGAATGTAGATTTTATTTCTAACGGGGCTGCGTTGCAGTGTTTGAGAACAACTGACAATCTTATATGATTTCCCTGGTTTCCATGTTTGGTATAATTCCTGATTAATCGGGGACTGACAGAGATGTTTGTTCACTAGGAGTTCCAAGGACTTAATTAGGATTCCAAACCATGTCCATCTACTGCCCGTGGTGGGAGACTGAAATGTTTTCACGATATTCCCGAGTTTCCACTATCATGTTCAGATGGATAAATCGGATTAATATGTCTCTGTCATATATACAAAGGCGTAAAGAAATATAACAGACGTAGTAAAAGACGTTATAAAACATTCCAGAAAGATAATAATTTAAAATGCGGAAATAGACGGAGATAAGTTCTCAGGAAAGCTATTTAAGTCTGGGTGCCCTGATGCTATTTTTGAGTTGCGTCATTTACGGATATTCTGAAATACAGAATGACTTGTGGTTTCTATCGGGGAGCTGGTACACCGAGGATTTGGGCATGTCTACATGAATATTTCAACACAAACTAACCTACATCTTAATAACATTTCTATGTAAAATTATCCGGATTAATAAATCGTAGCATCCAGAACGACATATAAAGGTCAGACTGTCTATCGCTTAAAACGGTATGCATTAAGCTTAAATAATCAATGGCAAGTTATCCTATAACAGAAAGAAAATAACTGAAACAGCAACGACAGATGCGAAGAAGACACTCGGAATGAATAAAGTCATATGGAAATTCACAACAAAATGTTTTATGACAGGACATATAACTACCGAGGCAATGTAAGATACTATACATGGTACGGCGTGTTACAATGAAACAGTCAAAACAGGGAAATGAAAAAAAAGATGTATCACAACCATTTGACAAGAACAGAAACTAGAAAAATAAGAAAAATATAATTTTATTTTTCAAAATCCTATATAAAAGGGATAAATAATAATGGCGGTAATAATAATAATAATAATAATAATAATAATAATAATAATAATAATAATAATAATAATAATAATAATAATTATCTTCATCATCATCATCTTCATCCTCATCATCATCCTCATCATCATCATCGTCATTATTATAACTGTCATTATTATTATTATTATTATTACTATTGGGTTTTACGACTAACACTTATTAAATAGCATACTTTTTCATAAAAAAGGACGATTTCATAATACTTGTACAATGATTTCAGGCTATCGTGTGTTTTCATGAAGTAGATACACGTTTTAATATAGTCAGAACCGGAAAGTACCATTTAATATTAAGGACATTAATATAAACACAACTATAAATTGCTTTCTTGATTATTTGATATATCTGCCTCGGTAGCAGTTGTCTAACCCCTGTCGATATGGTTATAATGGATAGTGCATAGAGGTGTGCTTAAAATGGACATGCATAATATGTAGACCATGCTACTGTGTTCAGTTGGAATAATTCAAGCATAATATTAATCGCTACTCATTATAAATAGAAACATGTAAGATCGGCATGTTATTGATCATAGTTATAAATGTAGCTAATTCTACTCCTTTGCGAATTATTATATTTCGATCCTCTACGCTTTGTTTCGTTTTCCAGACAGTTCCATTCTCTTTGGTAATATTTATAATGAAGGTCGATATTTTTATAAAGGTCTTTAAATTTTTACACATTCTTTAATTTACAAATTATCAGGCTTGCAATTATTTATTTTACATTAACACCGTGCTCTGTATTTTACACAATGCATTTATATGATTAAATACCTACATTTATCCTTAGTAAAGAATCAACTAAAACATAAGTGCATCTACCAAAACTAGACATAAATGCGTTTCTTAAATATTTTAGAAAATAAAAAGGAAATAAAATATGTCAATAATGACGTAGTCGTAACGTCACTCTCGGCTATTATTACGTGATATAAACAGTTTCTTAGCAACGCTTACCTTAAAGAGAAGCGCTTGAAAGAGTAGAATCATGGGCACCCACTGATAGTAGCCGATTTCCGTTTCTTTTTTCGCGTAGTCGTACTTGGGTATGTCGTGATCGAAATGAACATAATACGTGTTTGAGACCCAGCACACGTTGTTCGTATAGTCCACCATGGCGTCTGTGAACTCGGCCGGGCACCAGCAATGTATGGGTTCCCCGACATACTGCTTGGTACTAGAAACAAAAGCCACGGATAAAGGATTAAGTCACGGATAAAGGATTAAGTCACGGATAAAGGATTAAGTCACTGAGAAGTAAGGATTTGTATATTTTTAATCATAATGTTTTAACAATCGACTAAAAATAATATATACACTAACTTTAACTACATGAAGGGATCGATAGGTCAACGGAGAACTATTCAAACTAAAACGAGATGCAAAACTGATAAATTTTAATAATAATTATAAATGTAATTAAAAGATTCATCTGTAATACAATAATTTAACGAAGATTACAAAATCCGCATGACAAATGCAATTAATCACTGTTTTTTTATATACAAGGATAAGAAAATATAATTTCAGTTCACCATTGATACATTTATAAGAATTTTTTACCCTCTCATGTAAAATATGGAAACATAGATAGACAAGTTCCACTGACGCAAAGGCATGCATAAACGGAATATTTTTAATTTTAAAATCGCGTGTAATAGTTGATAATGTGGATAATATGCTTGTGTGTCTGTTGTTCATATATAACAGATCTTCCAGGCCACAGAAAAACTATAACGTAACACTCTAGATATTGGAAGCAGTATATAACTCTTCGATGCTTGGTAGAAACCTTTTCAATAAATGGGTTTTGTGGGTTTAGTTTAAACCTATGTATTTATAGCCGATTGGGAAACCAGTTCTTCCAGTTGATATAAATTCCTTTCAACTGCCGACTTCCTGGGTAGAACCAGTACTCAGGTACTAAGTACCTGAAGCATTGTGCAGTAAATAGTCTTGCTTAAGGACTAACATAACATGGTCAGTTTCGGAATTCGAAACCGGGACTCCACGATATGGAGTCCAACGTCTTCACCACTAGACCGCGGACGCCCACGTTTGGTAGGTTAAAATATAGTATTAATAATATATCGCCTTAATAGTCATTCAAGCAGTTTCATTGCATGTATGTCATTCAAAGATACTTTTTAAGAGTAAAATCTAATCGAAATTCAGCAGCTTTTTTTTTCCAAACGACATTCGTCCTTAATGTTTACAGTTTTTAAGCATACTTGTAAACAATATAAAATATTTCTTTTCAGAAAGCTTTGTATTTTTTTCTTTTTAAAAAGGCACTGAAATCGTTGGTTCTCAACTGTATTATGTTTTCTCTAGAGCGTAACTCAGGTGTGTATTACACACTATACTAAACCAACCTTTTGATTAATTCTGAAAGGCAAGCAATTTAAATTTATTTTTAAACCGTAAAGATTGATTTTATTTCCCCCAATCGTATGACTATTAATAGTCCAAACATTGTGCTCTATTTGGTTTTATACTTCAACAAGGGTACGAGAGAACAGGCCAGTATGCTAAATACCATAAGTACGTAAAGTCTAACATTTTGAAAATGACATAATCAGTAGCGCTTTTAGACAATTACGTTTCTGTCACATTTGCGCTTTTAGACAATTACGTTTCTGTCACATTTGCGCTTTTAGACAATTACCCTGCTGTCACAGCTGCGCTTTTAGACAATTACCCTGCTGTTACAGCTGCGCTTTTAGACAATTACCCTGCTGTCACAGCTGCGCTTTTAGACAATTACCCTGCTGTCACAGCTGCGCTTTTAGACAATTACCCTGCTGTCATTTGTTGTGCAGAGGACCGGCACATGATAATTTCAAATATTTGACCTCCTAAACTACAACACCACACCGTTTTTAGCTATAATTTTTGTGCGAAATGACGTGCTTATTAGATAATCGCTTTTACAGAAACTGCATGTACGTACTATGTTAACAGTTTTCCGTGTTGTATACGTGAATACCGAATTTTTAAAAACTAATTTATCAAAGCTGATCAAAACGATATAAACTCAAAAATAGATATTTCATTACGACAAACGAGTACAGGACCACATTAGGATTAAAACATGTTGGTATCATCCAAAGAAGATGATAAGGATCCTGGGCCAGGGGTATTATTCTAGATATAAAGTTGTGTGAGTAATCGGGCGCTTTAGTAACAGTATGTTTTTAAGGGAACAAAAGTATGTTGGTAACTTACCTCACGACGATGGTGAAGATGATAAAGATGATGGTTGTATACAGATGGTTCAGACGATCAATCCAATCGTCATCATAGCGGCCCTTTAACCGAGCGTAGGTCGCAAAACTTCCCAACACACTGTCAAGCCTGGAACACACAAACGGAGGGAGCGTATGAATACACGTGAAAATTCATACTCTATATACGAGTGTTAAGGATGACAGGTTAAGAGAGTCTTCTGGATACAAATCTATATGTAGGATGACGACTATATTTCAACATATCAGTAAACATTTGGCAATTATGGCTTTCTTTAGGTTGTATAAAATAATATATTCAGTGAATAAACTAGTGTAAAACGTTAGACAAGATTGACTGGTATACAATGTTGTTTACAATCAAAAATGATAAAGGAAACGCTGACACAATAAACAAATGAAAATATGAAAATGGTTATTTAAATCAGATTTACAATTATTGCATTGTTATCATTAAGACAACAACTACCGTGTTAATGGAAACACTGTTAATCGAAACACACACACACACATGTTGTTTACAATATTTATGTTGTGAATCGTCTACATGTTTTCAAGTTTCGCTATCATTTGACGTAAATGTACAATACACCATCTTTACATAGCTTCTTTGCAAACTTTAGAATCAATTCAATCGACCTTATATAAAGATGCTAGAGGTCGGTGTATGCTATTCATTATGTGTCGTAATAGCTTCACGTGCGTCACAGCCAACTGTCGCAGCAAAGTATCACACACAATTGGTCGATTGTGTGTATGGTGGTTTGCATGAAATCAGGTTAATTAGACATATCGGAGCTAATGTTGAAATATTTATATAATACGAGAAATATAATGTTTATCGTGATACCTTCCGTTTACAAGAATTAATGTTACATTTATATCATATACAGCGACAGGCAGAGTAATCATTTATACACACAGAAGTGCATCTCAGCGCGTATTTCACATCCATCATTTAAAACAAATACGAATCGATAATGTTATCACCAGGTAGTAGGAGACACTTGCGTAAATCATGTTGATTGTATTAAATTGTACTTAGGTGGAAACTTACCAAATATAGTGTAAACGTATTGTTATAAATGTTAGTGTCAGTTTACTATGGTTAGTCTATTTTCTGATACATAAACACATTGTGTAAGGAATTTCTGACAAAATATTAAAGACAAACACAAAATGTTAGTACAATAATTGTTAATTAGAAAACAGCAAGTCCGATACTACCAACATAAGAAGGCAGCAGATCAGATTATAGGAAGATAAGAGGATAGCAGGTCCGATTATAGCAAAATAAGAGGATAGCAGGTCCGATTATAGCAAGATAAGAGGATAGCAGGTCCGATTATAGCAAATAAGTGGATAGCAGGTCCGATTTTAGCAAATAAGTGGATAGCAGGTCCGATTATAGCAAATAAGTGGATAGCAGGTCCGATTTTAGCAAATAAGTGGATAGCAGGTCCGATTATAGCAAATAAGAGGATAGCAGGTCCGATTATAGCAAGATAAGAGGATAGCAGGTCCGATTATAGCAAATAAGTGGAAAGCAGGTCCGATTTTAGCAAATAAGTGGATAGCAGGTCCGATTATAGCAAATAAGAGGATAGCAGGTCCGATTATAGCAAGATAAGAAGGCAGCAGGTCCGATTATAGCAAGATAAGAAGGCAGCAGGTCCGATTATAGCAAAATAAGAGGATAGCAGGTCCGATTATAGCAAGATAAGAAGGCAGCAGGTCCGATTATAGCAAAATAAGAGGATAGCAGGTCCGATTATAGCAAGATAAGAAGGCAGCAGGTCCGATTATAGCAAAATAAGAGGATAGCAGGTCCGATTATAGCAAGATAAGAGGATAGCAGGTCCGATTATAGCAAGATAAGAAGGCAGCAGGTCCGATTATAGCAAGATAAGAAGGCAGCAGGTCCGATTATAGCAAAATAAGAGGATAGCAGGTCCGATTATAGCAAATAAGAGGATAGCAGGTCCGATTATAGCAAAATAAGAGGATAGCAGGTCCGATTATAGCAAAATAAGAGGATAGCAGGTCCGATTATAACAAAATAAGAGGATAGCAGGTCCGATTTTAGCAAAATAAGAGGATAGCAGGTCCGATTATAGAAAAATAAGAGGATAGCAGGTCCGATTTTAGCAAAATAAGAGGATAGCAGGTCAGTCGGGTAAAAGCAAGATAACAAATCAGAAGGTCGGATAAAACCAAAACAAGAAAGTAGCAGGTCCAATAACTAAAAAGCTAAGTAATAGCAAGACAAGAAGGCAGCATGTCAAGTAAAAGCTAGATAAGAAGGCAGAAGGTCAGATTATAGCAAAATAAGAGAATAGCAGGTCCGATTATAGCAAAATAAGAGGATAGCAGGTCCGATTATAGCAAAATAAGAGGATACCAGGTCCGATTTTAGCAAAATAAGAGGATAGCAGGTCCGATTATAGCAAAATAGGAGGATAGCAGGTCCGATTTTAGCAAAATAAGAGGATAGCAGGTCCGATTTTAGCAAAATAAGTGGATACCAGGTCCGATTATAGCAAAATAAGAGGATAGCAGGTCGGTCGGGTAAAAGCAAGATAACAAATCAGAAGGTCCGATAAAACCAAAACAAGAAAGTAGCAGGTCCAATAACTAAAAAGCTAAGATAATAGCAAGACAAGAAGGCAGCATGTCAAGTAAAAGCTAGATAAGAAGGCAGAAGGTCAGATTATAGCAAGATATGAAGGTAGCAGGCCGATATTACCAAGATAAGAAGGGAGAAGGTACGATAATTCAATATAAGAAGGCAACAGGTCCGATAATAGCAAGATAAGAAGGCAAAATGTCCGATATTACCGAGCAAAAAAAAAGCAGCTGGTCCGATGACCAACCACAGAACTAAAATGTGCGTTTGTAAAGAGTTCACAAAATCTTTGTACAGTGATCACACATAAATTATTGTTGCAATGATTTATGGTTGTTGTAGCTGATGGCTAGTTGATCTGGTTTGTTGATGTTAATGATATCTATGTTGCTGTCCATGGATTTTTACGTACTACAATTTCAGCAGTAACTTTTTTGTTGTTCTCAATTTTGCAATTAATCTTCAAGCTACTATACGATGGGGGTCATCGGATTACAATTTTGATCGATATGTTTGATCATGAAGCTTTGAAGCAATTGATCAGTAATTACATAATCACGATACAAATTGTATCTCCAAAATGTGATACCATGCCAAAAGCGAGACTCCTAAAACATGAATGACAAAATAATTACATAATTGTCAGATGTGAAGTGAAAGTTATCTCTTTAAATGAAATCAGGACTAGTAGTGAAATTAATTGAAATGTCAATCAAGTCAGGCTGTCGTCAATACAAAAGCTCTACTTTCACATCATTTACTTGTTATAATTGTATAAATTCGTGTATTTATGTAAACAGTTCCAATTTAAGTGTTTTATCTGTAAGTGCGTGGGGCTTAAATATCACAGTTGTGTTTGTGTGACAGCTGAATATTTCGCAGAAATGCCAAACAATTTCTGTATTGACAGATGTGTGTTAAATTCAGAACATTTCTTTATTTCGTCCCATGTACAACATGGGGTAAGGTACACTAATATAGGTTTACAAGATGTGTGTTAAATTCAATGTAACTCTTAACTGTACATGCATATTAAATACACTTTCAAGCTAAATTGTTGGCAGGTTTATGTTGTAAAATTGCTGAACCTGTCAAATGTTTGATTTAAATTTATACATTATCCGAATATATTTCGTCCATGTGACCGAACGGTCAAAGGACCGGTAAAGGTGCAGTTACTTGGGATGTAGTTGTAGATGATATAAAACTCACGCTTATCAAGACAAAGCGCGAAACATCGTCGGATACCCACGCTCTCTATTTCGTTTTACTACATTCGTCGACCGTGGGTTTATTTGTAAATTTTCAGTCGTCTTATCGAACTGAATAGAACAAGAACTGACCAATCATAATACTACTCTTCAGCGTGGAGTCTAGAAGCATAACAATGGCGTCGCCATTTTGACAAGTCTGTCGAAACAATTTAAGAACGAACTTTATCATTGGACTGAAATCTTCATCGGATTTCGAAGCGACGAATGAAATATCATTGCTAGAACGGGCGATGAATGGAGAGAAACGGAATGGATCTTTCGTGGGTGTCCGACGATGAGCAGAAATGTGACAAATATCGAACTTCATACACATAACTGTTATAAAGATATGAAAAGATGTTTACATTTTAATGGTGAATAGATATCGAGACCTTTTTTGAGTCGAAGACAAACAGACAAGCAAATTGTAGTATTCAAACATACTCAGGTATTTAGACTCATTTATCTTAATGTAGTATACCAATACACAGAGGTTTTGGATTAAAAAATACATATCAGACAATTTTATCCATTTGATAAAATCTTCGTCATTTCATATTTATATTTAAGTGTTAAAATGGAAATCATTATATGCCAAAATGGCGTTGTCGTTTGAACATTGCAAAGGAACATCTGTTCCAACAGAAGTCAGTCAACACTTTTTGGCAATAGTTCTCCAGGTTTTTACAACATGTCTAAACCACTAAACGACACGACTCAAAATATATTTATAACTTTACTTTGGTGAGAGGTGGGGGGGGGGGGGGGCAGGGGGAGCCACAAAGTCCATATCAAGACACTGCCTAAATCAAGAGGTCACACTTAAAGACAAAATGGAATTCGTTGTTGCACTGTTAAGGTCACATTGGACACATTTCTATGAACCAACATGTGCCAGTCTGATTAGATGAGGATTACCTAACGGTTTCCATTGTACGGACTACCTGCTCCGTTTAAAATGATCACCTCCACATTGTCAAATGTCAATAACTTTAAGTATGATAGTTCCAAAAACAATTCCACCACACTGAACGCCACGACACAAAAAACACTTACATCAATTGGTCGAACATCTACCACTTAGTTCCGGTAGATTCCATTCACTTTACAGACAAAACCCTATCCGCACCATATTTCTCCAACACAGAAACAACATATGATTGCGGGCGGAAGACAAAGGGGGGATTTCTGGGATGTGGAGTTTTAAGTTAACTCTTACAACGATAATTGGTTTCTGCAATAGGACGCTGCCAACGTTTTATATGTCGATTCCAAAGGGGCCAGTAGACGCAGAAAAACAGGTCGCCTATAATGAAATTACACCTCTATTTATTTCACATTGTCCGTGGTCTGTTTGTGGGTTGAAACGTCGAGCTAACTGTTTTATTATGTATATAATACACATTGGTGCCGTAACTGGAAGCAACAAACCCACTATATACTGACAATATTAGACTCAATGAACCGGTGTAAGAAGATAACACACCTTAAACTGAAAAGATGAGGCACAGTCAAGCGGTAAATGATACTAACCCGCCATGTACTGACACTTTGAGACACAGTGAACCTGTATAAGATATTAGCACGCCATGTCTTGACAATATATAAACAACAGTGAACCGGTGTAAGAAACTTACCCGCCGTTTACTGATAATATGAGACGCAATGGACTGGTATAAGAAACTTACCCGCCATTTACTGACAATATGAGATACATTGAAACGGTCGTCATTTACTGGCATTATAAAACCCATTGAATCGGCTTAAGGAAGAAATCTACCATGTATTTCGAAAACAACTTTACATACGATAAAATTAAATTATTTTCTTAAGCCTAGAGCAGATTTCGTAATTAGGTTATCAAACGAAGTTTGTTTTCTTTTAAATAGTTGTCTTATTTTTTATTTATATATACCAAGAAAGTACATGCAAAATACCTAACAAATAAAACCGACAGAAACAAACAACATAACTTAATTTTTCTTTTGCAAGGTATTGTGACGTAATCTTGCTGGGTGAAGAGAGCGGATTATCGAAAATTAAAATAAAACCTGAGAGAAATTATAATGTGTCAATCTCCGCTTTACGCGCCGTAGCGGGGCGTGGACATCAGCGGGCACCATGCGGGAATTTCTATAGGTAAGTATCGATGGCGCGTGATTATCAGACCGGCCGCTGGAGCCTCGGTATGGATTGTGGCGGGTTGCTATAGGTACGATTGATCCAAGTAGGAAAACACGCAGTGATAATGGTGATAATTAGTGCAATTGTTCACCCTGTGTCTAGAAGACGACCGAGCCAACAGCCTACAGTTTTATTTCAAAATGATTGGCATCGATCGTAATGCCATGGACAATGTATTGGGTTTTAAGAATCACAAAACGTACGGAAGATGAACGAACATATGCTCCTATTCTCTAATTGAAAGGCAAGTCTTGAATCGAAGCTATAAATTTATAATTACTTTTATTTAAAAATAAATGTTTATGTTCATGAGTTTGGAGAAAATAATTTTAATTAAAATCAATACAGCACATTGTAAAAACTATTATTACCTTAAACTATGTTGCAGCAAACTATGGACGACGACGGAAAGTTAGCTAATTTCCTTCAGGGAAATTAAAAGATCGTCCTCTTTCGATGTGGCTCAGTATTCTTGATATAGGCGAGCAGTTAATGAGCGGAAACAGTAAACAGAAAGCGGAAGTGTGGATAATTACAGACTGGTTCTCCTAGTCACAGTTCGCTGTCTTTGAAAGGAAAAATGCCGCTGCTCAGTTATCTGTTTATGTCGACATCGTCATCGTTCTCTACAATTATATCTTAACAGAATAATGACCATCGGGTGAGAACCCATCACTTCTCGACCGATGGTGTATTGATTCTGATCACGTGATAACATTGACCCATCTACAAACCATACAAGGTGAAGAAATGGACGAATCCATTACAAAAGTTTTTCACGCAAATAAAACGTAGTGGATATCCATTGTTATGTATTTGTAAGCGGATATGCACTTTAAAGACTTCTAACTGTCGGTTTCAGGGACTCAAACTTTGGGTACAAATCGCATTGATAACTATTTGAGCAATTTCAATGTTTTATTTTAAAATGCTAGCTCTGATGTAATTATTTTTGTTTTATAATTTTAAGTAAAAAAGTCGCAAAAACAAGATTTTTATTGTGAAAATGGGCTTGACAAAGAAACAGGGCTGTTTACAATTTCTCAAAGCACTACGAATTTTGCAAACACTTCGGTAATGTAGTAATTATATTTAACATCAAATCTTAAATAAAACGTTGACTGAAAAATGTTCATACTCCAACTAATTGTACGCTTTGATAATGAAACTGGAAAAGAAATCTATGGTGGCAAAAAGGAACACACAATAAATGTCTAATTAAGGGGAATATATGGTTTATATAAACACAGGCGTTCGAAGTAAGTCGTTGCGTGGGTCATCCTTGGTATTTAAACTTCTTTGAAGTCTAAGATTTGAATGAAAATATTTCTGAAGATTCGCTGATGTTTGAGATACCAAATTAATTTTAACATACTCGTACACGTCTAAATATTGTTTGTTAGGATTCCGTATACACGTTGTTTGTACATTCAATGATAACATGAAAGGTAAACTTGTCCCAATAACCACGAGTTAGTTTACAGTAACATACAAAGGGGTGGATTCTCCATGCAGAGACATAATAAGTAAGTAATAAGCAATAAATGTTCAGTATTCGGAGATGATGTCAACTTCAGGCAGATAAAGTACTGCTGGTCAGGTGACTAGCATGATGCCACACCGAGTCACAGTAGCTTGACACAAGACCGACCAGTCGTGGAAATACCAGTACAATGGCTTGGCCGTAAGTATGGGTACTCACCACTATCATTTTAACTACTTTGGTATCTCGTGGTCCGGGTTTAAACCCGGGACCAGCCGTACCTGAAATCGACGTTCTAACGATTTCGCTTCCAGGCCCTGTCCTCTATTTCCTCGCCATAACGTGGCATATAGTGACAACTGTTGTACGTGGTGGTACAGTCTCCGGATGACGGTATGAGACCCAACAGGACAGGTTGTCCATCAATATCACTAGCATAGTGGAACCCTGTTCAAGGCACCGGTTCCCGCTAAGTGACAATTCATCATTTTATCTAGGTAAGCCAAAGATAACGATAGTTGTCTACCGAATGAATGCATGATTATGAACAAATGTTCACCACTGAACATAACCAATTATAGTCTACCACGTGAACACGTATTTTGTAACTTACTGCACAAATCGGTCAAAACGAAGCTGCACAACTCGACGATGTACTAAGATAAATTGAAGGTTGTCCTAGTTTATCAAACCATTACGATTTAAGGGGAAGCAGAACATGTATCAGTGGTATTTTATGTGGGTATTTTATGTGATCATTTACATTGTATCTAACATGTAATTTCACAGAATAATATATAGGCCCAGGCTCCTTCCAAGCAGCCAGGAACATCGAAAATTGGACTTTTTCTATAAACAGATTTTCGTTTACTATGACACCAAACGTTGTGCACAGTAGTTTGCTTAAGTTATGTCGAAACACTTGTACAGCAAGGTCTAAATACAGCAGTGTTCTGGGGCACATGATTTCTTAATTAACATGCTTTTATTTCTTTGAAAACTACCGTTTTAGTTTATATAAATTAAATCCAAATTTCCACAGAGAGGAAACGGTGCTTGAAGAGGGTACTGGCATACTTATGCACCGTGAATATAGTAAATACTGATGTATGTCATTCGATTGACTTCCACATGGAGATTTGTCTATGATGAACAACTGAAGCGACAGTCAACAATACATCCCCTTACCGACATAGTTGCTGTCTATTCTCTCATTAAGGTGAGATTACCTGCCCAGTGCGTTATAATTATATACTCTCATAAATGGGGGCATTGCATGCTAATTCACATAGTTGATTAAAAAATGGTACAAGCTTTCGGTGAATCACTGTACAGAAATTGTGGAAACATGAGTTGTAGAATATACAGCCGCAATGAAAGAGGAAGAACAAAAAGAGTAAGCAAGGAAATATAACGTTATATCGTTCGGTTATAATATCAAGGATATTCAAAATTTAGTACCCAGAAAATTCAAGAATCCAGATTCGTTATACAAAATCGATGTTAAAAGACAAGAGGTTAGACGTCCGTATTATATTTACTTGCAAGAAAAGTGGCCGTTAAAATAATAATGGCTGGATTAGTTGCAAAAAAGGCAATATAGAATAAACAATCTCAGAACAGACTATAAAAATGAAGCAACGGAAACTGTTTTATCCCCCTATCAACAGCTATATGTGCCGAATTAAGAGTTGCCAGAAAAAAATGAATCCTTATTAAAGTCAATACGCCACGTGATCAGACAACGCGCATGAATACAATATTTCGAAAGCGAGTCTTGACTCGCTAAAGCTGCTGTATCTCGCCCGGATAAACAATTTCTCAGTCACTAGATACATTTTTCTATTCACGGCACAAACAATGTATTCTCAATGAAATTTGACAGTTTATATAATTGAAAATCCATAAGCTATTAAAACTCGGTAAATTGATTTTTATTTGCTTGCAGCGCAAACGTACTTCCTTTAACGAAGTAAAGCACCGACATAATAAGTGCTATTTAAACACAGACCTTCAAGTAAAACAAACAACCATGGATACGATATGAGTTTAGTTATCTCGACTGGAAAATGCCAAGCAAGAAGCGCGTGATAGATCGCTTCTGCGGAAGTTCGGTCATTTTTAATTATGGTGTGAACCCACGACCTCGAGTGATAATGGCTGCGTCAACCACGTCAGTATCCACCAGTCATGGTCGTTGACGAGTGGTAGTTAGAACATGTTTTCATATCATTCTACCATCTTCTATGATCTGTCCGCTTATTTCCAACTCTCGGGTTTATCAGTCTTATTTGCATGTTTGCTGAACGATAAATTCAAAATCTCTACGGACGTATGGATTTAGAATGGCAGCTGAACGATGAATCTAGCATGACAGCTGAAGGTAGAATTTAGCATGACAGCTGAAGGGAGAATTTAGCATGACGGCTGAAGGGAGAATTTAGCATGGCAGCTGAAGGGAGAATTTAGCATGACAGCTGAAGGGAGAATTTAGCATGGCAGCTGAAGTGAGAATTTAGCATGGCATCTGAAGGGAGAATTTAGCATGACGGCTAAAGGGAGAATTTAGCATGGCATCTGAAGGGAGAATTTAGCATGGCATCTGAAGGGAGAATTTAGCATGACAGCTGAAGGGAGAATTTAGCATGACGGCTGAAGGGAGAATTTAGCATGGCAGCTGAAAGGAGAATTTAGCATGGCATCTGAAGGGAGAATTTAGCATGGCATCTGAAGGGAGAATTTAGCATGGCATCTGAAGGGAGAATTTAGCATGGCATCTGAAGGGAGAATTTAGCATGGCATCTGAAGGGAGAATTTAGGATGACAGCTGAAGGGAGAATTTAGCATGGCAGCTGACGGGAGAATTTAGCATGACAGCTGAAGGGAGAATTAAGCATGACGGCTGAAGGGAGAATTTAGCATGACAGCTGAAGGGAGAATTAAGCATGACAGCTGAAGGGAGAATTTAGCATGACAGCTGAAGGGAGAATTTAGCATCACAGCTGAAGTGAGAATTAAGCATGACAGCTGAAGGGAGAATTAAGCATGACAGCTGAAGGGAGAATTAAGCATGACAGCTGAAGGGAGAATTAAGCATGGCAGCTGAAGGGAGAATTTAGCATGACTGCCGGATGATGACTCTCTAACAACTTGCTTCTTGTTAATAAAACCTGAAAAGGATAGACAATAAGAAGAACGAAGAGATAGCATTACAGGGGAGGTAAGGAAGAAGAAGAGAGGATGGCGATATTATGAATTATAAGAAGATGCCGAGGAGAAATAGAATGAGGAGAGGGAGGATAAACAGCTGTATAATATAAATATTTACGAATATTTAACGATGAACAATACATGAGTAAATGGCAAGTATGTACATTGTTGTCAAACAATAGAACATAGCCACAACGTAACAAGATACATTATTATGACGCAGTAGTGTGGCATGCAGCATTGTTACAATCGTAATGTGATAAACCCTTTGTCACTTGCGTCTAAAGTATCAATTATAGCTTTTTGTTTCAAAATACCGATCAGATAGGCAAATATACCCACAACCAATTGTGCCTACTCTTCCAAATTCACGTGTATGTAAGGAAAGACAGCGTAGTGCTGTTAATGGGGGATACATGATTAAACAGATAAACTGTTTATTAGAAAAATAATATGCCATATTTTATAGAAGACACGAAATATTGCACAGCCTTCGTGGAATATTAAACATAATTAGCACAAAAAGTCAATGTAGTATACATTATTAATATACTTTATTGATAAATTATACACCAGTTTTGATTTCTGTTTTCAAGCATTATTAAATAATTGTTTAAAGTATTAATAAAGAACTCTCTAAATTTGTCGTGAAAGCTTTTGTCTACCTTTGTCTTTCCGTAAAGCACACATATATTTCGACAGGTTACACACATTATACGTGTATTGAATGGAACGAAAGTAGACCATGATTGCAATCAGACCAATCTTTAGCCATTGGAGTGAATCGCTATACCTGATTCATGTTTACTTTCAGTTAATCACTACAATAAGGTCCGCGTGGGCTGGTTGCTCAATAACAGCTCCACTATATAGCGCACATTATGACGGCAAAGAACTGGGTTTCCTTTGCACTGAATGTATACAGAGTTAGAGTAACAAGCCGGCCTAATTTAATGACCTTGCTACTTGTAACTGTAATTGTTGAAGTAAGACCACGAGAATATGTCTGTACAATAATTGTCCCATCTCTAGCATTACTTGAAAGTTGTCTCTGCCTCTATGTGTCCAGTACGTTGGAAGGCTGAGCATTTATTGGTGCAACACAAACGTCCAATGGGATACAATGAAAATGGAATTTTGCTATGATAGTTTGGCTACGTTTGACATAAGGCCTTCTTTATGACGCTGAACAGTGTACTTGATGAATACAAAATGAAAATGCACACATGTGGTTTTGTTTCAAAACTAGAAGACTATAACTAAACACAATTCGCCTTTTAACAGTGTGGCCGCGCGGAATTGAAGTATATCCGCTATTTGAAAAGTAATTAAGAAAGTCTCCATAATTACGTTGTATTATTATTGTTTGACAACATAAAGAAGGCCCCATGTTTAGACAGTGGTGTTTGTAGTGGGGTTAGCATTTCAATCAGAGAACGTTCTACGATATGTAGCACAGAAGTTGTTAGTTTTAAGCACACTATTGACTGTTGTCAGCACATGTTCAAAGAAATCAGGTTCTTGGCTTAGATAGCATTTGCATGCCAAACCCAAGCCCGCTTTAATGTGTAAACGTGAATTATGCATGCGCAGTGCGCTGATTGTTAGTAGGTAGTAGTAGGATCTACTTTTTTCCGCGGACCACGCTGTTACCGGCGCATCACTCCATGCACGTTTTCCTTACCCTTCTATACTAAGCAGCTCTAGATGATGCTGCAGTGCATCACCACCGTCATCGTTCTGATCATACACACTCATATACGCCATTTCCGCTTCCAGTTGAGACTGTTCCCCCTCCCCGAAGCCCCCGGCCCCCGAGGCCATACCCCGCCCAGAGATGCCCCCGGCAGCCGCCATCGCGGCGCTTAGTTTAAGGTTCATATTAGTGGAAGATGTTAGTCCCATTTGGGACCCGTGGGTCTTGGCTTGTTGCAGTCTACTTTTAGCACCAGTCTTCATTTGACGCATGCCTCGCCGCATATTTCGGCGCATCCCCGCCTGTCCCCGGCGGGCATGTCTGTTCCCGCCAGACCTTCTCTGCCCTCCCGACCTCCGCGCCCCACCACCTCCTCCCTTTCTACCTGCCATTATTAGAAACTAATGTCTCAGTTTACACTAGGACCGGTCAATGAAAACAACTCAAGTATTCTTGCCCACCCGAAACCCGATCGCCCACAGACTCAAATATTTCTGTTCAGTTTACAATTGACACATTTCATCTCATCGATTATATCGTTAAGTCATTGGTATTGCAAAAGGGAATATCCAGTTCTCCAATAACTTATGCAAGTCCGTGAAATTATAGATTTAAATAGCGTGTCTGTTGGAATTACATTAAAGTTTTATAACATTTAGACAAAAAACAAGATGAGTGATATGTTTATTTTGCTTCGACCAGTCTGCTATATATCATACACACGTCCCATATAACCCTTCTACACTTGGAACAATATTACAACGCTTACAAAGGAGTAAATCCAATTAGAAATGTACACTAAGGCCTCGATAATCCAGGTGGGTCCTCGAGTCCAAAATCTCACACAAGCTCGATTGAAAACATCCATATATCCCCTATAACGGGGAATAAATCTCTCGGAAAATCCAGGAAAGTATTCACGAAAACTTGTAATTTCGTTGATGGGTCGTTAATAAGAGAGTCCTACCCCTGATTTTCAATCACAAAATGCCCAATTGCCCATCTATCTAGTGGTAGAGTTTCTTAACCCCATTGCTTGCATCGATACATTGTCTCTGATATTAAAACCTCACCTTTATGTCACTTCAGATGGCTGCAGGTACTTCATGTTGGTAATGTACTTATATACATGCAGAAATTATAGTAAATGTCCAATTAAATGTCTTTGTCTGTGACAAATGAATAGACATAGCTGCACAAAGCCCACAATTCATCCACTGTAATGAATCCTGCTATATTTCAGAAATAATCCCAACATTGTAAATCCGATCAGTTTTATGTTCATAAACAGCCCGTTTCGTCACGCTCTGCGGGTTATCAATTCCACTAGCAGGGAACCATATATATCTCGAACTAAAGTACCAACAATGCTTCAACTATAACCAGCCCCACTTCAAACACCAACGTGCAATTTACTTTCCACTCTCGGACCTAAAGAAAGGATTTTTGACAGTCAATATCAATGTTCACAATTCCCCGTGAAGAGAACACGTCAAGCCAGCTAATCCACAGAGCTAACCCTAACCTGTAAGTAATCCTTTCTGTAGATATATCAACACAATGTAAGGTCACAAACTTCTTATACCTATGTTTATTTTAAACATTTCTCTTTCTTATTGAAAATTTATAGATCGCGAAAACAAATATGTTGCGTCATTGAAATGCATTTTTCTTTAATTGATTTTTTACAAGGGTTCCCATTAAAAGTGTTTACATTTGGCTTACAGATTTCTTTACAAGGAAACAATATACAATATGCGATTCAACTGTGATCTATTATAGGATTTGAACATACTGTCTATTCAGTTGTCTATACACATTATAAAATGGTTGAACTTTTTGCTTAAACAAGACTAAATAGTAAATATTGCTAACCCATCGAAAATTTCAATAATACAAGGAAGGTCTCTTTCGATTTCTTTTCGCAAGGTCGATACTATATACCAATAACAAATCTTGTAAAATCATTTTTGTTTGAAAACTCAGTTTGATTATCCAATAAGTAACAATAGATGTGTTTAAAGCTCGGGAAATATTATTCTACATTTATCTTAAATCGCTCTTGTCTCTTTCTAACCACGCGCTTTTCAAAGTGGATCGACCCGGCACTCTATCTGGGCCAGTATAATATTTATCGATATGTTTTTGAATTACAGTGGAAAACGATCGTTTAGATACACGCATGGTGGTAATATTTACAAAAGAGACAATTCAAATACGGGACCCTTGACTTACAATGGCTGCACAGGTAGCGGGGCGCAGGCCAGGTATTAATGGTTCACCTTTGTTGACACGGACTTCAGGCACGCTAACATATACACTAATGCATTAATTTATAAAAGACCCGACAGTATGTATTACAGTGAAGCCCATCTTAACCCAGAGCAATAGAAGAACACAATCAGTCCCATTTTTATCGCTTAATGTATAACCCGAGTCAAACACATGACGTGTCTAGCCCGAGTCAAACACGTGACGTGTCTAACCCGAGTCAAACACATGTCGTGTCTAATCGAAGTCAAACACATGGCGTGTCTAGCCCGAGTCAAACACATGACGTGTCTAACCCGAGTCAAACACATGTCGTGTCTAACCGAAGTCAAACACATGTCGTGTCTAATCGAAGTCAAACACATGGCGTGTCTTACCCGAGTCAAACACTTGTCGTCGTGTCTAACCGAAGTCAAACACATGGCGTGTCTTACCCGAGTCAAACACTTGTCGTCCTGTCTAACCGAAGTCAAACAAACTCATGGCGTGTCTAACCCGAGTCAAACACTTGTCGTCGTGTCTAACCGGAGACAAACACATGCTGTGCTTAACCCGAGTCAAACACTTGTCGTCGTGTCTAATCGAAGTCAAACACATGGCGTGTCTAACCCGAGTCAAACACTTGTCGTCGTGTCTAATCGAAGTCAAACACATGCTGTGCTTAACCCGAGTCAAACACTTGTCGTCGTGTCTAACCGTAGACAAACACATGCTGTGCTTAACCCGAGCCAAACACTTGTCGTCGTGTCTAACCGGAGACAAACACAAGCTGTGCCTAACCCGAGTCAAACACACGTGTCTAAACCGAGTCAAACACATGCCTATATCAATTTCCACATTCAGTACATAAGAGCAGCCATGTAAACTTATCTAACACACACTACTACGGGAGGTTCTAAGAATTTGCTTCACTCCGACATATAAATCTTATTATGACAATAACTTCCTTCAAGCATGAAATATCTTTAAGGGGGCTGAAAAACGAAATGTACTTGATTAACCCAATGTTAACCTAACACATATGCAATACAAATAAAATGTTACAAGCAGCCAAGGATATAACCGCTGGCAGTACAACTGATTTGTTACCTTCACTTAGTTGTAACCAGAAAAATATACACTCTTACATTACGATATTTCTTTTAAGGCTTAACTGTCAGCCATCAGGCAACCGTATAATTTTAATAACATTAAAATTGATGAGATCTTTTAAATAAACGATGAAGAACGATTAAATTAAAACCATTATCTGCATCAGATTAAGGCTTTCCTTCTATATAAATTTCAAAGCTGTCTTCATACAGTAGCACAACTATAATTTCCGTAAATCCCTTTTCACATGGTGCTTAAGAAATCACACATGAAATTAGTTTGAACATGGCTTTGACCATTTAAATATTTTTCACTCAATTTTCACAATCGCAACTTTTTGCTTGATTTTCACGTGCAATCGTCCAACAGATTAAAGACCAACTTACATAGCTCGATATTAATATATAATTATCCCTTCACCCATGTCAACCCAGTTTACCCGTTCATTCCGACAACCAAGCCAGAGTTTATTTGTAAACATATTCACAGCAACCCAGCATCTTCAAGACGTTTATCCTATCCTTTGTCTTATATCCCTAATTAAGAAGACCACGTGATCTATATACTTACACTCCATCTAGAATCATGGCCGCACACTTAATGTAATTAGCGAAATTATCAGCATGGCGTATGTGAACGTACCCTTAAGGAACATTTTAACCTATTTCCAGGCAACTACCCCCAACTAGCCACCACTGCTGCACGTTTTGTGACAGTGCCAAGCAAACTTATTCTAACGTCTTATATCTGTCAATTATATCTTACTAAACATTATCATGTGACATTAATGTGTACAAAATCACAAGGTCGAATGTGCTATCCGTCTCTCCGGGAGAACCAAGTTTGGAACATAACGCAATTAAGTAAAGAATCGGCATTAAGCCATTATTATAGAATAAATGTAGATCGTGTACTGTCATGGGATGCAGGTTACACAACGTTTACTGGAACATAACAAGCATCTATTCGCTCGTAAGGCCTAATTAGCAACTATAGGACAATAAAGTGTTGCCACCGATGCCAGATAAAGCCCCAATCCGTATCGTTCATGCACAGCTACAGTCCCCAGAGGTGCTGCAGTAATGACGAACTATTTAGGCTACTTAGTTCTCATACATATTCATGAGCAATTCCGAGCTTTCGGCTGCATAGTCACGTGATATTGTCAGAGTATAAACCGCACCGGACTCATTTACCCTAATAAGTAAGGTACGGGTATGGCCTTCCTTCATAAATAGCATATGCATGTAGAACAAATGTTTCATGTTCACTATTAAAATGTTACTTTTATCAGATCACATTTCAAAGAATCCAACTATTTGAGAATCTTGTAGTCTTTTTAGTCAGATCGATTTAATTAAGACATACTTATGTATAGATTCGAATGAATGCGTGTATCTACCCATGAAATTTATAAAAAAATACTTTACAAAACGTAATTGTACATGGCAGTTGGTTTCCTGACCCATTTTAAGTACTGCTAGATCCAATGGAAACAGCAATAGAGACAAACCAACCCGAGCAATAGAGATGAACCAACCCGAGCAATAGAGATGAACCAACCCGAGCAATAGAGATGACCAACCCGAGCAATAGAGACAAACCAACCCGAGAAATAGAGACAAACCAACTCGAGAAATAGAGACAAACCAGCCTGAAACTTCCTGAGCAAAAAATAAACCAACCTGCACCACCCCTAGCACGAGAATAACCAACCTGAACCACCCCGACCAAGAGATAAACTAATCTGAACCACACCGAGCAAGAGATAAACCAACTTGAACCCACCCGAGCAAGAGATAAACCAGTCTGAACCAACCCGAGCAAGAGATAAACCAGCCTGAACCAGCCCGAGCAAGACATAAACCAACCTGAACCACCCCGAGCAATAGAGATAAACCCACCCTAGCAATAGGGATAAACCAGCCCAAGCACTAGAGACAAACCAACCCGAGCAATAGAGATAAACCAACCCGAGCAATAGAGATAAACCACCCCGAGCAATAGAGATAAACCAACCCAAGCACTAGAGATAAACCAACCCGAGCAATAGAGATAAACCACCCCGAGCAATAGGGATAAACCAGCCTGAACCAGCCCGAGCAAGACATAAACCAACCTGAACCACCCCTAGCAATAGAGATAAACCAACCCGAGCAATAGAGATAAACCAGCCCAAGCACTAGAGACAAACCAACCCGAGCAATAGAGATAAACCACCCCGAGCAATAGAGATAAACCAACCCAAGCACTAGAGATAAACCAACCCAATCACTAGAGATAAACCAACCCAAGCAATAGAGATAAACCAACCAAAGCAATAGAGATAAAACAGCCCAAACAATAGAGATAAAACAACCCGAGCAATAGAACATTTCATATGACACTTTTGACATTAATATTCGTGGATATAATTGTCACAATAACAATAATTTCGTCTATCGCAGTGATGCTCATGGGAAAATCTTCCGACGATTTATAAATGCTCAACATACAGAACAATCATCTATTGTTAACATCCATGTATTTGATATATGAAGCTTGTTCAGACATAACAGTGGTGGTTTGCATCACCTGACAAGCAACACAATGTAATCCCTACACATATCATTTTACCATGTAACAGTTGACGCCGTGATCGTAAGAAAAAAGCAGAGATCAGCAGCTGTCGGCAAAACCTTAGTTCAACACCATTTAAACAACCAGTAACTGAACGACAAACATAAGTTGAACACATCTAATTTACAATAGAATCGAAGATAAGATTGTAACGTATAACAGAAATTTGAACACAATCTACGACGAAAACGTACTCAAGCCTAACAAATTGCTCGCTATGATCCAAATTCTGTTCCTTTAGTATAATATCTCTGGCGGAAAAATGCTTCCGGGCTACCAGGGTTTAATGTTGTGGACATACCATCTAGAAAGTGTACAAGATGGCATTTGACTTATTTTTAAAGTACAACCTATTCTTAGGTTCACGAGTAGAATTAAAAACAAAATGACCTACAACAGGTTGAAATGCTATTCTCATTCAAATACCGAAGCGTATTCTTTACAGCCTCATATACAACAGATACATTTTATTTTGTTTTATATTTAAAAACCATATCAAACTATCGAACGACCGTATTATACACATTCTGTAAAAATATAAACAGATGTACACATACCATCCATATTCATACATAGTTATCTACGCTTTGTGTCCCCCGCAGATTTGGGTCTCACGTCCAAGGCCTTCAGCTGCCATTGTTTCAAAACCTATATCTTTTCACTGCCAAATACAAAATTAAAAATAATAATAAAATGCGCTTGTACAGTTTCAGTTACCATCACAAGCCTACTAATGAAAGTAATATAGATACTTATATTTGATACGATATGTATCATATTTACAGCGAATGAACTTGTGGTCTAACCGCTAAATGAACGACTATTAAATATCAACGCTAAGTATTTACTTTTGCTGACTTTATTCACAACAACCTATATTATTCCGTTAAGAAGGAAGAAATGCGCAATTCACCGAAACACCCGCGAGTTAGATTTGACTTCGTGTCTTTTACCATCCACATTCTCACTCGGGCTTAGAAAATGGTCTGTTACAAGTCTGTTACAAGCAAGTTGAACTTTCAGTACCCAAAACGCAGACACATTCAAAAGAGCACTTCCAGGAATGGTGTAGGTTTTGATTCCATGTTGACAAGTTCACGACTTCCAAACTTAATGTCTAGCCCACTACGGAATCCCCAACGTGGTGACAAGGAGCCTTAATTGGTTGTCATAGCTTTGTTTAGCCGTCCAATACGCTCGCATCTGGCCAGGCAAAGCGTCCCGACTAGAGCCTGGTACACTGGTGACCATAGTCAACATACAGCCTTATTCTTGGATAATAGTAGATTAGTGTTACCTTTCGAAGCACCCGCCTTTCCTTCCTTATTTCCTGCCGACCATATTTACTCACAGCCGCTAATTGGAGGCACTTTTCATGATTGAATAAAAAGAAAACATTTTTAAGTTTGTTTGGTATTGGACGACACTTTGAACAGTCTGGCCTAGTTAATACAATACTAATGAAATGCTTCGTATTCCTAAGGGAGTCTGTAGAAATTATACATGCCTCAAGAAAATACAAATATAACATTTTATATAGTTGGACTAAAACCTGATCAAATATTTAAAATTGAACTTTTATTATCACTCAAGTAGAATTCATATTAATTGATTTAAATCAATAAGACAGGATGGACGTCAAACAGATACGTCCATATAAATTAAACACAGCTTAAAATATCGCGCGAACTGTAACACGTCCCTCGATTCCATTGTACCGAAGGATGACCATCTGTTTTGTTCACATATACGTATCCGTAGTTCCATTCATTAACACTGTGCCGTATTTTGGATTTGCCACCACAATCTGTATCAACATCACATAGCACAGCACTGTGGAACCGGGTCGATATATCCCAGTGTGAACCCGATATAATTAAGGAATATTATCAAGCGGGTTTTTGTTTCATTTACTTTTTCAAGCCTCGGTTGTTTAGGAATAAAAACGACCGTACTGGGTATTAATGACTTTAATTAAGATTTACGTGGTTCTGGTCCCCGGCATGTTGGGGCCTGTCACACGGATAAATCTGGGATGTACATAGTTTATGTCCAAGTGTGAATGCTACTCAGAATTGCACGTATGATGCGCTATTTGCACTTCATTCAATGCGACGGAAATCGAATTGAATTCGTTGATTCATTCAAAGTAAAATTCAAATGAAATGTTTATTCCTAATTAAATATTAACAGCAGCCATTGGCGCGTGGCTAGAAATATTGACATCATTTTATTCGTTTATGGATCGGCGGGGAAAGACAAAACATGACGAATAGCCTTGGACGTGAATCGATTGTGACAAGTCGCCTTTATACATTGATATGAATTATTCATTATAAAATAGTAATTATTATTGTGGTGTAAGAACAAGGGTTACACTTGAAGGACTTATTGATGAAACTGGGTACAGTTTTAGCCAATCAAAAAAGGAGTACATCATCGGCACATCTTTTACAAAGAAATTCACCACTTAACAAAATTAAACAGAACTTTATTTATTTTATCGAGAACATATTGCCCTCACAACGTCCAGCAGAGAGTCATGGTCAAGTCACCAATAAAAACTTTCATTTGATTCGTCGAAATGAATTGTTTTTATTTTGTTTTTATGTTTCTGCGTGACGTAACAATAAAGTGTATATTGAAGGTATGAAACTTGCAAGCAAACACACATGAACAAATAGTCCCCACAAGACATCTGAATGTGATTGAAACAAAAGATCGGTG
Source organism: Sinonovacula constricta (assembly GCA_007844125.1). Lineage (NCBI taxonomy): Eukaryota > Metazoa > Mollusca > Bivalvia > Cardiida > Solecurtidae > Sinonovacula > Sinonovacula constricta. Next base: position 1,709,526 of record CM017573.1, on the reverse strand, counting down.
CTTACACTGAAATGTATATAAGACATTCTTGGTTTGGCCCTTGACAGTGATTCTTTCCCAGTGATAATTAGACTGGTCTAATTGGACCTCACGTCGATACCAGCGCGTGTTGAAAGTTTAATTAAGGCAATTGTAAGATGGATTGGCTCGTCACTGTGCCCTGGCAGTGTGCTGCAGTCCGTATGCATGCTCAGTCGTCTTGAAGGACAACCACAACCAGTTAATCTTCCAGCTTGATAGCCAATATAAACAAGCACGCACTTGTTAATGGTCAGATTTAATAAGTTGCTGAAAGAACCATGGTTGCCAAGCAAAGATTCAAATCAATACATTCAATTCTTATTACATATCTATTGTGATCATCTTAGATGCAGTGTGTTCAAGATGGTTTCCGACAGTTTGCCTATATCTAATACATGTACCGACATCTTACTCTTGTTCTCTAGTTTAATTCAGTTCTGTTTAAAACATCAACACAATTGTTTGATGATATATACATGTATCGTGAAGTATATCGCTTTAAATGTCCCTTATTTCCAAATATGAAGTACGATGGGGACTTCAGCTATAAATGATATCGACGTCAAAGCCTATTACCCAGTTTATCATATATCGTGATCTCGAAAGTAAATGGTCGCGTGGTTTTCTTAAGTTAAAAATAGCTAAACTCTAATTGGAAATATTTGTCAACAGAAGTTATGCTTTATTCTTCCCATTGATGTAGGGCATTAAAACAGCAATGAATAAAACATAGATTTATTTGGTGGCATAAAGATGGTATTCGACAGTTTGGACCAAAGACATTCTTCTCAAATAACCAAATAAGTTAAGGTCCTGCAAACTGGTGTTCATTGATGCACAAGATCTGTGTGAACAGTGAACCATAAATCCCCACTTGTCAGAGAAAAGGTGTATTTGTTATCTGTGATAAATTGCAGGGATAGCTATTTTAAAACTAAGAAAATCACTGAAAACTTTGTTTTGAGATCACGTTATATCGTCATCCGGGTAATCCGCTCTACATTTTGAGATCACTAGTGCTTATTTATAGATTTGAAAGAATGAACTTTTAGAGTGTTGTTTATCTCGCGGTGTGTTTTGTCTAACAACAAAGCTAGTGTTCAAACCCGTCTTTTGTTTGACTGAAGTATGAGTTTATGCAGAAACTGTGCCTAAATATCCTTAATCAGTGGTAATATATTGTTACATGTGTTTGTAAGGTGCAAACCGCCGGGCACCACATTGAAGAAAGAAAACATGGTTCAACCTATCGGCTACCCCCTATAAGTCCAGCATTATTGATATAGAAGACGGTCAAATTATTATTTACCATGTACATACATAGGAGTCGAAGTTTATCATTTATTGTCTTATCTCCCTAGTGTCTTTATACATGATCCATCAGTGAAGATAAAACATCCAAGGAATCACTACGTTCATGGTCAACGAAATGAAAACTGTTCTGCTCCGTTCATTTTCGTTGATTCCTTATCGATAAGTAAAAATGTATAACAGTAGTTACCAGTAATGTTAGTTCAGTAACTTATCAAAGCAAGTTCGCAATCAACTATTTTTTGTCACAGACGATGTTTTCAGCAAAAAAAGCTTGCTTAAACTATTATACTAATATACAGCGTTTCACAAACCGGCGTCGTATTGTCAGGTTTATTTTAGACTTCTTTTCAAAGCAGATACGTTGCTATGGAAATGTAACAGCGACAAAGAAAACACATAGTTATTTCCTAAATACTTTGGTCGAAACAACAAAGTTGTCAAAGCTTAAAATGTCAGCTTATTTATGAATTAATGAAGAATGTCTACATAGTAGATTCCTATGTACGTAAAACGATTTTCCGAGTATCTTTTGTTCATTTACAATCACCTAAAAACTAATGCTACGTTCGGAATTATATGAAATATTTCAATATTCTTTATGATAACATTACTATAAATATATCGTGTACGGAAGATATTTCAATATTCTTTATGTAAATAATGCTACAAACACATGACGGTATGTTAAATATTTTAATACTGTTTATAATTATATTTACGCGGCCAAATAATTAAATCCAAACATTTTTCGTGTGACATTTGACCGTGTGCCATGCGCTATATAATATACCCAGTATGTATCATAGCCAGGTACTGTCGTTAACTGGTACTAACCGGGCACATGCTGCAAAAAAAAAATCTTCATCTAAGTAAGTCGTTTGAATATATTTATTTATAAGCATACTCCAATTGCCCAGAAAGATTGTCTATGAATATATGGACCCAATAATAAGTTTTGGTACAAATTATATTGACATCAGTTTTGAGTTTCTGTCACCAAACGGAATTGTTTTTTCACGTACATATACATTTTATTTAATACGAGGCAAATTTACATAATAATTGAAAAGCATGCGATGTGAGTGCATATGGTGTATGCTAATTAAACGGGGTTGTTCAGTGATGTAAGGTGTTTGAACCGCGATATTTAAATGAAAATCTGATAAACGATAAATGTCTTGGAAAGGTAAATTCTGAACGGAAGTACGTGTGGTATATATGTGGCCCCTAACCGCATCGTCAAAAACATATTAACAAAACAAGATGGATCTCTACAATGCAAATCGTCAATAGTTTTTTTTTTCTAAATAATAACACAATAAAAATAAATATACCGCAACAAAACCTGTTTGTGATCGTTACTGATGTGTCCAATACCAAACAATTCGTGAAAGATGTCATTTACAATGTGATTATTTCAATCGTGAAAAATGCCATCCCGTGAGAAATGCCAGTACACAATAAAGAATCACCTACCATCCATGAGGACCATAATGTCCGCCTAATTCCATACCAAAACCTCCACCCAGAGGCTCAAACCTCTACCTTATACCCGAAGCACCAGTCAGCGCACCCAGCTCAACACTTCCCGACCCCTTCTCTCTCAGTGAGTATGTATTACCATAAAACATCCGCGCAAGCATCGATAGCCATTGAGAAACGTTACACACATTGATATTTTCTCGAATCCAACTACAAGAATGACCGTAGCACAAAAAACACCCGTGGCCATTGAATCCCCAGCCTAGTCACCCGATCAAGTATAATTAGCGAAATATAACAGGCAGTTTCAGCCTGCCTTTCATATGCTATCCTTCTACTATGGACTGTACGATCACCTAACAAAGCTGTTCAGCACGTTATGGCTTATCAATTGAGTTTCCAGGAATAACCGACAACACCTTTCACTTCCTTTACAACTCTTACAATGGGTAAAACATATCCATTCTCGCCAATCATCATATATTATTTACTGGTGACTGGCACTAAATTAATTACAGACTTAGCTATTAAAGCTTCGTTTTTGGTACCAAGTCTTTCGCAAGTGCGTTCACTTAACACGCCAATTGAGCCAGCGCAGCTGTCCATTAACTGTTCACAGTATGTGCAAAAAGAATGAGGAACAATTCTAGGGAAGTATATTCAGCCTCTGAACAAAAAAAAGTTCAATAATTAATAAAGCGCCCAATTTAAGGATGTCTAAGGAAAGAATTATTTTTTCTATAAGACTAACATCCAATCTATTCGTGCAATATGACGTAGAAAAGACAAGAACCATAAACTATATGTAACAAAAATAGAAATTTGTTTTGATTTACATTATGTATATATTTTTCAACTTCTAAACACGTCTTGAATAAATTATCATAAGGCAAATTAAATATATCGCATGGTGTCATTCTCATTTGTCTTACAGCCATGTGATGTAGACTGTAGTATGGATCTATTTTGTTCCATGCGCAATTTAAATTTTCACTTTTAAAATATTTGGAATGATCTTGCATTATCCGTTGTGCATTTGTCATCATGTTTCTTTGTGCAATGTTTGCATAGGACTTCTAATAATATACCAACTATACTACTTTTTAACTCGTAATAAAAATTGTTAATATGGCGATATTTAAAATTCAACCTGCATGTACATGTATTCCTCCACTTAGGTTCCCAAGGTGTGTGAGCTTACATTATTATATTTTCTAAATACCGATACAGTTCCTTGTAGGAGATGTTTGAACTAAAAACGGTTGGCATGGAAGCCATTTATTTTCCTATACATATAGAGTTCCGCTTCCATGGCCTAATTCAGCAAACAATAGGACCCATTAACAGAGCGGAGGTCCAATCCGATGCATGATTTCATATCGATCATACAAATGAAGGACCATTTATGTCAAATAAAGAACCATTATCTGTCAACATTAAACATGGCTGGTCGGGTACGTTATTAAAAGAGAAATTATTAAGTAAATAGACAAACTGGGGACATTAAAGTAGTACCCTTCTATATACTACAGAATGAATGGGATCACTTGTCTTTTTATTGACACCCTTTTACTTCGTCGGTACAGAAATTATATTTAGGTGTAGATAGTTTTTTTTGTTATTTTGTCTAGCCACTTATAAAAGTGAACAATACTTAAATCTGTATACAGTTCATTCTGAAATAGTTATTGTTTTATTTATATCTATTTTCGAGAATTGTATATTATTTAACCTGATAAATTTAACACAAAGTAAAATCCAATGATGGCAAGCTATCCTCCGATTGTACGGCAAAACACATTATTTTGCTTTGAACAGGCGTGGAAACCTTTGCTTATGGTTTTAATGTTATTATCACAAGATCCTACACTTGTGTCACAGAATTAATTTGGCAGATATGTCATTATTTTAATTGCGAATATATAATCATGTTATTAAAGCTAAGGTAACGCTAAGAAATGTTTGTACATTGATCTTGTGTGTACTATATATAGCCAGATAATCAGCTTGGAATACTGTCCGCGTACTTTCTATCTGAAACAAGAAACACCGGAAGGGTTAATCCTAAAATGAATCCATCATTTCACCTATTTACTGCTCACTGTGTATTTAGGGTTTAATGTAAACTGGTGAAGTTGTAATTACCATAAATGATCACTTATTGTGCTTTAGGCAATTACACACAATTATTAAACGGCACATGTTGTCGAGTATCTGTCATGGTTATGGAGAAAACACGATAATAACGCATTTATGGTACATTGATAAATCTGGATGCTCCACTTTCTCCTTATCATTGTTTGGTTATAAAAAACAATGATTCGAGACAGGAGATGTTCTGTATGTAAACACACAATGGTTCGGGACAGGAGATGTTCTGTATGTAAACACAGAATGATTCGAGACATGAGATGTTCTGTATGTAAACACACAATGGTTCGGGACAGGAGATGTTCTGTATGTGAACACACAATGGTTCGAGACAGGAGATGTTCTGTATGTGAACACACAATGGTTCGGGACAGGAGATGTTTTGTATGTAAACACACAATGGTTCGGGACAGGAGATGTTCTGTATGTAAACACACAATGGTTCGGGACATGAGATGTTCTGTATGTAAACACACAATGGTTCGAGACAGGAGATGTTTTGTATGTAAACACACAATGGTTCGGGACAGGAGATGTTCTGTATGTGAACACACAATGGTTCGAGACAGGAGATGTTCTGTATGTGAACACACAATGGTTCGGGACAGGAGATGTTTTGTATGTAAACACACAATGGTTCGGGACAGGAGATGTTCTGTATGTAAACACACAATGGTTCGAGACAGGAGATGTTCTGTATGTGAACACACAATGGTTCGGGACAGGAGATGTTCTGTATGTAAACACCCAATGGTTCGAGACAGGAGATGTTCTGTATGTAAACACACAATGGTTCGGGACAGAAAATGTTCTGTATGTAAACACACAATGGTTCGGGACAGGAGATGTTCTGTATGTAAACACACAATGGTTCGAGACAGGAGATGTTCTGTATGTGAACACACAATGGTTCGGGACAGGGGATGTTCTGTATGTAAACACACAATGGTTCGGGACAGGAGATGTTCTGTATGTAAACACACAATGGTTCGGGACAGGAGATGTTCTGTATGTAAACACACAATGGTTCGAGACAGGAGATGTTCTGTATGTAAACACACAATGGTTCGGGACAGGAGATGTTCAATATGTAAACACACAATGGTTCGGGACAGGAGATGTTCTGTATGTGAACACACAATGGTTCGGGACAGGAGATGTTTTGTATGTAAACACACAATGGTTCGGGACAGGAGATGTTCTGTATGTAAACACACAATGGTTCGAGACAGGAGATGTTCTGTATGTGAACACACAATGGTTCGAGACAGGAGATGTTCTGTATGTAAACACACAATGGTTCGGGACAGGAGATGTTCTGTATGTAAACACACAATGGTTCGGGACAAGAGATGCTCTGTATGTAAACACACAATGGTTCGAGACAGGAGATGTTCTGTATGTAAACACACAATGGTTCGGGACAGGAGATGTTCTGTATGTAAACACACAATGGTTCGAGACAGGAGATGTTCTGTATGTAAACACACAATGGTTCGAGACAGGAGATGTTCTGTATGCAAACACACAATGGTTCGAGACAGGAGATGTTCTGAATGTAAACACACAATGATTCGGGACAGGAGATGTTCTGAATGTAAACACACAATGGTTCGAGACAAGAGATGTTCTGTATGTAAACACACAATGGTTCGGGACAGGAGATGTTCTGTATGTAAACACACAATGGTTCGAGACAGGAGATGTTCTGTATGTGAACACACAATGGTTCGGGACAGGAGATGTTCTGTATGTAAACACCCAATGGTTCGAGACAGGAGATGTTCTGTATGTAAACACACAATGGTTCGGGACAGAAAATGTTCTGTATGTAAACACACAATGGTTCGGGACAGGAGATGTTCTGTATGTAAACACACAATGGTTCGAGACAGGAGATGTTCTGTATGTGAACACACAATGGTTCGGGACAGGGGATGTTCTGCATGTAAACACACAATGGTTCGGGACAGGAGATGTTCTGTATGTAAACACACAATGGTTCGAGACAGGAGTTGTTCTGTATGTAATCACACAATGGTTCGAGACAGGAGATGTTCTGTATGTGAACACACAATGGTTCGGGACAGGAGATGTTCTGTATGTAAACACACAATGGTTCGAGACAGGAGATGTTCTGTATGTAAACACACAATTGTTCGGGACAGGAGATGTTCTGTATGTAAACACACAATGGTTCTGGACAGGAGATGTTCTGTATGTAAACACACAATGGTTCGAGACAGGAGATGTTCTGTATGTAAACACACAATGGTTCGGGACAGAAAATGTTCTGTATGTAAACACACAATGGTTCGGGACAGGAGATGTTCTGTATGTAAACACACAATGGTTCGGGACAGGAGATGTTCTGTATGTAAACACACAATGGTTCGGAACAGGAGATGTTCTGTATGTAAACACACAATGGTTCGGGACAGGAGATGTTCTGTATGTAAACACCCAATGGTTCGGGACAGAAAATGTTCTGTATGTAAACACACAATGGTTCGGGACAGGAGATGTTCTGTATGTAAACACACAATGGTTCGAGACAGGAGATGTTCTGTATGTAAACACCCAATGGTTCGGGACATGAGATGTTCTGTATGTAAACACACAATGGTTCGGGACAGGAGATGTTCTGTATGTAAACACACAATGGTTCGAGACAGGAGATGTTCTGTATGTGAACACACAATGGTTCGAGACAGGAGATGTTCTGTATGTAAACACACAATGGTTCGGGACAGGAGATGTTCTGTATGTAAACACACAATGGTTCGGGACAAGAGATGCTCTGTATGTAAACACACAATGGTTCGAGACAGGAGATGTTCTGTATGTAAACACACAATGGTTCGAGACAGGAGATGTTCTGTATGTAAACACCCAATGGTTCGGGACATGAGATGTTCTGTATGTAAACACACAATGGTTCGGGACAGGAGATGTTCTGTATGTAATCACACAATGGTTCGAGACAGGAGATGTTCTGTATGTGAACACACAATGGTTCGGGACAGGAGATGTTCTGTATGTAAACACACAATGGTTCGGGACAGGAGATGTTCTGTATGTAAACACACAATGGTTCGGGACAGGAGATGTTCTGTATGTAAACACACAATGGTTCGGGACAGGAGATGTTCTGTATGTAAACACACAATGGTTCGGGACAGGAGATGTTCTGTATGTAAACACACAATGGTTCGGGACAGGAGATGTTCTGTATGTAAACACACAGTGGTTCGGGATAGGAGATGTTCTGTATGTAAACACACAATGGTTCGGGACAGGAGATGTTCTGTATGTAAACACACAATGGTTCGGGACAGGAGATGTTCTGTATGTAAACACACAATGGTTCGGGACAGGAGATGTTCTGTATGTAAACACACAATGGTTCGGGACAGGAGATGTTCTGTATGCAAACACACAATGGTTCGAGACAGGAGATGTTCTGTATGTAAACACACAATGGTTCGAGACAGGAGATGTTCTGTATGTAAACACACAATGGTTCGGGACAGAAAATGTTCTGTATGTAAACACACAATGGTTCGGGACAGGAGATGTTCTGTATGTGAACACACAATGGTTCGGGACAGGAGATGTTCTGTATGTAAACACACAATGGTTCGGGACAGGAGATGTTCTGTATGTGAACACACAATGGTTCGGGACAGGAGATGTTCTGTATGTAAACACACAATGGTTCGGGACAGGAGATGTTCTGTATGTAAACACACAATGGTTCGGGACAGGAGATGTTCTGTATGTAAACACACAGTGGTTCGGGACAAGAGATGTTCTGTATGTGAACACACATTGACACAGATCTTTATGACTAGTAACTATCACAGTACATTGCTGACAACTAATTGTAACACTAGATGAGCATGACCGGTCTTATTGCAGAAACCAACTAATATACTTTTGGTTCTTCAAAACTTGAACTAATTCTTTTTATCAACTTAATTTGTTAACAAAAGCAGATACGTTTATAAGGAACTATGACGTCTGCAATGTCTTCATAGAAACAGGAAATGGCGTGGTTTCTGTGCAGCTAGGCACTACATTGATTCATTGTGCATAAACGTACCGGGATAACGTGATAGCGATAGCTTGTAGAATGCTTAGAACTACAAAATGACGCATCTCGCATATATGTAGTAGAAGTAGTTTTTGAATTCTATTGACAAGGAAAAGATGCCAGGCGACAGACAGACATGCGAGAACTAACAACTGCACCAGCTACAACTGTGTCGTGATGTCATATAACGGAGGTTACGACAGCACCTACATGGAATTGACCAAGGAGTCCACATTGATCTCCGATTGAATTCAGCATCAATCAAGTTCATCTGCCCGCTGCCCGTTGCCAATAGACTGACGGGGCAGACTGATTCTACGCTACATCGTCTCTCACATAGTACATAGGGAGATACATAAAGCATCCGCAGACCAGACACAATTTGCTTTAATTGGCATCATCATCTTCATAAACAGTCTGACGTCATTTTAAAATGATACAACGTGACAGCTGCACTTCCGTAACAGTTGTAGACATGAGGACTATGTCTGTATAACACATGGAAGATACAACAATACACGAGACGTAAAAACCTGAACAGGATCCGAACATTTTAAGTTGTCAAATGCCATCAAATATATCATGGTGCAATATTTGTTTTAATATTAAAGACCGTTTTGGAAATAAAAGAAACGCAATTAAATCTCCGTCATTACAATGAAAAGCATTTTATCTTTGTAAACAACTGTTCTGAAACCAAAAACTATTCGGATGACAACTCACTACTACGTTTGAACGAGCTCTTGTTTTAGACATGTTCCATATGATAATCATTGCATACTTTTACCAGTGTACGTTTTTATCATTTAGAACAATGTATATCAGGTTTTATATGGGATATACAATTATTCTAGTTTAAAATATAGTACAGCAAGTGTGCCTATTTCTACAATTGTAGCTTAACTCAAAACATGTATCACTGCGAAAACTCAACTGTTTTAGCCATAATCATTGTAATAGATAAAGCATAATAATTGTAATAGATAAAGCATAATAACTGAAATAAATAAAACATTATCATTGTAATAGATAAAGCATAATTATTGTAATAGATAAAGAATAAGTATTGTAATAGATAAAGCATAATCATTGTAATAGATAAAGCATAATAATTGTAATAGATAAAGCATAATAATTGTAATAGATAAAGCATAATAATTGAAATAAATAAAACATTATCATTGCAATAGATAAAACATAATATTTGTAATAGATAAAGCATAATTATTGTAATAGATAAGGAATAAGTATTGTAAAGATAAAGCATAAAAAATGTAAAAGATAAAGCATAATAAACAATCATTTAAAGAACTTATGCTGACACTTTCGTGCCGCTTGCATAAACAATCAAAAATAATTTCCAGAACAGAACTGAACAGAACACTTTTATTGACGACTTGTACAAACATACATCGTCTCCCATAGTATTCCAATATAAAAATAAGTTATTCAGTCGCATGGCACACAATTAATACATTCACATGGTACACAGTTCGTACATATTATGCCCCCCCCCCCCAACACACACACACTCCAAAAAACAACAACAACAACAAAAAATAATAATAATAATAATAAAAAATAAAAATAAAAACTCTTGGAGAGTAATTCACTGATTGTTTCGAGATTTTCTTTGTTGGTTTGATTTCGGACAGTTAACTGATTATTTGTGTTTAAATAATTGTTTCTAATAGTTACCGCTTTTTTAATAAACTATGCAACATTCTGGAGTTTTTTCGGTTTAAATGTATTCACTAGTAAACTCAACTTATAAACTGATGATACCGTAACAACCTTTCTCCATGGCATGTTTTCTGTACACACATTCATTTTCTTGCTTAGCAAATTATAATCCGATAAGTTTTATAGGCAACATTAGATGTAAAATATTTCTGAAATCGACTTCTGTACGTCGAGAGAAGACCTCAGTTAAAACACACGTGGACATCTCGACTTGTCAATTCTTTGATTTTGATTTTTGTTATCGAGACCCGGTATGTGATTTTGAACTTTTATACGCCTAGATAGCATTTTGTTTAAAATGTTACATTAGGAGTTAATTTATACATAATGTGTTTGAGCAAATCGATTAAGAGTTAGACTTTCAAAAAATTAAAACTAATATCTTTTAAGAATATAATACGAAATATACTTAGAACAACATTATGGTGAGAATTAGGACTGCTGTATACCATATAAAAGTTGAAAGGTTACAATAATATCCGTATGCGTGTTTACACGGATTAGAACATAATGGTAACGAAATATTAAGAGTGATCAATTCGTATTTCTACATGTACACGCATCCAAATACATATATTTGTTAAATTATTTACCTTTTGTTAAATCTTTTAGGGAGAATTGAATCCAGAGCTTGTTATCAACTATCTAATACACAGTAACTACGGAACTTCGGCCGCATTTATAGAAACTGTCAGGATACATGGTGCTTAGATGATCTCCTAGGTTTAGTGCATTAACCGATCAAATGGATTCCTAAAGAAATGTGCCATTTAAAGCCTAGCTTGCTACATAAATCATACCCATTACACCAGTGTTTTTACGTGTAAAAACGTGTGCATTATATGGTACTATCTCGATAAACATTAAAATATAATTAAACCAACTTTAAAAATCATCTACTATTTGATGCATTTGACTATAAACATAGGCTTTAAAACCAGTTAGTTACAGAATTAAGATCTGTACATTCTTATATTGTTTTGCCATTCGTATTGCGTGTTTAACAAATCATTTTATATTGCATGTTGTCTTTTCACCGTGGTAAATACCACACCCGGTTACCTTATCACGAAAATGTCACGTTATAAGACAATAAAATATTCTTTTTTAATCTGATTAATTAATTTATTAATTTTCTTAATAATTAGATCACTTGTAAGAGAAAGACTCGTTATATAGATACACGGCTTCTTTTGGGCACAAATAAAAAAGAAAGAAAAGCAAAAGAAATAAACACGATGCATCCGCTATCAGCAACATACTCCTACTTTTGTCAATAAGAAACAATTGGGCCATATCTTCAGCGTTCAAGCCACCATTTTAACAACCTAAATTTCGTCAAATAAACGACGTCTTCTCCGCGGTTTGTTACTGGTACGGTCGGTGTGGTCAGTTATAGGTTGTTTGGCTTTCTTTGTAATAAGTCACCAAGTGCTGGGGTTACCGTAAAGAATGCAAAAGCAGGCTGAAAGGACATTTATTTGGAATGCAAATGGATATATTTAATTAGCGCTTGTCTACATTCTCCCGGAAAAGAAGGCTTGGAGCGAAAACAATAACGTATCGACCGCCGCTTTATACTTGGACGGATATCCAAGACCAGTAATGAGACACGACATTCGGAACATAGCGCCTTGTATGGGTTCTTGACCCTCAGTCTTGTTACATGTACCTTTCTATGTCATGTTTGTAATTTGTACGCGGTGCTAAAGTAAATTCATGCCATCCAATGACACGTGGCGATATACCTAGGTATTAGTTTCCACCTCGACATAAATTTAAGCACTTGCATAATCTCAGATTTACTTATCAAGGTGCAGGAATTTAAGGGTTGAGGTTCAGCAACCCCAGCTGGTTATTGGCGGTATTGGTATTGGTATAATACACATCTGTCCAAGACGGATTATAACGACGTATATAATAATTTTAAAGTGCACATTTGTTCAATACAACATTTTATTACATATATTGCAAATTGAGCAGTTCGCGTATTGATACTTGAACTTGAAGATTGCAATATATGATACTATACAATTTAAATTTTACGTTTATCACCCCACCCCCCACCCCCCACCCAAAAAAAAATAAATAAAAAAAAATAAAAAAAATCCTGTTTATAATACTTTGATTTTTTATCATAGCTTACTTTCGAACAGAACAACAAAATAAAGCCGGAAATAGCGAACATGATTAAAAGACACTGAAGTCCATGTCTTGTTTCAATCGTTTCTTCGCGGTATGTCGTGGGGCGGATTCAATTAACTATGTACGTTAATGAGATTAAACTCCATGTGCCTCTCATTATCGTATCGTAAAGCCGGCTTATCTCGGCTCTTCCGGACTCAGATCTCGGTGCGCCAGTGTCAGTAAAAAGCTCAAATCACCGCGAAATTGCATATATTTAGCCCAACCAATTTCCTGTAGTCTGTAAAACATCGATAATATGAACATAAACAGCGCATCTTCTCTGGGAAACCGTCATATCACCACAATAGTCCAAGTGACTTAGTCGATAAACGCTTGGCATTATTCACGAAGCGTTCGGCGGAGATAACCCATGTTTTACTTACTCTGGTAAGCTCTGGTTAGTTGTCTTCCCTGGACAGGTAATTGCATTAAAAATAGTTCGTCAAACATATGCACAACTGAGGAGACAGAAATGACTTGCATTTTACCGTCTTTTCACCGCGATTACGTCACACTCTACATGTATAATACTAACTACTTGTGTCTCGAAAAGCACGTGACCACCGAGGCGATCACGTGTACATTTAGCGTAAGGCTGGTTTACATCAGAACAGGTGTCAGTGTAAAAATGTCAAAAAACGTTCAGTCATAAATAAAAATAATAAGATTTTTTTAAATAATTGAGTATGTCATACTACACTAAGTTACATCTTAAGACATATACAATATCTAAATGAAAATTAACACGAGTGATGCCGAAAAGTCCCTTTTATTTAAAATTAATAATAATAATAATAATAATAATAATAAAAATAGTTAAGAAAAGTGTTTAACATTTTTGGTTTATAAGGCGCTCTCATACGTCTTTCAAGCCTAGAGTATTAACAAGAAACCTGTACAGTGAACGTCTCAGGCGCTCTCATACGTCTTCCCAGCCTAGGGCATAACAAGAAACCTGTATAGTGAACGTCTCAGGCGCTCTCATACGTCTTCCCAGCCTAGGGCATAACAAGAAACCTGTATAGTGAACGTCTCAGGCGCTCTCATACGTCTTCCTAGCCTAAGGCATAACAAGAAACCTGTATAGTGAACGTCTCAGGCGCTCTCATACGTCTTCCCAGCCTAGGGCATAACAAGAAACCTGTATAGTGAACGTCTCAGGCGCTCTCATACGTCTTCCCAGCCTAGGGCATAACAAGAAACCTGTATAGTGAACGTCTCAGGCGCTCTCATACGTCTTCCCAGCCTAGGGCATAACAAGAAACCTGTATAGTGAACGTCTCAGGCGCTCTCATACGTCTTCCCAGCCTAGGGCATAATAAGAAACCTGTATAGTGAACGTCTCAGGCGCTCTCATACGTCTTCCCAGCCTAGGGCATAACAAGAAACCTGTATAGTGAACGTCCCAGGCGCTCCGATACGTCTTCCCAGCCTAAGGCATAACAAGAAACCTGTATAGTGAACGTCTCAGACGCTCTCATACGTCTTCCCAGGATAGGGCATAACAAGAAACCTGTACAGTGAACGTCTCAGGCGCTCCCATACGTCTTCCCAGCCTAGGGCATAACAAGAAACCTGTACAGTGAACGTCGCAGGCGCTCTCATACGTCTTCCCAGCCTAGGGCATAACAAGAAACCTGTACAGTGAACGTCTCAGGCGCTCTCATACGTCTTCCCATCCAAGGGCATAACAAGAAACCTGTACAGTGAACGTCTCAGGCGCTCTCATACGTCTTTCCATCCTAGGGCATAACAAGAAACCTGTACAGTGAACGTCTCAGGCGCTCTTATACGTCTTCCCAGGATAGGGCATAACAAGAAACCTGTACAGTGAACGTCTCAGGCGCTCCCATACGTCTTCCCATCCTAGGGCATAACAAGAAACCTGTACAGTGAACGTCTCAGGCGCTCTCATACGTCTTCCCATCCTAGGGCATAACAAGAAACCTGTACAGTGAACGTCTCAGGCGCTCTCATACGTCTTTCCATCCTAGGGCATAACAAGAAACCTGTACAGTGAACGTCGCAGGCGCTCTCATACGTCTTCCCATCCTAGGGCATAACAAGAAACCTGTACAGTGAACGTCTCAGGCGCTCTCATACGTCTTTCCATCCTAGGGCATAACAAGAAACCTGTACAGTGAACGTCTCAGGCGCTCTCATACGTCTTCCCATCCTAGGGCATAACAAGAAACCTGTACAGTGAACGTCTCTGGCGCTCCCATACGTCTTCCCAGCCTAAGGCATAACAAGAAACCTGTACAGTGAACGTCTCGGGCGCTCTTATACGTCTTCCTAGCCTTGTGAATGACAAGAAATCATGAAAGTCTCAGGCGCTCCCATACACTTTCCTAGACTAGTGCAGGGCAAGAAACCCGTACAGAAAAAGTCTTAGATTCCCACATACGTCTTCCCACATACTGTAAGACAAGAAACCCGTACAGAAAAAGTCTCAGATTCTCTTATACGTCTTCAAAGCCTTGAGTTGGTAGTTTAAAATGCTTCTGGTGATAGCTTGGATAATTACGTTTCACACGTTAAGCTGGGGAAAGGTAAATTATTCATGAACTCACAAGACAAATAATTAGAAAACCTCTTCTTATCTAGAAATAGCAAAGGTCAGCATGGCCTCCTATAGTAGGTACTCTTTTTGAAATGTTGTCTGTATTGTTGTGTAATACAGAGAAGAAAAACACTGTCTACATCATAATGAGGATTATACATCAATGAATTCAGCACCAATATAAGGACAGAAAACAACGCTACAAATATACATGTGGCCGAATGTCCGGATGGTACAATAACAACTAACAGGTCATATACAATTTAAAATTGTTATTAAATAAAAAAAATGTAGAATAAACATGTTTAATGTGAACCATACAATGTTTATCGCTATATCGCTTTTACAATGAATGTTTCCATATCGGTTGACAGGGGTGTGTGGCTCAGAATGTCATTTGGGTCAAACTCTTCTTCTTTCTGTTTTGCGCCATCGTTTTTGTATCGCATTTATTAACCATTTACACATCTTCAATTTAATGCTTCTTCTTCTTCTTTTTTTTATTTTTTTTTTGGGGGGGGGGGGGGGGGGGGGTTATTTTAAAAAAAAATGATGCTAAGTTTGATACGAAAAAAAAAAGGATCTGCTATATTATCTAAACAGTAAAAACACACGAAACAAGTTATAGAACATTTTAATAAAATTAGTAAACCTTAGGTATATATTACAAACAATACAAGACCCAAAACTGTATCCTAACTTAGTAAGGCTCTGTTTGAGTAAACCTGGCATTTTTCTTACATTTTTGTGCGCAGTTTTTTTTCATTAGATAAACACAATAAATATCGCCTACTACATTTTAATTAAAACATAATCCCAATGCAGTAAAATGGTAGCTTTTTAAGATTTGCCAAACTAAGTTTACAGCCAATTATATACCCGTATATGTTAACGGACGTTTCTAACTTTCTGTACCGAAACAGAGTGGGAATATTCTTCCGGTACACCGGTTACACGGTGAAATATCTGAAAGTACTAATCGGTTAACGACCTCGCAAGCGTTGCCACCCACCAGTTAACAATGTATTAAATATCTCAAACATTACAGTGTAAACAGCCGTTTGATTATGATTTTATTCGTTCCTAAACAATGCAGGCACAATTTCGCATAAAGAATCTAACAAAACATTTAATTTTCTTGATTGCATAAACTATATGAATATGTGAATATATTAATTTATTATATAAATGTCTCAGATTTGTCTCTGGATTTTATTGATACTTACATGTACATTTAATTTATGTCAGACACAAGAAAACTAGTTTTAATTGATGTTATGTCACGTGATCGTTTGCGCCAATAAGATGGTCTCAGACAAGTTTTTTTAAAAACAGATATAGTAATCCCTTATATTAATTCCGAAAGAACTGAATAGTTAAAAACTGTTTCTTGTTAGATCAATAGTTTTTTCTTTTTTTCTTTTCTAAACATATTATACACATATTTCGAATTATACGAGTCAGAGAATAATTCATCCACAAAGTACATGATGTGTTAGACCTGAAAGATCGCCTTACATGATACATATACAAATTTCTCTGCGTATAAACCAGACAACATGACCTTATATGTGTATTTTACATATTTCCATGTGTAAAAACCGGAAAGGTGACCTTATATGTTGAGTATACACATTTCTATGGCGAAATAACGGAAAGGTCTCCTTACATGTTCCATATACAAATTTCTTTGCATATTAACCAGAAAAATTACCCCATTTGTTTAAAATACATCTTTTATGTGTAAAAACCGGAAAGATAGCCTTATATATTGCATATGCAAATTGCTATGAGAAAATACCGGAAAGATAGTCTTATATGCTGCAGATACAAATTTCGATAAGTTACACCTGAAAAGATGTCCATAGCTATTACGCATTCAAATTTCTGTGTACAAACCAGAACAATTTCCTGACATATTACATTTTCGAATCAAACATACTAATACTAATACTAACAGAGAGCCAAGTTTAACTTGAACGACCACTGTTTCTACATTTTGTATTGTTAAGTATATTGGTCCTATCGTAATGCCCAGTTGATTGATTTAATAATACATAGGCTGACCTGTTGGTATTATGCGTATAGCCCAGGTACTGTCACCGATAAAGCGTTTTCTAATTAATTAAAAATAGTAGAAAGTGTGTAGTGATAATAATAAACATTGTTATAAAATTATCCAGAAGTCGAAATAGGTGCATAAGTATAAATACAGCGGAGAGGTAAACATCAAATAAATCGAGTAACTATACACCGCTATTTGTTTTTGTAATAGTTTTATTTTCGACGCCTATTTACCGACTGTCGATGATAAACAAATACTACTTCCAATTACCACACGGGCTGTCATCTTAACCCTTTTAATTCCTCAAGTACATCCTCTTCAGCTATCATTAAAATGTGTCCAATTGTTCAGAGATTGTTTACACTTCTTATAGAATACAAATACTGGACCAAGCCGGCATTGTTTGATGTATGTGCTTTCAATCAGATAGCCGAATGATTTAATGTATTTGGCTAACAGAGGACAAAAGACAGCTCAAAGTTAAACAAAAGCCACACTCGAACTTAATTAGATTCCAGAAAATAATAAATATTGCTGCATCGTATTAAAATGTTTTTGGGAATCAATGCTGTTTATAAGGAAGTGCTTGTTTACAATTTATAAATGCTTTAAAACAGAATCAACGCGGGTTGCGTGAACATAAATATTTGCAAGAAGAATGACATAGAAACGGTGGACAACTTGCAGGAGTTGATAACAGGCGCGTATCTGCCATTACGCAATTTACGTACGTGCGTAACCTTTTTTCGAAGAATCGAAAAGTACCTAGTAATTGTGCGTAACTTAAAAATCGGTCCAGATACGTGTCTTGTTGATATAACTTATAGGCTCTTTATCCAAGGACTGTTAAACTCCCCAAGGTATTATAGAGAATAAGAAACAAACAGAGGGGTCGTATAAGGATATGTCAAGGTGTAGAACATTAAGAACAAGAGAAAAGTCGAAGAGAAAAAAGAATACACGAAAATAACAACTCCAAAAAACAACAACGACTCTTTTTTGGCGAAGTATCCACATACTCAGAACAATACAAGAATACACACCGGACCTGGTAGCGCAACCGGTAGAGCGTCGGCTCCAGGTACGGGTGGCCCCGGGTTCGATCCCGGGCCGCGACATACCAAAGTCGTTATAAATGGTAGTGGCATAGCTCCCTTGCTAACGCTCAAGCAAATATAAGGGTAGTTTCACGACTGGTTGGTCCGGTGTCAGGATAATGTGACTGGGTGTAGTATCATGCCAGGTGTTCAAGGCATGCAATACACAGTGAAGGCAGCACTTTATCTGCTTCAAGTGGACACCGTCTCCAGATAACTGAAATACTGTTGGTGGGACGAAAAACCAAATAAACAAACAAACAAACAAACAAGAATACATGTTCTACGTTAAATATATTTCTCAACAACAATGCCAAAGTAAGTCTATTTAATCATACGACTTATAACAAACCAACACGTTCAAACTTTGTTCAAAAACTTATTTTGGACATTCGCATTTTTTTTAAGAAATAGCAACTGTTGTCCACATACTCTTCATTATATGTTGCAGAAACGTTTACCCAAACTACCAAACAGTAAGGCGCATACGGAAGCTCATTTTCTCCGCCATTTGATTAAGTTACCTCTCCATTATCACCAACACCATTATGTTCTCACGTCAAATCTACTCACGCTATTTTTGGCTGTAGAAATAAGAAGACGTATGAAAACTTTCCGGGGACCCTCTCCGGATATTTAAATCGATAAGTGTCGGATTTATTCTATTTTGCTCGACCGGTTAATTACATCCTTGGGCACTGTATAGCCATCCATTTCCCTGGAATAATTCTAGAGCAACACAGCTTGGTGAGAAAACTACGGAGCTAAACAGAGAAGAATTTCTAGCTAACCTGTAATTTCCCTCAGTTTTCGACATTGTGATGATGCTAGCAAGAATGCCACTTACATGGAACTACTTTCCGTGTGGCCGTGCCAATCACGATCGTTGTAACAATATGTCACTGCCAATCCCAAATTCAAAATCCCGTAACTCCGGTAAACGTTTTCAAATTTATATTAACTTTGAGTGCAAACTGAAAACGATCACTTTTAAATGCCGTAGCCCCCGATTTGGCCAACTTTGAAGAGAAATACAATAACAGTACGGACATATGAGATAGCAACATTTACATCTCGCTTTTTTTGTTTGTCCAATTAAGAAAGGCGCAAAAATCTATCAGTCCTGTTGGGATTTTATTGTGCATCCTGTTTAACGCCACATAGTTTATTTTTTTTTAAATTAATCATAATTCATCATACAAATTATAACCCCCACCCCACCCCCGCCCCAACTGCAGGAGTTCGAGTCCCAGTCAAGGCGAAAACTTGAGCAATTTTCAGGCTGACCTAGCGACTCGCAAGAGGTTCTGTCCGGACATCTATCAGGTGTCTCTCTTCATTAAAATAGCCGAAAACTTCGCAAAAACGTCCATCACCGTGATCTCAATGTCTAACAAAACAGACAAAGCAAAAGAGGGTGGGGTTGGGGTGGGTGGGTGCGGGATTTAAAAAGATAATAATAAAGGGGTAGGGGATGAGCTTGATATAGTTACACTTGGACATCTCTAAAACAACAAGTTTGACTCGGGTGAATAAAAGACATTCAATCCATTTTATATTATGATAATGTAACAAGATTATTTTTAAGCTTAGGTAATATTTCACGTCTGGACTATATTTATGGATGTTACAAAACCATTCGTCTCCTTATATTAACCGGTACGTGTTGGTTTTTTCTATATACAATGGGTTCAATAGTTATTATACACTTAATTTTAACATACAAAACACGACGAAATCGTGAACGTAGAAGAGACCCAAGCCATTTTATAACTTTATTTTGTCATGATAGAGTAACTTCCGCCAAATCTTTCCCGAGACTCCGATCGCGCATACGGTATACCTATAAAACCAACGCGATGTGTCGCAACCAAGCGGCTGGACCTTTTAGCCCTGAATGTTGGGTATCAGACATATTACAGAAAACATTTTTACAATGAGCCAATATAGCAACAACAGAATTTAATGGGGGTGAAGGTGTTGGGGGCTGGGGTAAAACTAGACCTGTATAAAATACATATCCAAGGTATGCTATATATGTCTGACACCCAATTAATACACATGATTACTGAAATGCATACAATCAGCCATTTTTCAATGTACCAATCGAACCTTGCTCATTACAGAATCAGTCAATATATACATTAAATTCAGGTATTAACGGTTGAAATAAAAAGAAAATCATGAAAAAATAATCAATAGAGAAGTTGGTTTATTTATATCAAAACAGCATATGTCGCAGCAAAAGTGTAATCAATTTTTATTATTTGTATTGTCTGCCACATGCGACTATCCAGTTCTACTGCCTACATCCATACGCGCTTAACCACAACACGAATATTAAACCAATGGATGCTTATCTTACATGTGCGCCGAGCTATCCTGTTTAGCAGGCTTCTCTATACTTTTCCGCCATACATCACTGAACATTGACAGAGTGTCACGAAGCCTTACCTGATAGGATACATCACGCGGCGTCATGGGAACACAGAAAAAATAGTCCTCGATCGTATGTTAGTTTTTTCTTATTTCACCAACATCTAAGTTACACCATTTTTTCTTTAATTGTTTTGTCTAGGAACGCTTTTTTCTAGTTTAAACTCCAAAAGTGTCCTTAAGTCGCATGTTTTAATTTACACAAACGCTTTGCGTTATTAAAAGACAGCGTTTGAATGACACTGATCAATATTGTAAACACTTAATACGGAAAGCGTCTAAGTGATCAATAAAACATTGAAGTCAGGAAGGACAGTGTTGCTTGAAGGAAACAAGCTGATTACTACAATTAATGCCTGAATAAGTAATGTCATGATACAGTCTGTCAGGTTGATTAACATAGGCCGAGACGTTGACATTCGACATCAGAAATCCATTTACCTTCACCACGCCAAACAAAACACTATAGAAAATTTTTCAAAGGCGCATACCTCGGAATGACAGCATCATGGAAGACCATAAATGGTCAAATATTCATACAGAACGACTAGAAACAAGCCAGAAGAACAGACTTCCTTAAATTCCAAAACACTCTACAGAAACTCTAACTATTGCAAACGTATGGTTTTAGATCCAAGACTGTGATTTGGCCAAGGAACCTGAGTATTGTTCAGCATTGATGTTTTATTTTTATGTTAACGCCATTACATGGAGCAGCTTTTTCAATATTAATGTTACTACTATACAACATCTGACTTCAAATAAAGCACACTTCTCTTTCAAATGAAGCACAATATACGACACCGAGGGACACAAATGACATTTTGCTCTGCACACCAAAAACACATTTCAATTTTCATCTAGGTAATCAGACAGCTTTGCAAAATTTGTTTGATAACGGGAAGAGTAATACGCGTCCCGTGACTAGTATTGCCTTTCCCTAGGAACCCACGAGTATATGAAGCTTTAGTTTCTGGTCACGTTTGTCCAGCCAACCTGTAATTGAATGGATTCTCGGATCTGTCAAGAAGGCCGACCAATATAACATATTGGATTATGCCTACATCAAACAATCACACGACAAAATGGAAACGGGTCTAAACAACCTTTCTAACATATTAGCTTTTGGACCGAGCACTTCAGCAATGTTATGTCCTGATGTGCTTGGTCAGGGCTTTGACGAGATTGTGCGGGATTTTGCAAGTCCGTGAAGTGGCAATCACTGGAACTTATTGGGAAGTGTTTGTTGACACTATCGACGCGTGTTCGCGGAGAAACAACATAAAACGAATCACCCTGTAAGCGTCTTGTAATAAAACATCAATCGGACAACAATGTTAAGCCTGAGCAATGCTTTAATGATTTAGTAACTGATGTGCGTTGATTTGTATGTGATGCATTTTTATTAAATAAGAGACTCTTAAGGATTTCCCATAAAAGCCTTCTATTCCAAAAGACAACGCACGGTTTGTTTAGCCCATTGTCGTTCAGGTTGCTGTGAGGTGATGATAACTACGACACCAAATGGCCCCAATGCTGAGTGCACAGAATCTTCGGACAATACAAATATAACAAACTCTTAAATAAGAAAATAGGAAAGACCAGTTTAATATTAACATATAAATTGTATGGTTACAGTAGGCATGCAGACTCCCAGACTTGGTCTCATACGAATTAACAGAACACAAAACAGCTGCCCGGGACTGAAATATCTGAAGGTGACTTGCCGAACTAGACAGACTATAGAATCGTGAAGAAAATAAGATATCCAACTTCCAAGAAAAAATAACTAAAGAACAGAATATAATACAACTTGTCATGAAAAACTGTTGTTCATAGTTATTTCGGGTTCATTTCTTGAAAATACGCCATATCTTTCATTTTAGGCTATTACAAATTTTCTCGAAATATGCAAGATTAAAGGGTCATTCAGTCTTATGATTCTTCCCAGAGAAGCACACATGTTGTTCCCACTTAACTGTCGTATTTTATTGCCTATATGGTGAGCACGATTGTTTGCACGAAGATCGATTCAATTATTCTAAATTTGTAATCGTGCCACCACCGTTCTTTGTTCCGACCTCAAACCGTAGGCGGCAATATCTCTCTGTATATTGATTGCATCTTCAAGACGTTTGAAAATTCGTTCAGAAGTATGTTCATGTTTTAATTGAATTACGAAGCCAGTAGCAGACACAAATTAGTCAAGATATTTAAAAAATGATAGCTCTTTTATGACACTTTACAGAGAGTTGTTGGTACGATTTGAAATGATTTGTCTTTAAATTGGGAAACTTACAATAAACTCAAAGATTGACAAGATTTATTTCAAAAATTAGATTTTCGCCACTCACTTTAAAAATGAACTCAGCATTAGATGTCAAGACGTCGACAATGCTGTTAAAAGTTACGTTGATTCTGGTTAAATCGGGAATTCCACCAGATTTTACAATATTTTAGATGACAGGTTAAACCACAGTTAACTCATTGAAATTAAATCAGTTTGTTCCTATATGTTATAAGTCAAGACCATTTGGTAAGGATCACATAGATATCTTGGTGAACAATCTGGACGTACAAAATACCTCAAGTGGTGCCTGACCGTCCGCCATCTCTTCATGTACTAACACCAACTGTATTTTCTTATTTTTATAATAGACCATCGGTTTACAAATTTAATATATTAATGTCAAAACAAGTTAATACAGCTCTTTTAAATATTGCTAATTTTATAAAGCAAGCATTTAATATAAGAAAAAAACTACTTAACTATGTAAATGCTGATATTAATGATTTGCTCTCCAAAAGTTCCATGTTATTTGTTATATTTGTAAAATTGTGATTGGATCACGTGACTATTGTATTTTATTGTGTGAATGTATGTTTGTATTAAATGATTTACGTATGTACAAATCTCAATAAACGACGTTCTGTTTTGTTCTTTATTGTCAGCGTTACCAGCATGAGGCACACCTACACGCCTCAATACCCCGTCCTTTCATACGTGTATTCATCAGCATTTTGTGAGCTTTGTCACACAATCGGCTTACCTTGTTAATTTGTCATGGTTCAGGATGTTATGGACATAAACACGAGCTAAACGGACTTAAACTCACCCTTGACACTGAGCGGCTTTGTTTATAGCTTGTAGCATTAGTACACTAATCGGAACAACCGCGTAGAAAAGTAACGCGAAAATACAGGCTTGGAATAAGCATATCGTATTTCCGTGGTAATAAATCAGTCCTGGGCCTGACAGGCTATAGCTGAGAACAGGACAGGGCGCCATTATTACTTCCTCAATCATAACTGCAGCGTGCCGGCGGAGATTGGGGCCTGCTGGGATAGAACTGGGTAACTGCAGCGTGCCGGCGGAGATTGGGGCCTGCTGGGATACAAACAACGGATGTATTTTTCCCAACTTTAATTTCGTATCATTGTCATGACTAAGCTTTGTAAAAGTCAACTTTTTGCCAAGTGTTCAATTGAAGTCAAATGCATCTCTAATAAAATTATATTTTACATAAAACTAAAAAGAATTCAAACATAATAATATTATTTTTATATCAATCAAATTTTTGGTAAAGAAAGACAATTTTTGTGACCACCGATCTTGTTATGTATAGACAGTAAATAAATCACAATATCAGAAACAGCCATTGAAAAGACGTTACCTTCTCCCATCCATAGATTTAATGCCATAACATCCCGGCCAGAAAACGTCCTATGTAACACCATTTAAGCTAACGAGGTAATTTCAAAGCTAGAACAACCATGCAAATGAAATATTTGCAATTCATAACCAAAAACATGACATAACATCATTCGTCTATATGACAATTACAGTCAAAATGTTTTAAGGGAAATCCAGCTCAAGCCGATATTATCAGTTATGATTAATCGTAAAAATAAGTGTAATTAAGTATTTCAGCCATACATCAGCAATAGCTAAATCAATATAACTTGAAGTCAGTAATTACAATCGAAACAAATGTACATAAACACCATAAACCAATTGATTTAGAAGTGAACATTTTCCAAGAAGAAATAATTATAAACTGTATTTCTCAACAAGTGACTTGTTATTAGTTTCTCAGTTAAGAAATTGTCGGCCAATTCACACCCAAAGACAGCATTATTAGACAAGAACTAAAGCTGTGTATATGTGTGTCAATCAGACATCCCAATCCCTTTCAAATCTCAATCACCCCCGAAACAAAACCAATAAACATGACTGGGAACAATTAACTATTCGTTGTGATGACTTTGATGGTGGGCGATAACACTGTCAAGAAATGGCCATCAAAGACAAATGAGATCTCGTCGTAATAGACGAGAGTGCCTCTACATTTATTATTCTGAAACTTTCACTTTCTAGCAATCAAAATACTTATCAATCTGAAGCTTACATTTTTTGTCAATCAAAACACTTATCAATCTGAAACTTTCACTTTTTGGCAATCAAAACACTAATCAATCTGAATTTTTCACTTTTTGCCAATCAAAAATCTGAAACTTTCACTTTCTAGCAATCAAAACACTTATTAATCTTAAACTTTCACTTTCTAGCAATCAAAACACTTATCTATCTGAAACTTTCACATTTTGGCAATCAAAACACTTATCAATCTGAAACTTTCACTTTTTGGCAATCAAAACACTTTTCACTTTTTGGCAATCAAAACACTTATCAATCTGAAATTTTCACTTTTTGGCAATCAAAACACTTATCAATCTGAAACATTAACTTTCTGGCAGTCAAAACACTTATCAATCTGAAACTTTCACTTTTTGGCAATCAAAAATCTGAAACTTTAACTTTTTGGCAATCAAAACACTTATCAATCTGAAGCTTTCACTTTTTTAGCAATCAAAACACTTATCAATCTGAAACTATCACTTTTTGGCAATCAAAACACTAATCAATCTGAAATTGTCACTTTTTGGCAATCAAAACACTTATCAATCTGAAACTTTCACTTTTTGGCAATCAAAACACTTATCAATCTGAAACTTTCACTTTCTGGCAGTCAAAACTCTTATCAATCTGAAACTTTCACTTTTTGGCAATCAAAAATCTGAAACTTTAACTTTTTGGCAATCAAAACACTTATCAATCTGAAGCTTTCACTTTTTAGCAATCAAAACACTTATCAATCTGAAACTTTCACTTTTTGGCAATCAAAACACTTATCAATCTGAAATTGTCACTTTTTGGCAATCAAAACACTTATCAATCTGAAACATTAACTTTCTGGCAGTCAAAACACTTATCAATCTGAAACTTTCACTTTTTGGCAATCAAAAATCTGAAGCTTTAACTTTTTTGGCAATCAAAATACTTATCAACCTGAAGCTTTCACTTTTGGCAAGCAAAACACTTATCAATCTGAAACTTTCACTTTTTGGCAATCAAAACACTTATCAATCTGAAATATTAACTTTTTGGCAATCAAAACACTTTTCAATCTGAAACTTAAACTTTCTTGCAATCAAATCACTTATCATTATGAAATCTTTACTTAATGGCACTGAAAGAACCATTCTAAAACTTTCACTTTCTGACAAACAAAGAACCATTATAAATCTTATACTTTGTGGCAATCGAAGAGCATTAGATCAGCCTATTACCGTACACAAGTAATTGATTAAGAGAGCAATACCATCATAGAACATTTTTTAAATTATTTATTTAACAAACAACAATTACATTCATATCTATGGATTAGTTTACAACAATTTAGTTGAATAGACAAGTAGATTTCGTATCATACTGAAATGTTTTGTTTTATGTTATAATAGCAACACGTTCATCCATTGACAATCGTGCTTTTTAAATGAGTAATAGGATTATATATACACGTGTGTATATCAAGTCATACTTTTTTATCTGATGAAGATAAAATCATTGAAAGCCGGTCTGTCGAATCCTTGAAATAGAACGATACGACTGTACCAATTATTACATGCCTACTCGAAATGCGTATACTTAAGCCCCACAATAATTGTTATTTCCCCGTCGGCAGACCCACCCCAGACAGCCAAACAAAATCAGACATCACTCATATTCCAATCATCCACTAGTGTTTTCTACAATACAATGCAGGGTTTGTATACAACAATGTATGATTTCACGGACTTAAATCCTGGTATTGGCAAGCCGCATGGGGAGATGGCTGGACCAGACATAAACAGCTCGCCATCGTAGCTTATCTCTGGTTTGTTAAAACTTACGGTTCCTGGACCAGAAGACAATCGGAACATAAATACTGGCACATGGTTTATACTCAAGGTGGGCGTCCACCCATCACAAATCAACCATCAACGACCAGTGAGTAGTTCCATTACAACGATACCGGATTATGTGATCTGGCAGAGTCCAGTGTGTCAATATTCAAAAATAAAATAAAAAATCTTAAAGGCAAGACCTAGAACAATTTTTGTTGTATGTATAAATCATGTAGAAATTTAAAAAAAAATGTACGTGAATAATACAAATGCGTGAGCATTTAGTTATTTTATGATTAGTTTCTTTGCATAAAACCAAATTTCCGATAAAATGTCAAAATTGATACTGTTATTATATATTTTTTAAATAAGAAAATATTTTAATATTTTTACATAATACAATTGGTGTAAAGAAATTGCTTAAATCAAATGCAAGAGACATCAAGTACTGGAATCATTGGAAATAAAATAGACAATTAAGTTGTTTTCAAGTTAAATACAATAATAACGTGATATTGTGTGTATTGTTGTAATATATAAAGTTGAATTATAACAACAATAAGAAAGCGGTAAAATAAACCTGTGATACTACACAGTGTGTTTATAGACAGGGTGCTTTAACTGTGAAATCAAATAATCTCAATATTAACAAAAATAATACTATGAAATATATTTGATAGCTTTAGTCTTGTCTTTTGACTAATTAATACACCCGATGTTCAGGGTTTTTTTTAAATAAAATAAGATGGAAATTATATCCGAATGACAACAAAATGACGCTTTGACTTGAATGACGACATGTATTTAAGTCGCTTTGTTATATATGTTTTATATATTGATTTATCCCGTCATTTTTACTAATAACCATATAAAGGGTGGTTGGATAAATCTAGTTTAATAAGGTTAGTAGGTGTAGAACTCTGCGAGAAGTTGGAACTATCTAATATTTCCAACGAAACTTAACACGTGAGTGACCAGAAACAACTCAAAATCTAAGTCTTATTTGTTTGTCAGGTATGTGAGGCAAGTCTAAATGGGGTAATAAAAGAAAAATGTAAATATCATCGATGATTGAATCTAGTTTTCAAATCAAAATGATAATCTGCCATTGGCACATAAAGAGAATTAATAAAGATATTTAAGAAGTGAAATGTCATTTAACACTCTACAACAGTGCAAGGTTCAATAAAATCTGTAGTTTGTTTTCAATGATATTTTACTTTTTTTTTACTTTATAGATTTTTATATTTTTATTCACGTATTTTACTTTTTATCTGTTGATACCTTATGTACCTAACCGTCATCGTATTTGGTGCCGTATGACCTTTCAAGCGTCGGTGTGCTTTAAAACCCAAAATACAAAATACAAAGTTTGTTTTCATTGCCGCCATCTTGGTCCTCGATTAAAAAAATAAACACAGATTTTCGGTTTACTTTTATCTGTTGAATGAACAAAGTTCAATTAAAGAGTGGCAAATTTTCATTGCTGCAATGAATATTCATGAAAATGAAGTTTGACCAGTCCAATATCTAACGGTAGCCGTGAAGCCGAGCGGTATGAGTGAAGGTGAGTAGTTACTAAGAGGTATTTTTTCCAGTGAAAAGATCATTTTTATTTCACTGATAAATCCTAATATTTCACTTCTTCATAACAATATAATTAACACTAATTCGAGTGCAAAATTCTTTGTATATCTTTCCGGCATATTTGAAGACTACCAGAGCGGAAATTCCCATTGTGACTTCAATACATTTAGCGGAAATTCCCATCGTTTCTTCAAAATATTTAGCGGAAATTCCCATCGTGTCTTCAATACATTTAGCAGAAATTCCCATCGTGTCTTCAATACATTTAGCGAAAATTCCCATCGCGTCTTCAATACATTTAGCGGAAATTCCCATCGTGTCTTCAATACATTAAGAAGAAATTCCCATCGTGTCTTCAATATATTTAGCGGAAAGTCCCATCGTGTCTTCAATACATTTCGCAGAATTTCCCATCGTGTCTTCAATACATTTAGCGGAAAGTCCCATCGTGTCTTCAATACATTTAGCAGAAATTACCATCGTGTCTTCAATATATTTAGCGGAAAGTCCCATCGTGTCTTCAATATATTTAGCGGAAAGTCCCATCGTGTCTTCAATACATTTCGCAGAATTTCCCATCGTGTCTTCAATACATTTAGCAGAAATTACCATCGTGTCTTCAATACATTTAGCGAAAATTTCCATCGTGTCTTCAATACATTTAGCGAAAATTCCCATCGTGTCTTCAATACATTTAGCGAAAATTCCCATTGTGTCTTCAATACATTTCACAGAATTTCCCATCGTGTCTTCAATACATTTAGCGGAAAGTCCCATCGTGTCTTCAATACATTTAGCAGAAATTACCATCGTGTCTTCAATACATTTAGCGAAAATTTCCATCGTGTCTTCAATACATTTAGCGAAAATTCCCATCGTGTCTTCAATACATTTAGCAGAAATTACCATCTTGTCTTCAATACATTTAGCGAAAATTACCATCGTGTCTTCAATATATTTAGCGGAAATTACCATCGTGTCTTCAATACATTTCGCAGAAATTCCCATCTAGCTTTCAATGCATTAAGCGGAAAGTCCCATTGTTTCTTAAATACATTTAGCGGAAATAACCATCTTGTCTTCAATATATTTAGCAAAATTTCCCATCATGTCTTCAGTACATTTAGCGGAAATTCCCATTGTGTCTTCAATACATTAAGCGGTAATTCCCATTGTTTCTTCTGTACATAAATAGAAATCAAGGTTCGGGAAAACTAAGCCTTTCATTTAAATCTAAATATCAGGATTAAAAATGATAGGCTTGTAAACGACCTATATTTATCGGGCTTGTGGAGAAATCTTTTTATCTCCCCAAGGTTCAACGAAAATATATCTTCCAACTCGCTGAATAAAACAAGGGCCCTTTTGGCTATATATACTGATTACTCCATAATGACTGTCTAGATATTTCCTTCGTGAACACAGTCGTGTGTCATGAGAGAGCCACAGACGGTAAGTGTGAGAAGTGATTGTTTTTGTGAATACGATGTTGTCCTTTCACTTTGTTTTCTTCCAACTAGTTTTGTGTCGCTTAAGAGTGACAAAAATCTTATTTTGGGATTTTAAGTAATATAGACTAGGTTAAAATAAATACAAAATCTATTTCACATTTAAGGTAGTGACCTTAAACGCCAAATACCTTGGAGATACATGTATATTTAGATTCTAAACTGATGCTCATGCTCTGGAATTGAGACTTTTAATTTATATTTATTCAACAGTAAATAGAGTTTATGTTTGAATGATTTTCAATCTTCCTGTTCATTTTTAAGTCATATTTCACATCATACGATATTTTGTTTTGATCGGTAAAAAGACTTATAGATTTTTTTTTCTAAATTGATTTTTTATTCGCTAGAGACGTATTTACCAGTTGTTTACTGTATGACATATATCCATAAGAAAGTAACCGTAACTGGATCATAAACCTTGAACCAAAGAAAAGGCAAGTGTCACTAATTTATTTTAAAAGCTTAAAACAATGAAAACGTGTCCTTTAATATCTATTATATTTGTTTCTGGACTGAATAAGAGGTCATCACAAAGATAAGGCGTGTTGGACATGATAATCCAAACCAACAACGATGTACAGAAACCAGTTCAGTAAATAGGAGAATGTGACATGAGTACGCTGGAAGTACCGCTCCGAGCTACACAATGTCATTATTAACCAAATTACCTGATCCCGTCCCCAGCGGAAGTTTCCCGTACACGCAGCGCCATTTGACGCCAATCAGTAAGATCCTCACAACGCAATGGCTTCTCACAGACTAAAACATGCTGTGTTTCTAACACTTTTTGGATTATACAGGTCGAATCAGCACTCCATTTTCAAAAGCAACATTGAGATTGACCACCAAACTGTGCCTAAAGCAAATGCAATATTTGATTGTCAGATTTCTTAATGTCAATTACATTAGTCTTGCGCGGTATGTCCAATAAAAGTATGGGTAAACAGGCGTGTTTAAAAGCACGATTTTTAATAAATATTTAATAAATATTAACTGCACTGATTTTAACGTTTCTGTCTTATTTAAATTAATAAGTATACATACTCGTACAATTAATGCATAGTTTTTTTCAAGTTTTTAATTTCTACTGGTTTTCAGGAATATTTTTTTAAACAATATCATATCACCCTGTATGCGACAATAACGATGCTGTTTCCGACCTAAGAATACGAAATAACATGTCTGAGTCATCAACGTGGCATTTGTCACAGACAGTTTAGACTGCTCATGATAGTAATTCTGAAAACAGCTCGGAACACTAAAGTAAGTGAACTACTTACTATTTCAATATTTAAATTATACCAAAATATGTATGATTAAGCCTACATTCCAAGTTTAGATTATATATATATATATGTGTGTGTGACATAAGACTTTCTAATTTGCAGTATGTGTGGCGTGCACTTGAGAGAAATCCGGACGAACCAATTACCGCCGACAAGTTGATTGTGGCCAATAATACATTTTATGATGTAAGATACCATTTTCTATTACAACTGGATTGCCCGCCGATGGGCCAACATTAAAAGGTAATTACGATGCTATACTAAGAGACTCCGCCAAGATGCCCAAGTGTCGCCCAGGTCTGTGCTGATGCGGTGATACCGTGCCAGGAATATATCGAATGTGACAATCACTGTCTCCTAAACGTGACAAGCCAACTTTGATAACAGTTAACAAACTTCCTATTTGTCGGAGGTAATTTTGTCTGCCGCCGACAGCACATTGACGCATCTTGTGGTGCCATAAAAGATAACCTGGTGGACTGTGTCCGTCAATTAGTGCCTGCTTAGGGAAGCAGGTATCACTGATAGTCAGTGGGGACAATTGTGACATGGAGGCGTGGCTTGGACTAGGCTCAAACGATAGCCTGCAAATAAGAACTAAACAAGGTAAAGTACGGGTAGCTATTGGCATCTCTCTCTCTCTCCTGTTACTCTCTCCCTGTCTCTCTCCTTGCCTCTCTCTCCATGTCTCTCTCTTCTACTCTCTTCCTTTCTCTCCCTGTCTCTCTCTCCCAGTCTCTCTTTTCCCCCGTCTCTCTTTCTGGCTCTCTTTTTCCCTGTCTCTCTCTCCCTGTCTCTCTCTCCCTATCTCTCTCTCACTGTCCCTCACTCCCCCTCTCTCTCTCACTCTTTCTCTCTCTCCCTGTCTCTCTCACTCTCTTCCAGTTTCTCTCTCCCTCTCTCTCTCCCCTGCCTCTCTCTCCCTGTCTCTCCCTCCCTCTCTTTCTCCATATCTCTTCTCTCCCTCTTTCTCTCTATCCCTCTCCCTCTCTTTCTCCCTATCTTTCTCCATATCTCTCCTCTCTCTCTTTCTCTCTATCCCTCTCCCTCTCTTTCTCACTATCTCCCTCTCTCCCTCTCTTCTATTCCTCCCTCCCCCTATCTGTCTCTCTCTCTTACTCCCTCTCCCCCCCCTCTCTCTCTTTATCTGTCTCTCTCCGTCGAGATTTAAGACTAAAAGATCCAAAGTGAGGAAAATAAATAAAAAGCACATGTAGATGACACATTGATGGAAATCCGTGTCAGAATTTAATAGATGATGAAAGCTAATAAAACACAATTTACAGAACGGCTTAATCTATCCGTATTTAGAAATAATGACGTTAAACGCCTTTATTACTAACACTTATATCTTAATAATAATCGTGTGACGCCATATTCATAACGACGACCAGAACTTCGCACGACAGAGCATTGACACTAAAATAAAACAAGAAATGGTTGAGGGAGTTAAGATTGCTTCCCTTTACTCCTGTTCACACGATGTCTTATCTAGTTATCAACTTAAAGACATGACGACGTCTGGCGGAAATCACTGAAAACATTAGCATGGTCGGAAACATGACAAACAAACGTTGTGCTTCAGTTGTAAGCTTCACGAAATGTGTATGCAAAACAGACTGTAATATTGTTAATTCCAGTTTAATATATCTTACAGGTGATGGACGAAAGGAAAGTAAAATGTAATAATTATGAAAAGTAAGGTAAGATGATTTTGTTAATAGACTTTAGCTAATTTATGTCATTTTGAGGACATTACACAGTCACAACACCCTTCTATTATTAATGACGTAGACAATATTAAATCTGTTATGAAATGAGGTCCACAATTTATTTTCCCGAAGGATCATATTTCTGTTTGCAGGTTTGTTATGCTGATTTCAAGCGATATTAATGTGTAAATAATACATCATAGGATATCAGCAAGCCGATAGATAATAGCCTAGAAATCTAATGAAGCTGCAGGAGATTGATTGTCTACGGTCTAATCAGAGAAAACCATCTCTACTGATGACTTAACGTTTTGCTTAATAAACCAGGAAATGAAAAGGGCAATATGTCAAATGTCATATTTGAGTCTTGATACCAATAACACTGAAAAAAACATATATACATATATTTCGCATCATCTCTATCAGCGTAGCCATACTCTATACATATACACAAATACAAGAGGTCGCACTGATTATTGGAAATATGCCACGAAGCAAGTAAAGCTACATGAATGTATGCACTACCCTGTACTCCTAGCACGTAAAGCTACCTAAATGTATGCACTGCCCTGTACTCCTAGCACGTAAAGCTACATGAATGTATGTACTACCCTGTACTCCTAGCACGTAAAGCTACATGAATGTATGTACTACCCTGTACTCCTAGCACGTAAAGCTACATGAATGTATGCACTGCCCTGTACTCCTAGCGCGTAAAGCTACATGAATGTATGCACTGCCCTGTACTCCTAGCACGTAAAGCTACATGAATGTATGCACTGCCCTGTACTCCTAGCACGTCCAGCTACATGAATGTATGCACTACCCTGTACTCCTAGCGCGTAAAGCTACATGAATGTATGCACTGCCCTGTACTCCTAGCACGTAAAGCTACATAAATGTATGCACTACCCTGTACTCCTAGCACGTAAAGCTACATGAATGTATGCACTGCCCTGTACTCCTTACACGTAAAGATACATGAATGTATGTACTACCCTGTACTCCTAGCACGTAAAGCTACATGAATGTATGTACTACCCTGTACTCCTAGCACGTAAAGCTACATGAATGTATGTACTACCCTGTACTCCTAGCACGTAAAGCTACATGAATGTATGTACTACCCTGTACTCCTAGCACGTAAAGCTACATGAATGTATGTACTACCCTGTACTCCTAGCACGTAAAGCTACATGAATGTATGCACTACCCTGTACTCCTAGCACGTAAAGCTACATGAATGTATGCACTGCCCTGTACTCCTAGCACGTAAAGCTACATAAATGTATGCACTGCCCTGTACCCCTAACACGTAAAGCTACATGAATGTATGTACTACCCTGTACTCCTAGCACGTAAAGCTACATGAATGTATGCACTACCCTGTACACCTAGCACGTAAAGCTACATGAATGTATGCACTACCCTGTACTCCTAGCACGTAAAGCTACATGAATGTATGTACTACCCTGTACTCCTAGCACGTAAAGCTACATGAATGTATGCACTACCCTGTACTCCTAGCACGTAAAGCTACATGAATGTATGCACTACCCTGTACTCGTAGCACGTAAAGATACGTAAATTTATGAACTACCATGTACTCCTAGCACGTAAAGCTACGTGAATGTATGTACTACCCTGTACTCCAAGCACGTAAAGCTACATGAATGTATGCACTACCCTGTACACCTAGAACGTAAAGCTACATGAATGTATGTACTACCATGTACTCCTAGCACGTAAAGATACATGAATGTATGCACTACCCTGTACTCCTAGCACGTAAAGCTACGTGACTGTATGCACTGCCCTGTACTCCTAGCACGTAAAGGTACGTGACTGTATGCACTGACCTGTACTCTTAGCACGTAAAGATACATGAATGCATGTACTACCCTGTACTCCTAGCACGTAAAGGTACGTGACTGTATGCACTGCCCTGTACTCCTAGCACGTAAAGATACATGAATGTATGTACTACCCTGTACACCTAGCACGTAAAGCTACGTGAATGTATATATTACCCTGTACTCCTAGCACGTAAAGCTACATGAATGTATGTACTACCCTGTACACCTAGCACGTAAAGATACATGAATGTATATACTACCCTGTACTCCTAGCACGTAAAGCTACATGAATGTATGCACTAGCCTGTACACCTAGCACGTAAAGCTACGTGAATGTATGCACTACCCTGTACAACTAGCACGTAAAGCTAAATGAATGTATGTACTACCCTGTACACCTAGCACGTAAAGCTACATGAATGTATGTACTACCCTGTACACCTAGCACGTAAAGCTACGTGAATGTATGCACTACCCTGAACACCTAGCACGTCCAGCTACATGAATGTATGCACTGCCCTGTACTCCTAGCACGTAAAGCTATATGAATGTATGCACTGCCCTGTACACCTAGCACGTAAAGCTACATGAATGTATGCACTACCCTGTACACCTAGCACGTAAAGCTACATGAATGTATGCACTGCCCTGTACACCTAGCACGTAAAGCTACATGAATGTATGTACTACCCTGTACACCTAGCACGTAAAGCTACGTGAATGTATGCACTACCCTGTACACCTAGCACGTAAAGCTACGTGAATGTATGCACTACCCTGTACACCTAGCACGTAAAGCTACGTGAATGTATGCACTACCCTGTACACCTAGCACGTAAAGCTACATGAATGTATGCACTACCCTGTACTCCTAGCACGTAAAGCTACGTGAATGTATGCACTGCCCTGTACTCCTAGCACGTAAAGCTACATGAATGTATGCACTGCCCTGTACACCTAGCACGTAAAGCTACATGAATGTATGCACTGCCCTGTACACCTAGCACGTAAAGCTACATGAATGTATGTACTACCCTGTACTCCTAGCACGTTAAGCTACATGAATGTATGTACTACCCTGTACACCTAGCACGTAAAGCTACATGAATGTATGCACTACCCTGTACACCTAGCACGTAAAGATACATGAATGTATGCACTACCCTGTACTCCTAGCACGTAAAGCTACGTGAATGTATGCACTACCCTGTACACTTAGCACGTAAAGCTACATAAATGTATGCACTACCCTGTACACTTAGCACGTAAAGCTACATGAATGTATGCACTGCCCTGTACTCCTAGCACGTAAAGCTACGTGAATGTATGCACTACCCTGTACACCTAGCACGTAAAGATACATGAATGTATGGAAGACACGATATCTTGAAAACAAAATTTAAGTAATCGTATTTTACTGGTGTGACCATGGTTACAGCACCCTTAAGTGATCATGCTCAAGAGGTTACAATTACAATACACTGTCTTGTTATAATGACCTCAAATCTTAGACATCGTATTAAACATTTCTACTTGATCTTATAGTCGTAATAACGTACATTTGATGTTATGAATAATTTACTGATGCTATAAAACTGGACGAGCCAATTCGAGAACTAAGCCACAGCAGTAAAACTTGTTATGTCTCATCAGATTCAATTAAGGGATATTGGCCAAATGTGTCGCTGCTTCATTAGGAGAGCCTGTACTACATTTATCCGTACAATCCAGGCATGAACAAAGGTCTTTTATGTCCATACACCGTCTTCATGATTTCTCTGACACTAAAGCCGTATAAAGAAACACCGTTCTCGCTGGTAGGGTATAAAGAATTGCCATGACAAATTCAATTTTCCGCTACCGCCCATGGTAGATAGAAACCGTCTATATATGCAAATTCTAAGACAAACTAATATGAAGGCCAAAGCCCCGTTTCTCAGATGGTAATTGCGGACGATGTCTCTACCAAAAAGTACTGTAAGACGTTGAACTTGTTGCTTTGAATTTGATGTTTAGATAAGCGTTTTAATATATTTTTATTTAGATCACCCGAAATCCATTTTGGCATTTTGCAAACACGCTAGGTAGGTTACTACAACAGCAAAAACTAAATAGACACATTTCTGAGATCTTTTCATTGTACCTATGATGGGAAGTGGGTGGGGTATATTTAAATATTCACCACGCTTACCAAACGGTAACTATTATTTACCTTGTAACCCATTTTATCGATCGAATCGATGTTTCAAAAAGTGCATAAAGCCACAAAACGGCTGAAAAATGTCGAATGCAGATTTATATTTATATTGTAAACGACATCGCGGAATACCTGAAAGATAATACTATCATTAACATTGCAAATTGACAAACTTGCAAAGCACAGGCTCGGCCTTTCTGTTTACATATCGCTCATAGGACTTTTGCAAACCAACTTCCCCTGTAAACATTTTTTATCTAAGCTATAATTTTATTTAGAGATAATATACTGAAAGTTCATATAATTTTGGAGAGTACTAGAATCGTAAACTAGTCTGTCTGTATGTGCATGTAATAGTGTTATGAGGATCTACTTTTACAAGCGTAAAAAAGTCAATCAACAGAAAACCCACGCAAAATAACGATTTACGACAAGCCATATGATTTATTATGTCCGCATCAAACCCATGTACATTGTTTGGGAGAAACAATGCTGCATTCTGCATTGACAAGATATTGCCAATAGTAAAATATATACGTCAAACAGGATATCTGTGGCCTATCTAAATCTGAGCTCTGTCAAAAAGCTTCCTATGAAAAGCAAACAGGGCGATAAAATGAAGCTATGAGTATAAACGAACTTTTAACTGCAAGTATATAAAACCCCAGTAAATAGATAAGTCAATGAACATGTGTAACATTAATAAAACATACTAAAATTATCAGAAATTTAGATAAGGGAAACTGTGATTGAGTGAATTTAAAATAAATAAATAAATAAAAAACGATACATATCTGCAAAACGGGTTTCTATAAACTACACTGGACATATGCACCTGACGTTAGTGGGATGGGATGGTTCGATCCATGTGAAAGACTTGTGTTGGTCAACAGGTCACGTGACAGGCCGATACTGGCGGAAATGTAAAAAAGCCAGCAACACTTACCGCTAGACATCTTGTAACTGTGCTAATAATGTCACATATACAAATATGACAGATTAAACGTAGAGAGGGTGGAAATTATCTCGTCGGTTTGCTAAGCAACATAAGAAAACGTTAAAAAAAGTAATAAAGGAAAGAAAGCTGCCTGCAACAATCTTCTCAGCAGCAGTTAGTAATTTGTTATAAGGTTGCTGCAATTTGTTCACCGACCAATCAGTCTTGAAGCCTTTCAAACCATTTCAAAGCAATATCTGTTACGTTGAGTTTTGTTATCTAGTCGGTGGCTGGACGAGGTTAAAAAATCAGAAGAAGATCTTGTAACGAAGTTTATTTATCGGCAAGCTGGGAAGTTTGAACTTACGAGAAAATGGTTGTGTCTGACAGGAGGCTAAGTAAATGCATGTAGAATAATTATAATCACGGACACAGTGTGTCAATATATTCTAATCTGCATCTGCACAACACAATTATGCATTTCATCTATAAATATGAACTAAGACAGACACACCCTCCTACACAGAGTTATCGTTCCTTAGTCTCAAATATACTTTCACAACAAGGCAGACAGCCATGAATGTCCAGACTCTTGACGCAAGTATGATAAAAAGGTTTATTATGTTCTCGAGGTTCTTGTATGTCGTACACTAAGTGTTGAAGTAAAAAAATGTTTGTTTTTTAGTCTGAAAACTTTAGATTTCCTGAATAATTAAGCAATAACTATGTGTATAATTTTCGGTACTTTTGTATTTTGTCCTCTGACAGCGTATACATGCATCCATATACATTTAAGTCCATACACAACTGTATCTTAACTAATCGGGGAATTTGTTAGCTAACTTCCCCCAGTATGCAAGGAGTTTTTTTTAAAGTTTTTTGCCCTCAACCCTTAGTATGCCGAGGAGATCTCTGAAATTGTTTGCTAGCTTCCTTCAGTATGCGGGGAAGCTCTCTAAACATATTTGCTATCTTTCCTCTGTATGCGGCGATATCTCTGAACTTGTTTGTTACCTTCCCTCCGTAAGCGAGGAGATCTCTGAACTTGCTTGCTATCTTCCCTCCGTAACCGAGGAGATATCTGAACTTGCTTGCTATCTTCCCTCCGTAACCGAGGAGATCTCTGAACTTGTTTGCTATCTTCCCTCTGACTGCGAGGAGATCGCAGAAAATTAGTCAGATATCTCCTCTCAATCGGAGGGAAGATAGCAAACAAATTCATCTTCCCTCATTATGCAGGAGGTCTCTGAATTGGTTTGCTATCTTTCTTAAGTATGCGAGATCTTTTTTCTTGCAAAACCTTCTTCCAAACAGATATGTTTCATTTTTACATATGAGCCATGAACCCCATCAACTTACAACGATTCAAAAAATCTTAATTGAGAGATGCTCTGGACACTGCATCTGCACTTAATTCACCACAAGCACTTTTTAGTGTTTAGTTAAAACATCATGAACCATTCGGACACAAAACCGTTGCTTAAAACAATCGTAGTTGTTTCCAAAATGTGGCTAGATCAACAAACAAAAAAAGAAGTCCCATGATGTGGCAAACAACAAATGATTGCTGTAATATAAAGACCTTCCTGTTGACCGTGGGAATTCAAGGAGACATGTAGACTAAGAAACACTCGTGGGATGGAATGACAGTTTCAAGACGAAAGAATCCTTGACTTAGGTAATCAAGACTTACGAATTTACTAATAAGTAATCAGAATCGTCAATGTCCATCTATATCGCATTTCTCTCTCATCCGGGAAAATCTTCGAATGCAAAAACAACTTAAAATAACCTAAGAATTACCTTACATATATAAAATCAATATATTGTATCATGTCTTGTACTTTATAGAGCAGTTTGATGCTAAGTGAATACTTAAAGCGACATTAGTACATTTGAAAAGTGCATGCAACAAAGAACATTAATACTGAACAATGATGAATGTATAGCTATAAAATTTCATTCAGAAATTTAAAATATTTCAAAAATGATATTGAGTCTACCAATTAAAGAATTAACACGTATATTTTGAAATTGTGTACTTTTGCAGACAACTCATACAAGATTTGACATTTTTTATACCTGCACGCCTGACCTATTCAAGCAGAATCACAGACCATAGATATTCTTAGATATTTTTCGGGTCAGTAACAATAAAATGTATTGCAGATATTCTACATATTAAATCTATTAAATTAGAAATTAATATATAAAGCTGTGTCTTACTTATCTGTAAGGACATACGAGGTTCATGTAGTACATGTATAAGTTGCGAGTGATACATGTTCCTATTTGTAAAATTCATGTCGACACATTTATTTGTCACTAGATGGCTACGTTTTGGATAATAAACTATAATATTTCAGAATACAATAGTTCAGATGAGGAAGTCAACAAAGGACAAATCCGCACTGACATTGTCGTTTATAAGAACGTGTAACAGAAATACCATACAGCTAGGTAGATCTATATCACACTCTTGGCTTGAGAAACTACACCATGTCGAAAATGCAAGTGATCCGCGTGTACAATTTGATACATAATTTAAATTTGTATTAATACCTGGTTTTGGCATATAACTATTTGTTCACAAAGAAATATCACAGATATGTAACAGTTGGACAGTGAAATACTGAATGTACTTACAGCCCGTGGTGGTGATGGTGAAACCCATGCGTCATTATGACGTAAGTGGATGACGTCACTTATTGTGACGGATATACGTTATTACTTTTTGCACCACTCTTTAACACAGGTTGCAACAAAAATAGAACCCAGGAGTCAACCAATTAAAATCTGCAACACATAAAAGTCAAACTGGATCTTTCCTCCACTCGGCAAAAGCAACATATGTTAAGATTCAATGTCCCTCGAAACAATAACAATGAAAGTAAAAAATATAAATTATTCTCACATGATTCTTTATGAATCTTGGCTAGCTTCATCCTTGCTACAACAGTATCTTCCGCTGATGTTTTCACAAACTATCCACAATCTTTAGTGCGCTGGTGTTCAGAAAGCACCAATGGATTGCAAGAAAATCGGTTTTTATTACTATAACCAATACAGGAGCACGCGTCAAGCGAAATAAACTGTAGATTGTCTAACTACTCCGTCAAGCCATTGGCACGATTCCTATTTTATAGGTCCATTGGTTTGTCTTTACGTTTTCCAAAATACATCACTTATGAATAAATAAAACGACTTGAGAATCATCACCAGTCAGTCAACCTGTACCATGTTCACCCTTCGTACTGTCTACATCTAGTTCCTGCTGATAGAATAGTACGGTAACCAATGGCGCGGTTCAGGCAGATTATCACGGCTTCATAGTATATCAAACCCAAAGTAGAATGACTATAGTTTCCCACGTCGTTAAGATCGCGTCTTATACGAGCGATGAATCCCGGTAGCTGTGATCTCCAATCGCGTTGATCCAGGATTTGTTCATCGGTTGTTATGCGAGAGAAAGATTTCCCTAGTTGGTGTTAATAACTCGAGCATTTCACAATATTTATCTCAGCCTTAAATGAAAACAGTATAAGTGATTCTTGGTAGATGTTATGGTATCAATGGTCTAATCACTAGCTTTCTCACAAGTGATGAAGACAAGAAGTTTGTGTTTTCTATCCCTGGTTCGGTAAGCTAATTATTGCACGCCAACGTGTAATTTAACACAGTTACACGAACTAGTCTATTTACACCAAATCACAAGCAATAAGATGTGCGAGAAATCAAGCGTACATGAAATCAAACACCAAATATGCTCCATTCTTATCGCTCACTGATTGTTTTTCTTAAATGTTTAAATTCACGTTGCTGATTCTTTAATACACACGAGACTTAGAACCGTCACAGTTGTTTTCTTCTGACCAATCAGTGTATTAAACAAACACAATTCTAGTTATTCCATTCACACAACTTCAACCGTACTTCAGTTCGTCGTTACTTCCTCTACATTAGTCGACTGCCTGCCATGTCACGACCGTGCTATATTTGCGATCGGTGACTCCAAGAGCCATGACCAAATGGTCTTTCAACAATAAGCCACATTTCTGTTGAATTTTTTATTACATTCGCGGCACGGTAAACAAAGTAGTTATGTGGATAAAAATGTCCCCAACACAAAAAGGCGGCAGTGCGACAGTATAAGGGATCAGCTAGTGTGTCGCAGGCAACACTTTACCGCCGAGCATCGATCTGAAGACTCGGGGATCGATTGTTATCTTCAGCGACTGTACGCCACTGCTTGGTTTGTGTTTCTGATGGGGGCACACGGAATATGTCTACGAGAAGCTAGCAGTAACGGGGCCACCGAGAAACCCCATCAGAAATGTCTTTGAAAGGTGGGGATGTCTCCGGAAAAGTGTCACCATCGTGTCAATTTCTAACATTTGCATCCGCAGACCGTGCTAAGTTGTCTGACCAAACCACAGGCCTCTGAAGTTTAATAGATTGTAGACATTTTTTATGGCTAGCATGTACTGTCGGTTTCACTTGCCAGCCATAGATTGATGCAGCTTCAGATCAGCGACATTAAAACACTGGTCTGTTCAAAGACAGAGTTTATCGCTTTTCGGAAAAAAAGAAGAGAATGTCCAGTCTGTTTCTGCCATTACGTAATTATTTTATTCAGTTTTCTGTAATTTGTTATTCTTTCAAAAATCCAAAGAAGAAAAATATTTCATTGAAAGAGGAAGCCGCTTCTACTCTAAGTCAAAGCCGACATATAAACATGCTTATGTAAACAAGCCGACATATTACCATGCTTATGTAAACAATCCGACATATAACAATGCTTATGTAAACAAGTCGACATATAACAATGCTTATGTAAACAAGCCGACATATAACAATGCTTAT
This sequence comes from Sinonovacula constricta, assembly GCA_007844125.1. Lineage (NCBI taxonomy): Eukaryota > Metazoa > Mollusca > Bivalvia > Cardiida > Solecurtidae > Sinonovacula > Sinonovacula constricta. Next base: position 1,666,194 of record CM017573.1, on the reverse strand, counting down.
GTAAACAAGTCGACATATAACAATGTTTATGTAAACAAGTCGACATATAACAATGCTTATGTAAACAAGCCGACATATAACAATGCTTATGTAAACAAGTCGACATATAACAATGCTTATGTAAACAAGTCGACATATAGCAATGCTTATGTAAACAAGCCGACATATAACAATGCTTATGTAAACAAGTCGACATATAACAATGCTTATGTAAACAAGCCGACATATAACAATGCTTATGTAAACAAGCCGACATATAACAATGCTTATGTAAACAAGCCGACATATAACAATGCTTATGTAAACAAGTCGACATATAACAATGCTTATGTAAACAAGCCGACATATAACAATGCTTATGTAAACAAGCCGACATATAACAATGCTTATGCAAACAGAAATGGCATTACTTCTCAATATGAACAAAGGTGGCAATAAAATCAAGGCTTTAATAAAAAAAAGCATTCAAAGCGGTTTTTATTTGATCTGACCACAAAACCTTAATTTCTTCCTAACCGCGGTTCATGACCGTTCTGCTTAAGCCCGTTTGTTGGAAAAACCGTTCAAACTGGAAATTCTTTCACTTTACCAACGCTTCCAGACTCAAACAGATATGAATTCGTACAGATTCAACAAACATGGGAGGAAACCACCCCTTGACACGCTATGGCAGAGCTAGATGAATTTCATTCTCATAAAGTGTATGTCTTTCAAGGGAATAACTGACTTATTGAAGTAAGTAACTATTTTGGCAGACAGTGCGTGACGCGTTCTATAAGTCAAAGGGTCGCTATCCATCTGATAAACCGTTCTTACTGAAATCACAATTATCAGGTCTCCGTTGTCCCTGATGGCGAAAGTAGAGTGTGGGTTACTGAAAGGACTACTGTCGCTTCTCCGTTGTCCCTGATGGCCGCGGTAGAGTGATGGTTACTGAAAGGACTACTGTCGCTTCTCCGTTGTCCTCGATGGCTGAGGTAGAGTGATCGTTACTAAAAGGACTACTGTCGCTTCTCCGTTGTCCTCGATGGCTGAGATAGAGTGATGGTTACTGAAAGGACTACTGTCGCTTCTCCGTTGTCCTCGATGGCCGAGGTAGAGTTGGGGTTACTGAAAGGACTACTGTCGCTTCTCCGTTGTCCTCGATGGCCGAGGTAGAGTTGGGGTTACTGAAAGGACTACTGTCGCTTCTCCGTTGTCCCTGATGGCCGAGGTAGAATGGGGGTTACTGAAAGGACTACCTTCGCTTCTCCGCCTTTGTCCCTGGTGGCCGAGGTAGAATGGGGGTTACTGAAAGGACTACTGTCGCTTCTCCGTTGTCCTCGATGGCCGAGGTAGAGTTGGGGTTACTGAAAGGACTACTGTCGCTTCTCCGTTGTCCTAAATTTCAGAGGAAGAATAGTGGCTCTGTTTGCGTACATATAAATATTTTGCCCGGCTCTTTAAACTTTTGCTATAATAATTCTCTTTCTACCTCCTCGGTGTGTTAGAGAAGATCGAACATTGGTATTGAAATAAAACGCTTGAGATGACACCATGGTCATCAAAGACTCTTACAATAAAGGAAATATCATATATATATTTATTACCGTGACTTTTTTGTTGTTGATATAAAACCACGGCACGTAGCAGATCGCTATTAAGGCATGGCGGTTTCTCACATGCCTATCCCAGCTAGCATGGACGACTGGCAATGTGGAAGTTTGTAACATTAAACTGACAAGTTACATCTGAAGAGAAGCCATGCCATGGACTCTTGTGACACCAAGTGATACTGGCGGTTTGGAAATGTTATACAAGTATTCTAAGCTAAACAAAGGGCCGAGTGTACCATGGGATTGTGTCTGTAAAAGACATTTGGACAAATTAATCAAAAATGATTAGATATTTGAAATAAAAAAAGTGGGCGGCCGGCCTGAATTTAGCTCGTAGGATCTTAAACATAACGTCTGTATAATCTAGATGCGGAATAAAACGTTGTTGTTGTTTTCGCTTTTTTAGGCAAGTTGGTAAACTTTCGTTTTAAAAATTAGTGTTGATAGATCGGCGAAAACTACCATCAGCTTTCGGGTATGTAAGTGTTTGTTAATATTCCAATCTCCACGCAGTTCCATCGTCGCACCGCAGGAAAATCTGTCCACATTAATCATTTGTCCCGGTCAGTGACTCGAACCCATGCTGTAAAAAGCTAATAAGTGAATGGAGCTTTAAGTCTCTGCCATTCCTAGGCCATGGACGCCCTGTGTTTTAGACAGCAGTTGTAACTATAACAAAGCTTAATAAATACAGTATGTGGATTATGTAATTTCCATACGTCAAAATTTTGGTTCAGTCGTTCTCCTTTTGGTTAAATACGGGTTTTTTTACGAATTATAGAGAGGATTGCTATAAGCAGACAATTACTGGGATGTACCTACTGGAAAGCACGGGAAAACTCCATAGCTGATTCAAACATTGTACTTTTGCATTAAATTACTTGGTCAAACAGCCCATAGAGATTATTAATAGAGCCAGACAGAAATAGAGAAAAAAACTCCCTTTAACAAAAACAACAACAAACAAGTCCGATCCTTTTGAACATTACAGCAAAACAACCTGTATTTCTTACGGCTTCCGAATATCTTCATTTTTACATTGAAGGTTTTCATTCTTTTGAAATATGCGAGATATTAGCAGTTAAAGTCATCCAATGGTTTGTAACTGTTCTGTAAAAGCAAGATTGAATTTCATCCATAGCCTCAGATCATCCCTGTTGCCTTAGCAATAACTCGGATAAGTGCTCGAAAAACACATAAATACAAGGAGTAAACGACAGCTTGTCGCTGAGCGCACAGTATAATGGATTTATCGCGATTCCCGTAAACATAGGGATCCAGAGTTTTATGGAAAACATACAAAATGATCGATTTTGTTTGAAATGTAATTGTAGCATAGAGTTGAAGTATGACTTCGATTTAAAAACAACACCAATAATCTAAAGCATAGATCTAGGTTCCAGACGAAATACATTGTGACAATATGTATCAAAAAGTTGTCCACATTTATTTGGTCTTATTGTTTGAAAATAAGGGATGCATCAACAAAACAATGTTATTTTGCATCATATCTATTTATCATATGTGCAATTTATCTCACAAAGTATATTTTTATCGCCAAAATAAAATATATCCGCCAATAGCCCAACATAATACAGTAGGCCAATGGAAACTGTGCGAAAGTTGAAAAAGAAAACAAACCATGAACATAAATCAATCAACGATATACAGAAAGAATTATTGTACAGGCGATGACATTTCGAAACCATGACAACGACATCAGGCGTAAATGATAAAAACAGCATTGTGGCATAAAGTAAAACGTTTCTTCTCCAACATGAGTGCACAAACAACTGTTTTCGTGGAATAATAAAACGTTTAATCATACAAATCCATAATATGAAATGTTAACTTGGACACCTGCCTATACTCTATATATTGAATATTTATTGACTGAAGAATATCATTGAATTCTGTCAAAGGCGACGTATTCTGTAACAAACAACGTCTTGACATAGACGAGCACGACTACCTGACTGTAATTATATTTGTTCGATTGATCAAACGACGATTCTATCAGTTGTCTTTAACAATGTTACCCCCATGGGTAGTTATTAAATAGATCAATGTTACCACGACAAGACAGTAAATTTTAAAATAAGTTCCACGTGCGTACATGAATGAAAACCGATTCTGAACTAATTATTTTATGCGCCAGTATTATTATTTGTTAACTGCGTTATCTCCCTTGGTAGATCCTAAAGTTGGTCTTCCTATACAAACTGTTTGCCAAGTCATCAAAGAAGGGCACGTCTGTTGTTGTTGTTGTTTTGTTTTGTTTATAAATATTGCAGCTACAAAATACGTTACGGTATTTGATCGTGGTTCGTCTAAACGTACTATAGCCAGCAGCTCAATGTTTTCATTTAGAACTCAGGTAAGATGTGCTAAATATAACAATAAGTTTGCAAAACTGTTAATACTTCTGAAAACAGTTACATTTTTACGTGGAGTTTAACTCTGATCTCGTGTTTATTTGTTAAATGATGTTTAGACAAACAATGCTTGGTTGTTGAGATTTGTCTTCTTTTACAATATTTTAAAGTTACAAGGAGAATGTGATTAATTTGTTTTAAAATAAAGACTTGTTTTATAATTATACATTCAGTATTAATCGGTGCTACAACGATTCGCTGTCATACCATTGCCAGATAAGATGTTTCCTTTTGAATATAACCTATTTTGTTTCCGTCCAGAAAATATAGCGAGCCGAATATAAACGTCATTACGCAGAACAAATAAAGGCCATTTAATATGTTACGAGAACTGTGACATGTTGCTTGTATATAAATATACCTTCCATATCTTCCATATCGACCAAGCTGCTAGCCGTGAATAGTGAACACCCGCGATAATCATTACTAAATTAATTAGATTATTGCGCCTTGGTGATTGCAGCAAGGAACCTTAGTAACATATTGTACGGACTATTTTTTCGCTTTTTTTTTTCTGCACCATACGGTATTATCGCAGTATCAATGTTTTCATAGTAATGGGGTACCTATCCAAATGATAATGTGAACTCTACCGACTGTGTATATGTTTCTATAGGCTTTACTCATTTATCAAACATCCGTATACATTCACATCTCAACAGCTTTAGAGTAAGCTTTAATTATGTAGTAAACAGGTGTCAACTTGGATATAAACATGTTAAACAAACGCGTTATGATTTCCAACCAACTAGAGCTAATGTTCGGATAGTCATATATGGTTTGCTGTAAGGTATAGTTAGTGACATTACAGTGAAATAAAGTGATCCTTGATATAATCCATTAATATTTTCAGATAATATTTCCCCAAGGATAACAAACATACAAGGATGACGTCATGCATCAATTATTTCCGCAATAAATTTATAATTTATCAGATGTTTAAGGCATGAACATACAGGTTTCAACACACTAATTAAATATTAAATAAATATATCCGAATGGCAATTAGCAAAATCTGAAACATAGACGTTCGTCTTTGACCAGGAAATGTTTTCAATGTACTGCAGAACAGTCCTGTTCAATAATAAAATACATGTTCGTTATGAACTGATTGATAAATAATTTGTATTCGCCTTTATGTTATCTCTAATATATAACTACATTCGAAACTAAAATCCAGCATAAATTATTAACCTTGTAATGCGACAGTTTTTATTTTAACTCTAATACGTAACTATATCCGAAACTAAAATCCAGCATAAATTATTGACCTTGTAATGCGACAATTTTTATTTTAACTGTAATACGTAACTATATCCGAAACTAAAATCCAGCATAAATTATTGACCTTGTAATGCGACAGTTTTTATTTTAACTCTAATACGTAACTATATCCGAAACTAAAATCCAGCATAAATTATTGACCTTGTAATGCGACAGTGTTTTTTTTTTTAACTCTAATACGTAACTATATCCGAAACTAAAATCAACCAACAATAAAATCACATTGTAATGCGATTCTACACCAGAGAAGATGGTATTGGTAGCTATCTTTGTGTATATTATACGTCTGTACATTAATTATGTATTTATGTATTATGATTATTTGTCATGTAAAAAGGTTGTTTACACACTTACTAGTCTCTCATACACATAACCCTGTACTGACAGTTTGGGGAACTTTTTACATTTGATTTGTGTTTGGTGTATTTTAAAAGGCAAATGTAGCATGTTCTATTGTACAAATGTGCGACTTAAATAAATATTTGTTGAAAAAATAGTATAATAATAGTCACTTTATCAGAGAGAGAGAGAGAGAGAGAGAGAGAAAGAGAGAGAGAAAGAGAGAGAGAGAGAAAGAGAGAGAGAAAGAGAGAGAGAAAGAGAGAGAAAGAGAGAGAGAGAGAGAGAGAGAAAGAGAAAGAGAGAGAGAGAGAAAGAGAGAGAAAGAGAGAGAGAGAGAGAGAGAGAGAGAGAGAGAGAGAGAGAGAGAGAGAGAGTGTGTCTACTTAAAAACAACATGAATTATATTCTTTAATGTATGTTAATTTATGGTATGATTTATACAGTTGCCTATCAGCATAATTAACTAGGCAATTAGTCAAAACATGCCAACGCAGCAATAAGCTGGACACAAGAGATCACCAACTATTAAATGGTCGCATTGATAACAATGTTTAAATGTCATGTATATCTTCTTGAAGCGTAAAATGCCATTTTGGTCAAAGGTTTTTCATCTGTACATTATTACTCAGTGTGTGACCATTGCCAGGCTAGTCTGTCCTGTTTTATGATGGCCTGTGTACTGACGGGACCACTTAACAAATACCCTTCTAATGAAATACGTGATTGATTAAAATACGTACCGCCACTACTTGTTGGACATTCGCTGTACAGCATGCTAGATATTCCAGAAAATAATCACCCTAATGGACGTGTTTCCCTAATAAATCTGGCCAACCTACGCCTTGGACTGGCCAGCTTTACAATATACTTGCTCCAACAGTGCACGAGGTCTCCAGCAGTGTCCCTTTCCCACCAAAATTGATATGACCAGTTTATCGACCCTCGACAGGAACACAATTAAATCACAGGTTTGCTTTATTCTGGAGAAAACAGAGAGATGAAACAGATTACCCACAATGAGAGTCAATAGCACGTCCTGATGGCAGGGCATACTGAATGGATTCGGCTATATTGTTGGTGTGCCATATATCTTTGGCTATCACGGAATGGCAGCGGCCCAGGCTATAGACTGTGACTTTGTAAAATGTGTTATTGTTCCTGTGGCACAAATCACCTGCTGCAACAAGATGACACCAGCCCGGTCTGTAAGTCGTGACTTTGTATGGTGGGTCGTTGTTTGTGTAATTCCAATTACTGACTAACTTTAGATCGGGACTTTGGAAGGTGTTCTCTTGTTCATGTGGCACCAATCACTTGCTGTCACGAGGCAGCACCGGTCCGGCCTGTTGATCCAGACTTTGTAAGATGTTCTCTTGTTCATGTGGCACCAATCACTTGCTGTCACGAGACAGCACCGCCCGGTTTGTAGGTCGTGACTTTGGAAGGTGTGCTCTTGTTCACGTGGCACCAATCACTTGCTGTCACGAGACAACACCGCCTGGTTGATAGGTCGTGACTTTGGAAGGTGTGCTCTTGTTCACGTGCCACCAATCACTTGATGGCACCGGTCCGGTTTGTAGGTTGTGACTTTGTAAATCGTGCCGTGTACCTGGGCTTGTGTATATTAGGAGAGGATTGCTGGCCTTATTAATTTCCTTGTACTAAGTGTATTTTATTAGCAATTTGTATTACAATAAAATGGTTAGGCAACTTGAACAATGAAAAGAATGGTTTGACCTTCAAAATTATTTTTATTCATGTTATACGCTATGTTTTTATTGCTATGTATAGATATCGAATATGTTCTTTTTCTATTTAATATTTCTAATATATTCCTTATTTAGTATCGCTGTTTCATGCTGCAATAATCACGACGGACCTAGATTACTCTCTCATCAAGCTTGTAAAACGATGGCGCCAATAAACTGTTGACTGACTCTAAAAATATCCAGCCATGAAGCCCGTTTCATGATAGCCTTTACCATAATGTGAAAGCGGATAATTATTAAGCTCTCCTATGAATCTACGGCAGAAACGTCATATGGTCTTTCAAGGTAAACAAACAGTCCTTAAAATACCAGCGATTTTTTTATAATTTATGTATCTACGACAGTATTCTGCTGTGTCCGTTGTTTATTCTTTTTTTTTTTGCTGCTGAGAAAGAGAACGGTAATAAAATAATCACACGAAAGTACAAATGCACATTTGTTTGCAAAGTGTCTTGAGCGCAGGTGTTTATACATAAACAATACAAACACACTTGTTTTCTTTCTAGAAATATTCATTTTCAGACGATACAAACCATAATAACAATAATGCAATGAGGTCTATATACAGAGCTTGTTATTCATATGACGATAAAAAGCCCTCACTAAACCAATTATCAAGAAAAACCAGCCTACCAAGGTAGAATATATAGATTCTGTGATCCTAATTTAGAGCATGTGACAAGCCGAAGGCTGACAGCTTTGACAAGCATGTTTGATCGTACTCAAACTATAACGTGGGACAGGCTATTTCAAGGCATAGATGTTAAATATGTCAGTAATAAATCACTCATGATGTATAATGATGTTGCTTTTTTGTAATTGATATCAGCTGATCGAAAACTGATTGGGAAATATTAATCGGACTAAACCAACAGCGAGTTTGATGAAAACAATTAGGCTCATTTCGCCCACTTTCATGGCCAGACTTGTATAACCACACCACGTCATTTAGACACATTGTCTGGAGCTGAGTTCATGCAATACGTCAAATACTTTAAACCACGTAGAATGTGTTTGGTTCAAAACATGGCATACCTGGCTAACAGAGCATACAGGTGTGTGGTAAAACATAACACCTGAGTTTAAACATGAGATCTCAGTTTTAAATTATAACCTTCCCAACATGTTGGTTTGTGTTTATTGTCATTAGTATAAACACAGAATAATTTAATTTTAGCACACGCTTGGTGTCTTTTGAGCACAATTTGTTCACATTTTGCTGCGGACATTGCAAGAAGGAAATACCACAATGAGCAAGTACTTGGAATGCAAAAAAATTACAAACAACAACTTTGTAAACACGTTACAAAGATTATTATATCTACTTAATTATTTGAACTCCCCTTAATGTCGATGCCGAACCACCCAACATATAGTTTTGGCTGTAAGTATTTGTCAGTGTGGACGTATATGGTGAATGTATGTATTCATGGTATAAAACAATCGCTACATTGATATCCTACAGTTAACCTATATCAAATGCATATAACACTATACTTCCGATGTTTGAGGGCAATTTACGCATAATGTCTGTATAAACTCACTACTTATATCTATGTAAAGACGATTTTGAACACTACCTTTATTGTTAGAAAGTTCAAATTGCGAAAATGTTCAGTATCAATGTTCATTCTTTCCAAAGCTGCAAAAAGTCACGATAGTGATCGCCGATAAATATAGATACCGACGTTAGCAGGACTACCCGGATGGCGATAGATCGCGATCTTAAAAGTAAGGTATCACGTGGGGTTTTCCTTGTTTAAAAATAGCAATCTCTGCAGCGTTGCTCAGACAGGAAACACTTGTGTGCAATGACGTGTTGGGTTTTATGCTTTGCTGTTTACAAAGATCTAGGGCATAAATAAATAGCAATTTGTAGGAACTGTTCAGGTAACACAGACGTATTTGGTTATTTGAGACAAAATAGTGGGCCCAAACGAAGGATAGTATCTTTATTGTCACAATTATCAAGTCACACATTTTATGTTCGCTTACAATTTAAAAGTTACAAATCTCCAAGCCACAATTCTCAAGTCACAAAGTACTAATCGACAAGTAAATAATTCGGAGTCTTAAATGATTTTTCAAAGGAGATACAATAGAAAGCAGCAAACGTTATTTGGTGTCAAACTGAACTCGTTATCTTTTGCCAAAAGTAGTTATAAATGTGTATATTAAAATTCTGCAAGTAATTTTACTATATAAGTCTTTGTTTTCTTAAAACTTCATTAAATGCAATTTAATATAAAGTATCGGATGTTTCCAGAACATACGATCTTAGTCGCGTTGTAACTTGTAAATTGTATATGCGAGAAATGTGAAAATGTAATGTTGAAAGGTGAATATTTTCATGTAACATAATGTGTTAGGATTAATTAGATAGCGGTATTTAGCATGCGCGGTGTTGCAATATACAACTTGACATTTGAAGTGACAAATCCGTGTATTGAAAGTTAGAAATAGTAATTAGAATATTGGCGGATATCCCCTTCCATAACAAAACTTATGCGACAAAACGCTACGTCTTTTTTATCAGATTGTAACTTTCTAAGCCCACTTACTCCGTGTCGTTTATTGCTTAGGTTCTAGAGCCGTTATTTACCGGTGGTTCCCAATTAGAGGTGGGACACGGCCTGTTGACATGTTTATAGCTGTAGACCAGGTGTCGGGGAGCCAGATGTCAACGTAAGGAGGCACGGAGACGGTCGGAGACACTCGCAGACACATATTGATTTCCGGTCTTAATTGGCGGAGAGCTTCAAGCGATAGTTCGTCGTCGGTGCAGCATGTCTCTAGACAGGATTAGCATAGCTGACTTTACTTCTGGATATGTTTTGCTGTCATTTCGTTTGTTTCACAACTGGTTGACTCAAATGACAATATCACGCCGTATTAGGACGATAAAACCTTCTAAAACTACCTACGGACAGTGATAACACTTCATTTCTGTTCACTTCTTTCAGGGGGAATTAATGGACCTAAGTCATTTCGATACACGTTCAGTGTTAACTAAAATTATAGACAGTTTTTGTTAGAATAACAACAACTTTCTCTAAAATCTGAAAAGACTATATATTAAAAACTATAATCATATCTCCATGTCAATCATTTCAAGAACAGTCCTAACAAACTGGATCTGAGCAGAAACTACACCAGTACAATTTTGGACCCGCGGCTTTTTTTCAAATCTACAAAACTATATAGCACAGTCTCTGTATGGATAATCTTTGTGGACCGATATGTGTCCTTTCTATCTATAGATGATAAAATAAGAAAAGGCTGCAATAACCTAAGTAATGTTTTTGTGTGTTAATATTTCAAACTTGTTGTCGTATATCGATAATAAAATTGGCCGACAGCCGACAGGTTGGTTGAAACGTGTTAAATTTAGAATATCTGAAGCATTTTAAAGCTTTCCTTAATCAAGAATGTCATGTACAGATACCTGAAAACTATCAACATTTGCATTGTAAAAAATAGAGGCTGCATCTAAAATGTCGTACTATACCGCTTAATGGTCACTTAACAACAAACGCGACATACCATTTCATTAAGAAATGACGACAGGACGTCTCAAGAACTTGTTGTGATTCTGTCCATAAAGGCCCTAAATAGTCCTCAAGAATACCGAGGATAGAAATTCTATCTATATGATTCACATTGACAGCGCCTTATTCGCAGATTTGGATCTAAGCCAAAACAGTTTTCGAGACATTTTGGCAGTTGGATGATTTCACGGTCTAGAGACAATGTAGCTGTGCGTTAGTGGTGGAAAGCTTCGATTTGTGTCACAATGTCCGCAACCAGTTCTGATTCTTCACTCATGCATTCCCCGCCACATAAATTTCTATCTTAGCTGATAAAGTATTGGCAGAGGCTTAGAAAACCCATACAACAATGTGATTAAAGGCAATGTCGTTGTCTTGTCTCGAAAAGTTTATTGTAAATAATCTGGTTAAAGCTTTCACGTGTTTGATTATTGTTGCGGGTAACAGAATTGGACAAAACAGTTCCAAAATGTTTAATAATGTATCTGGTATCGATTTTAAGCATAGGCTGTCGTGGTCTACTCGCTGTGAGAGCAGCCTTCATCTTCTGCAATCACTTATTGTATATTTTCATTCCATCACCTCCCAGTCTCCGCAAGATTTGTCTGCACAGATATTGACTTAAGAGAATTCAATATACTTGAAATTCTTTCTTGGCTTTCTTTTTTCTAGAGAAAATAGCAATATGGCGCGGCGCGTGAACCTAGGAGCTGTATTGCAATGATATTAGGTAGCGTATCTCAAATGAGCAATACGTCCTTAGGAACTGTACAGGAAATGAGAAAATAACATTATACCATTGAATTGTCTGAACCTATGGAATGTGCACAATATATTCAAAAAACCAACGTGCCCAAAATAATTAAAATCATTTTGTACCAGCACTATGTTACAATTACAAGATATGACGTTTACAAATTACTAATTTACTAAATGACAAAATACTGACTATGTAATCAACAGTATTATGTAATTCCTCTTTGAAAGGAAATTAACTGTTTTGCCATTGTGTATCTCGACACATATTGAATATACGATATGAATTTCTTAGTTGCATTAATAAAATCAAAGTCCGTACAGTAGGATGGTCACAATTATTAAAAAAATATAGTTACTCAGTCTAGCATTATTACGATCGATTTCATTTTTGCGGTCATATTGTCAATTAACAATGTACTAGATAAAACTTTGTTTTTGACTCATGTATGTAAAGCAAAACGTTTACTACAAACACATGCTAGTCTAGATTGACACCACATTTAAATACATTTTCATATTATCGGATAAATAGTAGATCTACTTATTAAAAACTATAAATATATGTTGTTAATTTAACTTATATATGGATATATAGATGTGTTAAAGCCATGTTACCGAAAAAGAACATGACCAGAACACTAGTGTTTGACCCCTCAATGACACATGACCAGAACACTAGTGTTTGACCCCTCAATGACACATGACCAGAACACTAGTGTTGGACCCCTCAATGACACATGACCAGAACACTAGTGTTGGACCCCTCAATGACACATGACCAGAACACTAGTGTTGGACCCATCAATGACACATGACCAGAACACTAGTGTTGGACCCCTTAATGACACATGACCAGAACACTAGTGTTGGACCCCTCAATGACACATGACCAGAACACTAGTGTTGGACCCCTCAATGACACATGACCAGAACACTAGTGTTGGACCCCTCAATGACACATGACCAGAACACTAGTGTTTGACCCTCAATGACACATGACCAGAACACTAGTGTTTGACCCCTCAATGACACATGACCAGAACACTAGTGTTGGACTCCTCAATGACACATGACCAGAACACTAGTGTTTGACCCCTCAATGACACTTGACCAGAAAACTAGTGTTGGACCCCTCAATGACACATGACCAGAACACTAGTGTTGGACCCCTCAATGACACATGACCAGAACACTAGTGTTGGACCCCTCAATGACACATGACCAGAACACTAGTGTTGGACTCCTCAATGACACATGACCAGAACACTAGTGTTGACCCTCAATGACACATGACCAGAACACTAGTGTTGACCCCTCAATGACACATGACCAGAACACTAGTGTTGGACCTCCTCAATGACACATGACCAGAACACTAGTGTTGGACCCTCAATGACACATGACCAGAACACTAGTGTTGGACCCGTCAATGACACATGACCAGAACACTAGTGTTTGGACCCCTCAATGACACATGACCAGAACACTAGTGTTGGACCCCTCAATGACACATGACCAGAACACTAGTGTTGGACCCCTCAATGACACATGACCAGAACACTAGTGTTGGACCCCTCAATGACACATGACCAGAACACTAGTGTTGGACCCCTCAATGAACACATGACCAAAACACTAGTGTTGGACCCCTCAATGACACATGACCAGAACACTAGTGGTGGACCCCTCAATGACACATGACAGAACACTAGTGTTGGACTCCTCAATGACACATGACCAGAAACACTAGTGTTGGACCCCTCAATGACACATTGACCAGAACACTAGTGTTGGACCCCTCAATGACACATGACCAGAACACTAGTTGTTGGACCCTCATGACACATGACCAGAACACTAGTGTTGGACCCCTCAATGACACATGACCAGAACACTAGTGTTGGACCCTCAATGACACATGACCAGAACACTAGTGTTGACTCCTCAATGACACATGACCAGAACACTAGTGTTTACCCTCAATGACACATGACCAGAACACTAGTGTTGGACCCTCAATGACACTGACCAGAACACTAGTGTTGGACCCCTCAATGACACATGACCAGAACACTAGTGTTGGACTCCTCAATGACACATGACCAGAACACTAGTGTTGGACCCCTCAATGACACATGACCAGAACACTAGTGTTGGACCCCTCAATGACACATGACCAGAACACTAGTGTTGGACCCCTCAATGACACATGACCAGAACACTAGTGTTGGACCCCTCAATGACACATGACCAGAACACTAGTGTTGGACCCCTCAATGACACATGACCAGAACACTAGTGTTGGACCCCTCAATGACACATGACCAGAACACTAGTGTTGGATCCCTCAATGACACATGACCAGAACACTAGTGTTGGACTCCTCAATGACACATGACCAGAACACTAGTGTTGGACTCCTCAATGACACATGACCAGAACACTAGTGTTTGACCCCTCAATGACACATGACCACACTAGTGTTGGACCCCTCAATGACACATGACCAGAACACTAGTGTTGGACTCCTCAATGACACATGACCAGAACACTAGTGTTTGACCCCTCAATGACACATGACCAGAACACTAGTGTTGGACCCCTCAATGACACATGACCAGAACACTAGTGTTGGACTCCTCAATGACACATGACCAGAACACTAGTGTTGGACCCCTCAATGACACATGACCAGAACACTAGTGTTGGACCCCTCAATGACACATGACCAGAACACTAGTGTTTGACCCCTCAATGACACATGACCAGAACACTAGTGTTGGACTCCTCAATGACACATGACCAGAACACTAGTGTTGGACCCCTCAATGACACATGACCAGAACACTAGTGTTGGACTCCTCAATGACACATGACCAGAACACTAGTGTTGGACCCCTCAATGACACATGACCAGAACACTAGTGTTGGACTCCTCAATGACACATGACCAGAACACTAGTGTTGGACCCCTCAATGACACATGACCAGAACACTAGTGTTTGACCCCTCAATGACACATGACCAGAACACTAGTGTTGGACCCCTCAATGACACATGACCAGAACACTAGTGTTGGACCCCTCAATGACACATGACCAGAACACTAGTGTTGACCCCTCAATGACACATGACCAGAACACTAGTGTTGGACCCCTCAATGACACATGACCAGAACACTAGTGTTGGACCCCTCAATGACACATGACCAGAACACTAGTGTTGGACTCCTCAATGACACATGACCAGAACACTAGTGTTGGACCCCTCAATGACACATGACCAGAACACTAGTGTTTGACCCCTCAATGACACATGACCAGAGCACTAGTGTTGGACCCCTCAATGACACATGACCAGAACACTAGTGTTGGACCCCTCAATGACACATGACCAGAACACTAGTGTTGGACCCCTCATTTGGCCCGACATTAATCAAAGTGAACTGATAAAATCTAACAAAATCATAACATAGATTATGTTGAAACTTCAATACAACCATTGTGGCCGTAGCAATGTATGATAAACTTACAATAACAAGAATATACCAAGAGCATTGGACTGCCTTTCAAGAGGTCTCGAGTTCGATCCTATAAAACTAAGCATTTCTTTTTATTCTGACTTTTATTGCAATGTGACTTTTTCTAAAAAAATTATTAAAGACTTTTGAATTATATCAAGGAATATTTTAAAAGTATTATTTTAAACAACAGACCATTTACTATTGTTATAGATAAGCTTAAACAGCGTACCTGCAAGAAGATTTATGGTTCTGATCCAAGTGTTATCTGACACTTCATATCAATAAAACTTACACAGCTTTTGAAACATTGAAAATGCTTACAACAATAGAAGCATCACCAGATCATACCGCGCCAGTGTTCTTGGTTAACCCTCTAGTTGTAGTCAACAAAAATATATTTTAGGGCTTTACTTTATTGTATTTGCAATAAAGCTTGTATAGCCGACAAAAGACATATTACACCTTTGACTTTTATATCAGCTAACAAAGTAGATATACTAGCGTTTTACTTTTGTATCTGCCAATGAAATAGCTAATACATCGTTCTATTTGGTAATTACCAGCACAATAGCTCTCACAGCCAACAAAATACATAAATATTATAGTCTTGTCTTGTTATAGCCAACATAGTTGATACTATAGCGTTTAACTTTTGTATACGGCGACATCATAAATATTATAGTGTTATACTTAAACATATGAAGACACAAGGTCTCTATGACGTTCTGCTTCAAAAAACCTGAGTGTCCGTTATATGGTTTTTAAATCTTTTGATAAAATAAAATGTAATAAAATAACCTAGATTTACCGGCTATAGCGCGATATTACTAAAATGTAACTTACAATAGTTTCGTCATGTACCCTCCTGGTTGCAAAACTTTATGAGAAAGCATCAATACAGTGTCATATACTCCGAGAATACACGAGTGGTTGTTTAGGACCTTGAGAACATATACGAGCAGATATTTAGGTCCTTGTGAAGATACACGAGCAGGTGTTTAGGTCCTTGGGAAGATACACGAGCAGGTGTTTATGTCCTTGGGAAGATATACGAGCAGGTGTTTATGTCCTTGGGAAGATACACGAGCAGGCGTTTATGTCCTTGGGAAGATATACGAGCAGGCGTTTATGTCCTTGGGAAGATACACGAGCAGGTGTTTATGTCCTTGGGAAGATACACGACCAGGTGTTTATGTCCTTGGGAAGATATACGAGCAGGCGTTTATGTCCTTGGGAAGATACACGAGCAGGTGTTTATGTCCTTGGGAAGATACACGACCAGGTGTTTATGTCCTTGGGAAGATACACGACCAGGTGTTTATGTCCTTGGGAACATATACGAGCAGATATTTAGGTCCTTGTGAAGATACACGAGCAGGCGTTTATGTCCTTGGGAAGATACACGAGCAGGTGTTTATGTCCTTGGGAAGATACACGACCAGGTGTTTATGTCCTTGGGAAGATATACGAGCAGATATTTAGGTCCTTGGGAAGATACACGAGCAGGTGTTTAGGTCCTTGGGAAGATATACGAGCAGATATTTAGGTCCTTGGGAAGATACACGAGCAGGTGTTTAGGTCCTTGGAAAGATACACGAGCAGGTGTTTAGGTCCTTGGGAAGATACACGAGCAGGTGTTTATGTCCTTGGGAAGATATACGAGCAGATATTTAGGTCCTTGGGAAGATACTCGAGCAGGTGTTTTGGTCCTTGGGAAGATACACGAGCAGGTGTTTTGGTCCTTGGGAAGATACACGACCAGGTGTTTATGTCATTCGGAAGATACACGAGCATGTTTTTTGGTCCTTGGGAAGATACACGAGCAGGTGTTTATGTCCTTGGGAAGATACACGAGCAGGTGTTTATGTCCTTGGGAAGATACACGAGCAGGTGTTTATGTCCTTGGGAAGATACACGAGCAGGTGTTTTGGTCTTTGGGAAGATACACGAGCAGGTGTTTTGGTCCTTGGGAAGATACACGAGCAGGTGTTTTGGTCCTTTGGAAGATACACAAGCAGGCATTTATGTCCTTGAGAAGATACACAAGCAGGTATTAAGGTCCTTGGGAAGATACACGAGCGGGTGTTTGTGTCCTTGGGAAGTTACACAAGCAGGAGTTTACGTCCTTGGAAAAACACGAGCGGGTGTTTAGGTCATTGGCTTGATATATGAAAGATGCCACAGACGGTTCAGCATACCGTCCGGGTCTACACATATCGAGCCACACTACAACCTCCAGATCGCTCATCGAGCTGCTATATTGACTATCCTTGTAAAAGGTCCACTTTAATAATTCAACGTTTAATTTATCGTGCGAGTTTCCAACTAGGTCGGCATTAATGAGCTCCTTCTCGGTGGAATATTGTATTTTGTGCGATCCAAACACACTGGATTAAAATTTAAAACAAGTTCCAGATCTTCTTTGTTTAAATTGCAAATGTTCTATTTTTGGTTTTAACTCAATTCTTAGTCAATATACTGAGACTGATTTTAACGTTTAACTACTGCCGTCGTTTGATACCGTCCTCTAACCCCCAACAATGCCTGACCCAACGATTTTCTACAAGCATTGTCTAAATTGTTTTATCAGTTTTGGCACTTTCTTCAATGTCTACAGAAAAAAATAAATGAGAAACAAACCCCCAATTATGC
Source organism: Sinonovacula constricta (assembly GCA_007844125.1). Taxonomy (NCBI): domain Eukaryota; kingdom Metazoa; phylum Mollusca; class Bivalvia; order Cardiida; family Solecurtidae; genus Sinonovacula; species Sinonovacula constricta. The sequence goes on along the minus strand of CM017573.1, from coordinate 1,648,287 downwards.
GTAGGAGTTTATTCTTGGCCAACAATATCATATCCGAGAACACAATGCATGTACAGAATGCTTAATTGTTAATTTAATTAAACACAAACATCTATAGCTACAATAAAACAGCACTCAACTTGAGTTGACTACAATAATAATTGTAAGCACAATATCAGTGAGACAAATTCCACGATTAAATCTAGATTAATAGTAATGAAGTTGACATCATACTGTATCATACCAAAAATCAACAACAGCAACTTCTAATGTCAAACGCATTAAAACGTAACCCAAAATAGAACGAAATATTCATAGAACAGTTAACAGCATCCCGTATCCTATCTCTAGCTTCTGTTGATTATTTTTCATTACCCTTTTCTCTGAAGTGACCACAAAGCATGAGAAATGATCTGAACTGGGTACGAAACAAGTAGCAACAGTGACACTTGATTGACAAAAAGGAAATAGAAATCGACCCAGAGACTATAATATTTCACATGAAATCCAATTACTTTTTTCAAGATTGTATTAGCCACGATCATACATCGTTATTGCCTGATACTATAAATCATTTAAGGCTGATATTACCATAAGATGATGTCAGAAAACTTGGCGCATCTTCCCAATTAAGTCTATATGTCTTATTGTCCAAGTCACCTTAAGGTTAAATTACAGATCTCTGCCATAGGAATCAAGGATTACTTCTATACACTTTAATTTGACAGGTTACGCTCGCGCCAACAATGTCTTCCACCGAAACTCTTCGAATGCTGACGTCGAGTCTACACTTCTTGGCCCAAGAGTGAAGACGGACCTGTACAATGGGCAGAGTGAAAGTAACCCAGTAAGTCTTTGTTGTTTTGAACTCTTCATCAAAATATAGGGGTCGCTTGCGAACAACATAACGCAAATTTCACCCTGAATTGTTGTGCCCGAACTAGGTCTCGTTAGAAAATTAAATTTATTATTTTATCTTAAGTTTGCTTGTATTAGACTGGTTCCTATCTGAAATCATTGAAAGCAGTTTGGCAAATATATAATTATAAAGTGGCAAGTTGTAACCAATTATTGAACATATGGAAAGCAAAGAATGGTTATTCAAGATTGAATCCGTGTACCATTATCTACAGGTTTGAAAACGACAGATTAAATATTAATATAAACATTTGTGACGATCTGAAGCTGAGAAGGGTAGTGCTGGCAGTCATCTGTTCTAGTATTTATGAGCTGTCTTGAAAACCAATTTATATAACATTGATAACCCGGTAAAGAATCGCTAGGCATGGAAAAGTTGAAAATACGAGCATGGTTTTAAATTAATTTTAACCCAGTTGCTCACAGTTAACATAGAAAGACAATTTTATTTTTCAGTAAACTAATCACTGCGATTTATACAATACACGCCTTATTATTTCTTGCTAAATTTCACGAAAGTTGATTTATGAAAAGAAAAGACAACAGAACAATTAAAACTGTATATAGTTGTCTGTATCTCTGTTTAGCCGTTTACTCTGGACGGGTGAAGTTTGGTATTGAACTGACGGTACGAGTGTAACTTACATGTATTTGGAAAGAAATCCATATATTTTGTCAGCGTTTTAGTTCATTCACAGTTATTATATATTATATATGGGGGTATATGCACAGGTCAACTCGAAATGTCTAGCTAAAAGCTGGTTGATCATATCCTAAAAAGGTCAGTTGATCGCAAGCAAAATAATGTTATTTGATAAAATATGTTTCATTGTATTCGAAGTCTACAATAAGCGGAAATCGGCGTCCAAATAGATTCTAATGATGAAAGGTCAAATTGAACATTTCTTGATTTACACTTCCTTCTATTTACACGTGTGACAGAACAGACAGAACAGTCTTAACTAACAACAACAAGTTACGTTGTCGTTCCTAAAATACCAGAAAACGACAATAGTTTGCTATAGTTATATAGATATATAATTTATTGTATCATAAGGTCTCTGGGCCATCAATACACATACAAGACAAACAATACATCGGAAAAAAGGTCAAGGGTGGAATACATATCTAATTGTCTTAGTAGCAAAGTAGCATTAACAATCCTCCTCCTCCTTATCATCATCATCAATATAGTTATACAATCATCATCAATATATTATCATCATCAATATCATCATTATCCCCATCATCAATCTACTATAACAGATGATACATTTAAGGTTAGTAAACAGCCATTGTTTGCTGCACAAAATATATGTCCTTTACCTATTTTTTCTTAACTTAAACGATTTAAATACGTACACAGCTAGATTTGAAATAATCTGAGCGTTTTCTGATTTCAGTAGATCAATGAACTTCAGCTGGTTTGATCCAGAGAGACGGTTCGATATACTGTCTTCTTACTCTTCTGTAAACGGTACTCGTTTACTAATAAATGATAAACTTCACATTTTCTTTCATTTAATGGAATTTTTATAGGTTTTGGCCACCAGTCTGTTTCTAGTTATATAAACATTGTATATAATGGATATATATTGGTGTATTTATAGTGCACAGTTTGAATGTATACATGGAGTTTAGAATGGTGTATTTAATATGACGTATGTATGATCAAAACGGACACTTTATTTATCTTAAAAAGACCTCTGTTTTTTTCTTATATTTCACCTTCTAAATTGGGAGGAGTTACAGAGAGCTTTAATTTGGTATTTCCATTAACATTCCATTACCCCACCCACACTTTTCTATCCTTGTTATTCTATATCGATAGTAATATAATGTACATCCTTCACAAAGAAAAACAAGAAAAAAGTTTATGCAGAGCATCAAAGTAATAATATGTCAGAAAGCTAAGGATATTTAGCCCAGTAGCCTTAGGCACTACTTCATTTGCGGTTTTTGGAATAAAAAATGTTTCAAAAATGATTATGTTGTTAACCGAAGTAAGGGTGAATGACAATTTTAACTTCTAAGGTAACACAACAACATCTGTGAACAACACCTACTCAACAAATGTCGTACAGAGTCTCCAAACATATAAACATGGTACAACTTTGAAATGGTACGAAGTCACCAACATCCGCCTTAGCGAAGGAAGGAAACTTTTACAGCACGCAACAAAAACGTTGAATTTATATGACCTATTAATTTCTTCGCAAATATGTTTTCAACAGCAACATTCTTTGATACAAAAGTAAAATTATAAAGTTTAAATCTTATACGTAAGTACCGAGCAAATATTACACATATGTCTATCAGAGTGTTCGCGCAAATGTGTTTAATCATCAGTACAGTCTGCCCAAATCTAAACACACCACTAATTGTTGTACTCTTCACCGAACCTTCATACGCGATTCGCGCCGAAAGACTTTTTTGTTGGGCTGTAAAATAGATCAAAAACTGCGATTACTGATTATAAAAAACAACAAAACAATAATCTGTCTTACGAAGAAATGTTTAACCATGAACATTGCACTGAAGAGAATGCGGCCAAATTAGTGTAGACCCGAAATTTGAAAATACGAATTTTACAATCGATATTCATACAAGTTTACTAGTTATTTTTTCATAGTTCTCATGTTAGTTTTTATTATTTATGTAGTTTTTAATTAGAAGACACAAAAGAAACTGAACACTTTAGTATAAATGTAACATTATGTTCTTAAACAGCTGAAGTACAATGATTATTTCTGTTTAAAACTACGATCGCTTCTGACGTCATCCCATAGGTATTTCCAAAACCAATTATAAATATAGGGGTCGCTGTTCTCTGCGACCCATTAAGACCGAAGGTTAACTAGGGCAGATTTCATGATTCTTGGCTGCTGATTCTCTCAATGTGTTAATGTGTCTACTTGTCCATAGGGGATCTAACTGTAGTCACGTGATGTACTCACAAAACACATATCAAATAAAACAAATAGTCATGAGATTGGAGATTCTTGTATCACGTAGTTTAAAGAAGTATTTTAAATTGCTAGATGTAGAGTTTAGAGTCGGTAACTTCATTAAAAACAGTGTTTACTATTTGCTTGATGAAGACGTAATGGTTAGCCGGTATATAGGTATAGAAATACAATTGTTACTATCAAGAAAAAAATAACCATTTCTACTGGGATGAACTGTTCATCAATCGATCATTTATATTAGAATATTTCTTAACGTTAATGTAAATATGTGAATATTTAAAAATGTAAATTATGAATTGATATTTCTGGATCGTTAGGTGTTCTTCTACCCGAACAAAGACCAAATCCCAGCCATAACCATCTACCACATATACAAGGAAACCACGTAAACATATACAAGCAAATATTGTTTGTGATGATAAGCAACACAATATTAAAGTAAGGTATGACAAAAAGACCACGATTAGCATTTTTTGCCTAATTACAAGCCTAGATCATATCCAGCTATTGCAGCAAAAGATTCTGTAGTTGTACAACTTACAATCCCGTGTGATGTAGAGTGTGAAGCATAATGTTGTTACTTCTGGTTCGTCTGGTTTGGTGATTTTATAACAAGCCGGCAAAAGGTGTTATGTCGTCAGTAGAATCGAAAGAGTCGGCTTCACCGTCTCTCAACAGTTACTGGTCGGCATCACCGGCTATCTACAGTTACTGGTCAGTGTCACCGGCAATTAACAGTTACTGGTCGGCATCACCGGCTATCTACAGTTACTGGTCAGTGTCACCGGCAATTAACAGTTACTGGTCGGCATCACCGGCTATCAACAGTTACTGGTTGGTGTCAACAGTTAATGTACAAGAACAAACCAACGTCCGGATTAGAAACTAGCAATTCGTGTGCCGCGGATGATGTATGAAGGTAGGCCAGAAGTTCTCTTCAATCAGCGGTCATGTTTCGCTGCAGAAATTAGTAACTAACATGCCATGCCTTTGACTTGTTATTTTTTTCAAAGGAAACGATGATGAACATATAAAACCAGTTAACATATTAGAAGCTCAATCAAAGTTAAGAAGCAAAATAATGTTTGATTCACATGAAATACTAAACATCATATTGCCAGCAAATGTTCACGAAAGCCAACCATGTAAACCAAACATTTCGTTCAACTCCACACAGTGTTTCACTGTTCACCAGTTACTAGTACTCCAAATCAGCGCTGAAACATCCAATCACAATCCACTTTCTGAGTTCAATGACTCTAACAGCAATCACGGCACAAGCATTCCGTGCTTTTAAGTAAAAAGTCTTACTAGAGTTATCCCATAATCCTGGTGGTGAGGATTTTGTCACAAAAACAACAACAAGCTTAGTTTAACACATGAGTTCGTGACTACGACCAAGCGTCAGTACATAAGAGTCCTGATAAATCAATAGATAGATCTTTTGTGAGGACCAGTGAGAGGCAATCACGGTCACATAAAACCATGATGCTGTCAGATTTCGGCCACAACCCTCAGGTCTCACTAAATGAGGCAATCTAGGAAACAGCACAGACCATCTACTACATTGCAATATTCATAATATTTAAGCGAAATTTTCAATCGGCGTGGACACTATGATCAGTTAGTTCTCCTGTTACTATGGTAACAGAATGAGATAAACTTGTCACTTGTAGTCACTGAGAACATTAGAACGCCGAGCCATTAATCAGCGAGCTCGGTAAGATGTTATAATGACCATGGCTTTGGGCGCGGGAAACTGGCCAAGGGAGATTATCAATGGAGCCAACTCACCGGGCGTCTTTGCCTGATGAGGGCCTTCATGGACATATAATTACAAGATTGCTTCAATTAGAATAAAATGCAAGCAGATGTAAATTGAATGTTTCCGATGTGATCAGCGAAGTGCGTGTTGCGGAGGAATCTATCAGACTGTTGCTGAAGCAGCTATAGACATAGTGACGCTGGCATCAATAAGTTCTTTATATAACTTGAATCTCCACTGTGATAACCACACAACAAACTCTTTTGTTCCAAAGATAATACAGTGTGTCTCTACATTTGTTAATACTTTGTATATGAAACTTATAATGACGCTGAAGAATAGTAAAATACAGTTGGCAAAGATTTCAGTAAGTCAAACGATGAAATGGAGATTTGTTGGAATAAACTCATTTCGAGGGAAATATAAGTGATGATCCAGCACCAAACTAACCGGATGTCGGGCCATGGAACTTGTGCTGCCACCACGTATGCATTAGTGAAACGGAAAGGTGTGGCTTAAAGCAGCCATTGGTACAATGAATTCTAATACGAGAAATGTACATTATTAGATACCTATAAAGTCTGTTAACCGTATATATCTGCATACGCTCAATGGATTATGCGAAAATATTTTCTTGCCTGTCAAAAAGAAGATGAAAACAACACCATGACCCCAACCAACTGTTTGTTCTGTTCATTATGGCCAACAAAAATGCAAAAGCATATTTATATAAATAGCACTACATGTTTACACATACACGAAAGTTTTATCATGGAAGTACATTTCGCATAAATATAAATAGTTGTTTTGTGTATAAGTATAGAGCTGGCGTAAACTTAGTGACGTCACTTTGACATAGACTGTTCAAATATCCATTAAAATAACTTTAACAAACTTATGAATAATTTAAAGATCTTCAAACATACAGCGAATGGACAATTATCATTTAATGCGCTAACTACTTTGTCTATTCTCTGATGAGTTGCTAAAAATAATGTTTTTGCTGCCTTCTTCCCAATTAATAATTCAATTATGGACTGTGGTGGTTGAAGCGACGCGGAGGAAATTGCGTGGACTTAACGAAGCCTAACGTCTCAGTAAACGTTATCGCTAGCTGCCACCGGCTCTCATAGACTCGCTGTAATTGATTATTATTTTTTCAATAAATCACTCCGCTATCGCATGTATCTTGAGGTTTGGTTGCCACGTGAATGACGTCACGTGATCAGGAGCCGTATATAGAATTTCCTTATCTGCTCAGCAGAGAGGAAGCGGTGAGCCAATGAGGCAGAAATACAGTTCGATATCCACGCCGGTAATGGGGGCTAAACTATGGCGATCCTGGAGTCACAGACTGACATTCCTTTTTACTTTATTGATTAGCTGACATATCGTTTATGTAGGGGCCTATCTTCTCCCTGCATGAGCCTACGGTTACGTTTTAATTATCGGCTATCTTCTCGGCAGTCGCACCGCTCGTTAGCTGTTTACATTTCTAGAATGCATTGTAAATGTTGCAGTATTTGTATGTTTACTTAACTAGCTTAAAACATGATTGTGTATGTATGCACTGTCCGGGTGGCAATTGACGTTATTATTTGCTATAGTTTTACCGGATATAACATGGTAAACAGCATACAAATATATTGTTTCAACTGGATTCTCGAGAAAATGAAAACGCAATTCTATGTATTCTACAACAACTGCTTACAAAGCGGACACATTGAAACACGAGTATGTTCAGTTTTAGCAGAATACGTATGCTGATATATACAGAGGTTTTAATACTAACCCACTTCCGAGTCAATGTTTCTTAATCAGTCGGCAGCTCATACATCATTTCTCTACCGTTCCTATTAAGCCATATTTCCCGAGGGGAGGGTAATACACATTCCCTAACTTGAAAACCCCATTTAACAAATTATGTTTCGACATTAATTTAACGACTCGTTTAGGCTTTATTCAACACGAAACCTTAGCGTTTTACTTCATTGTGAATCAAGAAATTCAATAACAAGACAATTGAATCTCTGAAGACCTTTCCCAGAGATATTACTAAAGGGAGACAACCACGTTAATACAGTGAAGATACAGTTTAAGGGGCATTACTTTTACAAAACATTAACGTGAAATTAAGGAATGGTTATCGAACTTAGTTTTACATCCGCGTGTTGGCATATATCATATATACTTTTCGCAAAAACTTCAATTAAACAATAAACAACAAACAACCAACAGTTTTATTTGAAGTTTATATATTGATTTTGTTTAAAAAGACTAACGTTTTACAAGGCAGACATTATCATGATTAACAATGAAGTAAATGTTTGTACGTTAAACATCCACTAGCTTAGTTTTTGCGTAACCAAAGTATATCCTATAGTCTGACTTAAATTTGTTAGTTTTTAGGTTTTGTGCACGTGGTTGCAATTAAATTCTGACATCAACCAAACAAAACTGTTTTAATACATATTTTATTATCTTTTGGAAAAACATCAATATGATTAGATACATATATATTTAAGGTTATTGTATCTGAATGTGACATGAAGGCGAACAAACCATCGTATTTTTCTGAGCAATGCATTCCCTTAAAGATGTTATAATACCTTGTGTAGGCCCCTATCATTTGTTTTATATACCATCACGTACAACATTGAACACTGTGTTGTATAATGCTGTGTTTGGGCGCGTTTGTGATGTAAAATGTTTTGTTTGACTTTGTATTTGTTGTATAATGTTGTGTTTGACTGTATGTGTTGTATAATGTTGTGTTTGGACGCGTATATGTGTTGTATAATGTTGTGTTTGACTGTATGTGTTGTATAATGTTGTGTTTGACTGTATGTGTTGTATAATGTTGTGTTTGACTGTATGTGTAGTATAATGTTGTGTTTGGACGCGTATATGTGTTGTATAATGTTGTGATTGACTGTATGTGTTGTATAATGTTGTGTTTGACTATATGTGTTGTATAATGTTGTGTTTGACTGTGTATGTGTTGTATAATGTTGTGTTTGACTGTATGTGTTGTATAATGTTGTGTTTGGACGCGTTTATGTGTTGTATAATGTTGTGTTTGACTGTATGTGTTGTATAATGTTGTGTTTGGACGCGTTTATGTGTTGTATAATGTTGTGTTTGACTGTATGTGTTGTATAATGTTGTGTTTGGACGCGTATATGTGTTGTATAATATTGTGTTTGACTGTATGTGTTGTATAATGTTGTGTTTGACTGCGTACGTGTTGTATAATGTTGTGTTTAGACGCGTATATGTGTTGTATAATGTTGCATTTGACTGTATGTGTTGCATAATGTTGTGTTTGGACGCGTAAATGTGTTGTATAATGTGTTTGTTATAACTGGTCCTGATAAAGAATGTGAAATCCACACACTTCAACGCGTCCCAGTTCGGGCCGATCTTGCCTAGAGGAAATGTGTGAAAGTAAATGTTATCTCTAGCGCATGCAGGGGTTCTAGTAAAATATCAATTTTCATTATCGCGCTTTTTCAATCAATTACGTCAACCGCATAGCATTCTTGTCAACCAGGCATTTTACTAGGAAACGACTGATGAAAGAATAATTGTTTCTGGCCAGTGTTACGGTCTGGGACCGAATTACTCACTTTCTACCTCTATCTTTTTTTGTTTCTTTTTTATACCTCTGCATTTTAAGTTTCTTCTCTCCATTAATTCCTCTTTCCAATCTTTTCTTTCACGCGCTATTTCTCTCTCTGGTATATTTTATTTAATGTTTTCCTCACCGGCCTTTATGGCGTTTTCACCTCGCGCCACCATGCTCTCTCAGCCTGGCCCAATGAACCAGGGACGCGGAACACTGGTCTGCCAGATATCTTTTTTTACATTCATCCTAATAATATCACAGCTGCATAGCTAGCAGCTGGAGGACGTTTGCAACATCCTTGGTCCCTAGTAGGTCTTCGCCAATATGACAAACAGCGGTGTGGCTACAATGTCCTGTACATGTTGATTACATGCACGTCTTTAACTTCTGAACGGCCCACCACGTTATTTACTATCTATTTATTGTAATTATAGAGGCATTCAAGTCCGACTCCTCGATGGTTAATCAAGACGGTATGGAATATGAATACATAAACCGGTTGCTGGCCGCTGAATCAATAAGCAATGGATCTGTACTGACCTGGGATACAGTCCTTCTCTGATCTGATGGGAGGAAAATCAAAGGATGATATCGTGTCACAGAACCATCGATACGATGGTAGAGATTATAGTGAAGTAGAAATAGATAGAAATAAGCAGATACCCCTAGTTATAAAACAATCGAATAGATGGCGCCTTTATTTCGGACAATCTTTACGTATCAAAAGACTTTTAAACGCCTTAGACGAGTGGTGGGTAATTGTACACAGTTAGTTTTGTTTTAGTAACCTTATGTCTAAAATAACTAGTTGCAAGGTTTATAACACACCTGCTAATTATTCAGCAATTTGGTAACCCTGTGAATGCATACATGTACATGTAAAGCTTATTTATGATCAGCACAACCAACACATGGTTGCCCCGTGACATACATGGTGGCCCTGTGACACACACAGTGGCCCTGTGACACACATGTTGGCCCTGTGACGCACACGGTGGCCCTGTGACACACACAGTGGCCCTGTGACACACAAGGTGGCTCCGTGACACACGGTGACCCCGTGACACACACAGTGATCCTGTGACATACATGTTGGCCCTGTGACGCACACGGTGGCCCCGTGACACACGGTGGCCCCGTGACACACACAGTGGCCCTGTGACACACATGTTGGCCCTGTGACACACATGTTGGCCCTGTGACGCACACGGTGACCCCGTGACACACACAGTGGCCCTGTGACACACATGTTGGCTTTGTGATGCACACGGTGGCCCCGTGACACACATGGTGGCCCTGTGACACACAAGGTGGCCCCGTTACACACACGGTGGCCCCGTGACACACATGGTGGCTTTGTGACACACATGGTGGCCCTGTGACACACACGGTGGCCCTGTGACACACATAGTGGCCCTGTGACACACACGGTGGCCCTGTGACACACATGGTGGCCCTGTGACACACATGGTGGCCCTGTGACACACATGGTGGCCCTGTGACGCACACGGTGGCCCTGTGACACACATAGTGGCCCTGTGAAACACATGTTGGCCCTGTGACACACACGGTGGCCCTGTGACACACATGGTGGCCCTGTGACACACATGTTGGCCCTGTGACACACATGGTGGCCCTGTGACGCACACGGTGGCCCTGTGACACACACGGTGGCCCTGTGACACACATGTTGGCCCTGTGACACACACCGTGGCCCTGTAACACACACAGTGGCCCTGTGACACACATGGTGGACCTGTGACACACACGGTGGCCCCGTGACACACACAGTGGCCCTGTGACACAAATGTTGGCCCTGTGACGCACACGTTGGCCCCGTGACACACATGGTGGCCCTGTGACACACAAGGTAGCCCTGTGACACGCACGGTGGCCCCGTGACACACATGGTGGCCCTGTGACACACAAGGCGGCCCTGTGACACACATGGTGGCCCTGTGACACACACGGTGGTCCCGTGACACACATGGTGGCCCCGTGACACACATTGTTGCCCCGTGACACACACAGTGGTCCTGTGACACACATTGTTGCCCCGTGACACACATGGTAGCTCCATGACACACATGGTGGCCCCATGACACACACGGTAGCTCCATGACACACATGGTGGCCCCATGACACACATGGTGACTCCGCGACACACGGTGGTCCTGTGACACACATGGTGGCCTTGTGACACACATGTTGGCCTTGTGACACATATGGTGGCCCCATGACACACGTGGTGACCCTGTGACACACACGGTGGCTCCATGACATACACGGTGGCCCCGTGACAAACATGCATGACACACCTGGTGGCCCTGTGACAAACATGGTAGCCCCGTGACACACACGGTAGCCCCGTGACACACCCGTAGGCCCCATGACACACGTGGTAACCCTGTGACACATTACGTGGCCCTGTGGCAGCATGCAGTCACCGAATTACATATAGTATCAACCAGTTGTGTAGTTAAAGAATCAAGAACTGGAGCTTTTCCTCCTTCTATATTCAAAGACAACTTTTGAAACAAGGACCGGATTCTTTTTACCTTCAAACGGATTATTGACCCAATGTTGAGCTATTATAAATATTTGTATCTTCATTAGCGTAGGAGGCTTTTCGCTAGATATCAATTAAACATCGTCTCTGTAAAATCTAAATCAAAGCAAGTTGGTGTTAATTTCCGCAATGTTTATAGTGTTCTAGTTTAACAGCTGTAAAAGTACATATAACTGCCAATTTATGATCAACTAAAGGCACATTTTATAAACGCTTAGAATTTACGGGCAGTATGATGATTAGTTGTATTTGAGTAATTACCATAAAAGCTTGTGATTAATATTGTTCCTTAACATTTTTTAAATATGTAAATCATGCGAAAGTTAGAAAAAAAACAACATCTGACGGATATAACTAACTCAACTCAATACATTAAAATTGAATTATATCATATTAGCTTCTTCCTTGACAAAAGCACCGAGAGTTTAAGAAAAGAAAAAATACTCCAACATCTCGGTGCCTGATATTTAGTATGAAAACACACTACATATTGAAAGCTATGCCTTCGATTGTTTATGTATCTCAAGTTCCTCGATAATTGAAACAGCAACACAGCATCCAATATATTCTGAAATGGTTCTTTTCAGTACTGTCACTGTAAGCCATAAATCCTAGCTTTGCCTCTAGGTGCAAGAAAAACAGATAAAGTGTGTAAGGATACAGAAAGTTTTTTCTTGGAAAACATTACTAATTTACGGCAGTAACGTATTAATTAATATTATACGTCAATCAATTTGACAGTTAAGGAATTGCGAACCAGAAAGGCCCATTGTTCCAGGAAAACATTAATTAAGAAACTCGTGGCAGTAATTTAATTATTCATGGGGAGACCCTTCTTGGCGTCTTGGCAACGAAGCTTGGTGTCCCAGCGAATTATGTACGCCCCTTACCGGCGACGTACCAGCGATGATAAATGTCGCTAGTGTACAAGCTGGTTGTAACAAGGCACGGGGGCCTGTAGGACACACTTTAAGACAGCACGAAAGTTGGAGAAGCTTTACATGTAGAAAATGTTTAACAGACAACAAAAGAAAGCTTGATAGGTTTGAGTGCAGTAAGGAGACGTAGACATCCACCATCAGCAACAGTAACTTGTAAACGAGAGAATTTTCACCGCTTCACATCTTCTGGTGGGTATTTATATATAAATAGAATTTAGGATCACCATGCTTAATTGTGTACTATCTTATTTTATTTTCGCGTGTATTTCATCTTTATAACCCAAATTGACTTAAAATGTATTGGTTACTACATGTATTAACAGTTGCTTATAAAGGCAAGTGCTTTTAAAATTACGTTTGTTATTAAACTAATATGATACTTATTTAAAATAAGAACAACAACAATAATCACAGCAACAAGGAATACATCTCCAAATATATAAACACACGATACAAGAGACAGCAAACGAACACTACTTTCCTAGAGGGAATATGAAGCATTGACATTACAATTAATTTTCTTCTAAACAATTAATTAAAGTTAGCATTAATTTTGAAAAAAAAAGAAATATACAGGATTCATTTCATTAATAAATCAGAAGCTAAAAATTATGTAGGCCCGATTATTTTCATGGGCCTTTTTGCAGTTTTCTACCAAAGATGAATTTATATGGAATGTGTTTTAATTTTTGTTTTAAATACATCGATGGTCATTATAGCGACGTCTAGCTAGTAAGAAGAACCCCGGATGATGGTCTGTTTGGGATCGGCACAATAAGTCCTTTGTTCTGACAACTCCCAAAACGTATTTTAAAGGAAGTAAATGTTCCAGAAACAAGAGACGACACCGTCACACACGAGACCAGCAACAGAAATGCCGTAATTCACTTCTACAGCGCCTCAGCACGTAGCCAGCGGTGAAACAACTTTCTTCTAAACACTGTCGACTCGCAACTTAACATGTCGAAGCCAATTACATTGGTAACTTACATATTCTTGCCATTGCAAACATAAATATTGATTTGTAACGAAAACGTATATATCTTGTTTCCAGCCCTAGTTTTGTGTATGTGTGTGTGTGCATCAAGAGGAAAGTGTCGAGAAAAGAAAACGTTCGTAAATTCTTTCCGAGCATATACAACAAACAGAAAATAATAATTTCGATTACTTTTCACGATTCAACAGAACGACAACACATTGTTGGTAAAAGTGTTAACAAAACAAACACAATATTTTTAATGATTCAGAGTTCGTTTCTTAAAAAACAATTAACTTTCTAAGACAGAAACAAAGTTTCGTCCTGGAGTGTATCTGACCTCTAGAAGAACATGCCCCGCTCCTTCTTGTACCCGTTTATCATTAAATTCATTGTTCGTGTAAATGTATGTAATTTTGATAATTAACGAAAATAAACATTCTACTAATTGTATTATCTGTGGTGTAGACAGACGTGACCAGAGCCTTCTGTCACAAATGTGCACAACACTTACTTCAATTATAATAGACAAAGACGTAGTAGATGTAGTATTTGTTTTCATTACAGTTGCTTATGTCATCGGTCCCCCGAACAAACTCCAACCTGACCCGTGTTTCAATGCAAAATTGTAAAGCAGCAGCGGGTGTACTGGCTGCGTCCATTGTTTACTGTAGTAAGTGAAAATCAATTGCTGCCTCTGGATTAATCGCCTTGTATATAACTAGGGGCCCAATCAATCAATCGCTCGTTCAATCAACTCGGCAACCGTCTTGCAATACGAGGATTGCAACTGGCCCACAATTCATCGCTTCCCAATGAACCTGCCTTCCACATGCGTGTCCCGGACCGACTTGCCGTTAGATCTAATGGCAATGTCGGCCGTACAAGCTTATTGGCAAAGCTCAATACTCTTTTGTGCCATCATTGATTTCATATATGACTGTTCTATCATACTTCCTGTTCAGTGATCGGTCCCAGCAAGTTTACTGCACCGTCTACTGACTTAATTGGACCCGAACACCATCTGTAGTGTATACGACAGGATTCCATAGTGACACTTTTTCTGTCTACACCGTTCTAGTGTAACGTTTCAGTCCTCTATTCCACATTTAATAAATAATTCACGTGAGACATTACGATCAAGTAAGACGATACAATAACGTTTGACCTATCTTCGGACGCCAAAACCTGAAGATGCTTATAAATAGAAATGGTGAAAGGAAAATGTGCTGTAGACACACATTGTCGGCTCAGATCAGTAAGGTCAGGTCAACATCATAGCACACTTACATTATATTCATTGATATTTATAGGCTCACGGAACGTCTTAGTCCGCAATCTAAGTCTAGTTGCCTCCACCACCACCATCAAAACCACAACCACAACCACCAAAACAACCACCAACAACAACAAGACAACCACAACCACCAAAACAACCACCACCAACAAGACAACCACAACCACAGCCACCACCACAAAGACAACCACCACCACCAAAGCCACCAAAACAACCACGACCAAAACCACCACCAACCAACACCACCACCACAACCACGATACCAAACACTACCACCACCACAACCACCACCTCCACAACCACCAAATTATGCAGACACGTAAATAAAAATATCAGCTAAATCCAACACAAAGCTCGGTGAGATGACACAGTGTTGCATCATTCCAGAGTTGCATAAGTGAAGAAGAAAATAGCTGCTACTGCATGTACACATAATGCGTTTAGCATTGTTGGTGTAATCAACACTTCACCAATAAAACGATCATTTCCAACATATCTCTATATGAGTTTTATGACATAATTATCAATATGAGATTTCTTAGGAAACAGTCCCTTTCAGCCAGTAACGATTTGTAATGAGCTCTTTATTCACAATTGGCCATAAAATACTGGGCAATAGCGAGGGGAAAATATGTGGAAGATAATCTACAGACTCTCGTATAACAGAGTGGTGAAAATGACGATAGTAGTAAAGTGTCAAATATGTAAGGGTGGATTAGGAATAGGTGTGCACGTGACAGTCAACAGTGTCAAAAAGCTTCTGTTTAATAGTTAGATAGCAGCCTTAAAATGTCTACAATGGACTTTCTGTGTGTATAACAATCCGCACTGATTGTGTCTGCATTGATTGTGAGTTGCCTTCAGCAGAATTGTGTAGTTTACCAAATATACGTATAGTGCCCTGAGTGTTTGTTCTCATTATTTTCTAATTTAAAATTGGTTTTTAATTATTTTAATGTTCCGTGATAAGCATATTTTTATTTGACATAACTTTATATACCTTTTAGGGTTGATTATCATCAGCTGTTTCAGAATGTGTTTCTTTGAAATCCTTTCCCAAGTTTATCTCGTTGATGACAATATTAATTTACGGTTCTCTGGCTGCTACTGTACCTTTGATCACGTGACATACCCTATTGTACCACATCTAAAACATATTGTCTAAATTATGTACTCGGTTTTTATCACAATACTATAAATTTATTATTAAATGTGCCTTTTGTTGGAGAGTGTTCAAATTAGTAGTCTCACACCTTCAACCAAATACCATTAAAGTGTTGTTGTTGTTTTTTTCAATATCGGACATATAACAAGGTAAAAAAGAAAAGTAAATATGAAAAGCTTACTTGAATTGTATGCTTGTATAAAACAAACTTACATTTTCTCATCTTACAATCACTGTCTGTGTCCCGACGAAAACTGTGTCTTCAGAGAAAATGGTTGCATTTTCCACTTAATTCGGTACTACCAGATCGAACAGACGACCAAATTCAAACCAACGTCCTGTACTTATGATGTCACGATCGTTTCTGTACTGTGCCTGAGCGATCTGTGTTTTATACAGTAGTGTACAATGATCTATAACTTTTCTTTAATACTTTCGGGGACAAACAGGGACATCTTTACCAAAGGCAGAATTTACTTTGTGACAATAACTAACGAACAATATGTAACCTATGACTGTCTTGAAATATGATAATAAGGCAAGGTTCAAACTTGCTCCATGCAAATAGACTGTTATATAAACCGGATAACTTGCGAAAAATCAACATATTATGAAAGAGTTCAGGGTCACAATTGGTATATGCTGTGTGTGTATATTTATTGTATGCTATGTACGTATATGCTGTGTGTGTATATTTATTGTATGCTATGTTGGTATATGCTATGTGTGTATACAATATGTGTATGCGTTCTTACTTAACGTGTTATACATGTGAAGATCTGATGGCAAAGAGTGAACGCACCACCCAAATTAGCTCTTCTAAATGTTCTATAAGTAACCATAGATCAATTCCTCTATTATGGTTAAAGAGACATTCATTAAGCTGTATTTATATGCTCCATATAGTTTGTATTGCAGATGCATGCATGTATTTAACGTTCAAACCCACACAGCATTAACCAGACATTAGGCAAATATTACAGAAACGCGCACACATTATCAACATCTTGAGAAATACTTCCTGTAACCAACATAGTAGTAGTAGTAGTAGTAGTAGTAGTAGTAGTAGTAGTAGTAGTAGTAGTAGTAGTAGTAGTAGTAGTAGTAGTAGTAGTAGTAGTAGTAGTAGTAGTAGTAGTAGTTGTAGTAGTAGTAGTAGAAGTAGTAGTAGTAGTGGTAATAATAATAATAATAATAATAATAATAATAATAATAATAATACAATAATAATAATAATAATAACAGTAAGTATTATAACTATAATTATAATTAGTTGTTCCTGCATATTATAATTGTATAACAGCATATTTGTTATAGTAAGGACAATTGTGTTATTTCTTGATTTATATTGCAATAGATAGTTAGTCCCAAAGGGACTTGTGAAATAGCGCGCAAATAAATGACCCAAACACATCAAAAACATAAACCAAGTGAATGGAAGACAGTCCTATTTCCTACAGGTCCCCGGTTTAAGATGAACATACCTTCTCTATTTCTGGAGATTCTCAACTTTAAATTGTTAATTATTGAGATGTACATGTGTCCAAAGCCGAGAACTGTTTTCTTCTATGTATGTTCAATAACGTTTCAGACTGAAAGTGTTCCGTATAAGTTTTTCATGCCAAATATATCCGAGTTTAAACAAACGGTCTGATTCCAGTCTTATTTCAATGGCATTTTTTGACACATTGCAATGTTCCAAAAGTGACTGATGCTACTTTGCACGAATTCTTAAAAGTAAAACAAATTTCGCAACTGTCAGCAACCCAAAACGAGCAGAACCTACTCCGCGAGCCATTTTGCAGGTGCTAGCGACCAAAGACGATCAAATCCAACGCCACAATCCATTGCTTTCAGCGACCTAAGACGAGCAGACCATTCGTCGCTGTTAATTCCCAGCTGTCAGCGACCTTAGACGTGCAGACCATTCGTCGCTGTTAATACCCAGCTGTCAGCGACCTAAGACGAGCAGACCATTCGTCGCTGTTAATTCCCAGCTGTCAGCGACCTAAGACGAGCAGACCATTCGTCACTGTTAATTCCCAGCTGTCAGCTACCTAAGACGAGCAGACCATTCGTCGCTGTTAATTCCCAGCTGTCAGCGACCTAAGACGAGCAGACCATTCGTCGCTTTTAATTCCCAGCTGTCAGCGACCAAAGACGAGCAGACCATTCGTCGCTGTTAATTCCCAGCTGTCAGCGACCTAAGACGAGCAGACCATTCGTCGCTGTTAATTCCCAGCTGTCAGCGACCTAAGACGAGCAGACCATTCGTCGCTGTTAATTACCCAGCTGTCAGCGACCTAAGACGAGCAGACCATTCGTCGCTGTTAATTCCCAGCTGTCAGCGACATAAGACGAGCAGACCATTCGTCGCTGTTAATTCCCAGCTGTCAGCGACCAAAGACGAGCAGACCATTCGTCGCTGTTAATTCCCAGCTGTCAGCGACCAAAGACGAGCAGACCATTCGTCGCTGTTAATTCCCAGCTGTCAGCGACCAAAGACGAGCAGACCATTCGTCGCTGTTAATTCCCAGCTGTCAGCGACCAAAGACGAGCAGACCATTCGTCGCTGTTAATTCCCAGCTGTCAGCGACCTAAGACGAGCAGACCCTACTCGTCGACTCCTTCCCAGCAGTCATCGACCAAGGACGAGTAGACCTTACGCGGCGACTTATTCCCAGCTGTCAGCGACCAAGGACGAGCCAAAACCTTACTCCCGACCACTTCCAAGCTCTCAGCGACCAAGAAATAGCCAAACCTTACTCCCGACCACTTCCCAGCTGTCAGCGACCAAGAAATAGCCAAACCTTACTCCCGACCACTTCCCAGCTGTCAGCGACCAAAGACGAGTAGACCCTATCCTATTTCTGGAAGTTCTAATCCTGGAGCGTACAACATCTTGGCCGGAATGATGAGTTAATATTGTTTGTCGTTTGCCAAAAAAAAAAAATCGATGGTTACAGAATTAAAGTTCGAGTCGCTGAGATATTTTTGTTTCGAAGTTTTGTTACGTTTTTTCTCCTTTCACGTGTGGAATCTGTGCCATGAGACATGCGTCAACGTTGTATTTTTGTTTTTTGAATAAAAACATACTGACTAATGAGCCTAATTATGCCGATATTTTATTATCTTCGAAAGCAATGCATACAGAATACAATGTATAATGTGACTTAGTTTGCGTGAATGTTCAGAAATTAAGTTATTTATATTTTACTGTACCCCGTTTCTGAGGTATTGCTAACAGATCCACAGCTGCCTGCTGAATCACTGATTGGATCCAGTTAAAATATTTTTTCTTAACATTAATTCATCACCTGGCTTTGTAGACTCGCTGTACATGTGTTATAATGCTGGTAGACTCGCTGTACATGTGTTATAATGCTGGTAGACTCGATGTACATGTGTTATAATGCTGGTAGACTCGCTGTACATGTGTTATAATGCTGGTAGACTCGCTGTACATGTGTTATAATGCTGCTGGTGTAACATGGTTGTTTTGTAGACTCGCTGTACATGTGTTATAAGCTGGGGTAATGTGGTTGTTTTGTAGACTCGCTGTACATGTGTTATAATGCTGCTGGTGTAATATGGTTGTTTTGTAGACTCGCTGTACATGTGTTATAATGCTGGTGTAATGTGGTTGTTTTGTAGACTCGCTGTACATGTGTTATAATGCTGGTGTAATATGGTTGTTTTGTAGACTCGCTGTACATGTGTTATAATGCTGGTGTAATATGGTTGTTTTGTAGACTCGCTGTACATGTGTTATAATGCTGGTGTAATATGGTTGTTTTGTAGACTCGCTGTACATGTGTTATAATGCTGGTGTAATATGGTTGTTTTGTAGACTCGCTGTACATGTATTATAATGCTGGTGTAATATGGTTGTTTTGTAGACTCGCTGTACATGTGTTATAATGCTGGTGTAATATGGTTGTTTTGTAGACTCGCTGTACATGTGTTATAATGCTGGTGTAATATGGTTGTTTTGTAGACTCGCTGTACATGTGTTATAATGATGGTGTAATATGGTTGTTTTGTAGACTCGCTGTACATGTGTTATAATGCTGGTGTAATATGGTTGTTTTGTAGACTCGCTGTACATGTGTTATAATGCTGGTGTAATATGGTTGTTTTGTAGACTCGCTGTACATGTATTATAATGCTGGTGTAATATGGTTGTTTTGTAGACTCGCTGTACATGTGTTATAATGCTGGTGTAATATGGTTGTTTTGTAGACTCGCTGTACATGTGTTATAATGCTGGTGTAATATGGTTGTTTTGTAGACTCGCTGTACATGTGTTATAATGCTGGTGTAATATGGTTGTTTTGTAGACTCGCTGTACATGTGTTATAATGCTGGTGTAATATGGTTGTTTTGTAGACTCGCTGTACATGTATTATAATGCTGGTGTAATATGGTTGTTTTGTAGACTCGCTGTACATGTATTATAATGCTGGTGTAATATGGTTGTTTTGTAGACTCGCTGTACATGTGTTATAATGCTGGTGTAATATGGTTGTTTTGTAGACTCGCTGTACATGTATTATAATGCTGGTGTAATATGGTTGTTTTGTAGACTCGCTGTACATGTATTATAATGCTGGTGTAATATGGTTGTTTTGTAGACTCGCTGTACATGTGTTATAATGCTGGTGTAATATGGTTGTTTTGTAGACTCGCTGTACATGTGTTATAATGCTGGTGTAATATGGTTGTTTTGTAGACTCGCTGTACATGTGTTATAATGCTGGGGTAATATGGTTGTTTTGTAGACTCGCTGTACATGTGTTATAATGCTGGTGTAATATGGTTGTTTTGTAGACTCGCTGTACATGTATTATAATGCAGGCGTAATATGGTTTTTTTGTAGACTCGCTGTACATGTGTTATAATGCTGGTGTAATATGGTTGTTTTGTAGACTCGCTGTACATGTATTATAATGCAGGTGTAATATGGTTGTTTTGTAGATGGAGCGAAGCACTCACAGGCACTTTAGTAACGAGGCACACCTATTTCCATTATACCATGATGAAATTATAAGGAATTGCCTGTAAACATAAATCGCCACTGAAACTATTGTTTTTACATATAACAATGGAAACATTTCCCTCATTTGTGAACATGTCTTTTACATGTCAACGTTGTCTGTTGACACAACTGTCTCATTGAAACATAGCAACGTTCATATTTTTATATCAAGCTAATGTTGACAAATATTACATACAGATTGGTGTTACCATTTAAATGTAACAAAGTCTATTAGTGTAAAAAATGGAAACACCAAAAATGACTTTCATTTAGATAAATAAACAACACTAGAACTAGAATGGATACCTCCTGGTATAATCAATGTGATATTTTACCTTTCGTACGCAACACAAATCAACAAATTAACTACAAAAACATTTAAAGTGCGAATAGGACAGCTGTCTATAATAAAAGGTTGCCCAAGGTACAGATGAATGTTCAGCATCTTGTATAATGACTGATCCCTACACCCTTAAGCATTCTAGAGTTATTTCATGGGAGGAGGTATAACTGGGAAATCTAGGTGTAAAGAGTTGTTTCTCTTTAGGGGATGGCGACATTCTAAAGGGTCCAACTCTAAAATAAATTGTAATTAATGCGAGCTTTAAGTGAAAGCGGCATAGCCAGAATTTGGGTTAGGTACATACCAGATAGAACCATATGATCTTCGTGTGTACGTGAAATATTGTGTCACAATCGAGCCAATGTATTGTTTATAATCGACAGATGCATTACGTATATAACCGTATGCGCAGTTCGGAGCGGTTGTTGGGCTAAATATAGTTGGAAAGCGTCGTGACGCTTTTGATTTACCCAATATAAAGACAATCTTAAAATGGATCGAATGTTAAAATATTATCTAGCGATCAGAGATTATATATAATTCCTTTTTTATTGTGATTCTATCAAGAAATAAAAATGCAAGTGTGACGAAGTCGCTTTAGAACGAAAAGTGAAAAATATGTAATGACGATAGAATATAACATCTAAAAAGAGCTTAAAGATTTGAGTACACTATCCTAATCACTGATTTATAAAACTGACATACATGCGAGACAGAATATTTAACTTAAGTATTTGTTCTTTGTTATGTGATATACATTTGTGCTTGCAGGTCTAAATAAACTACATCCAAGGCGGTTTATAACATTCATATCTACGTGAGGTAATTATGTATTGAATTATCATGACATTAATTTGAACTTGTTTAAGTGAAGTTAATGGCCTTATTGCATGGCGTAGTGATACACGGAGCATATATGACATGTCATTTTGGAGCGGAATACTCCACTAGTAGGACGCACAACTCCGGATCACAGGGTCCGTGGTTCGAACCCCAGTCAGGTTGCGGCTAATTTAACTGAGCAAGAAATTTACCTAGAAATTGTTCCACTTCATCCAGGTGTATATATGTAAATGGGTACCTGCAAGGATTATTCCGGCCATTAATATGATTTCCCGGCGCCATGTGTTGGCTGCCATAGTACTAGATTAACGAATACACCCAATCGCCTGGGGGTAAACTGTAAAGTCGGCTGAACGAGCAGAAGCTTGCTAGCAGACTATAACTTGGTATTACCTATATCATTATCGACAAACCAACAGTTTCCGCCTTGGACGGCCAAATTCCAGAGCGGGGCATCACCTAAATACATGAAGCGATTAACCAACAGTTTCCTCCTTGGAGTGTGCTACAGGGTGGATTGAAATAGTCTTAAGGCACACCTTTTTAAGAAATAAACAGTGAAAAAATAAGTGTAACCTCAAAATCAGACAACTATGTACAATTTAGAAATATCTCTAATTAAAACAACTTAAGATATATGAAAAAACATCAATATGTAATAATGTGCCACAATTACATAGAACAGTAAATAATGAAATAATGAAAGAAGCCAAAATATATTTCATGGATGTTGGAAGAACATGCTTTACAATTAATGCAATACATTGTGTCAAAATACACATAAAGGTACTACGTATAGGAGAGGCACGCCTTGTCCCACATTGCTCTTCCTATATAATGGTATGACTATTGTAGTATAATAACGTGAGACATTAGAGACGTTATTCCCTATGGGAGTATTCGGAGGAAGCAACACTATATCCTATTGTAGTATATATAATAGTTTTCTCTCTCATACGTTAACTGGTTTCATTTTGGTGCAAACGTTAGTTTTAAACAATTTGCTTATAATCGATTGAGAAATACGTTTTTCGACTCACATGAATCAAACCTGACTGCCTGTTTTCTGGACAATACCAAAAATAATAAAGTTCCTATTTGGAGCAATGTGCAATACTTGCACGCCAAAGACTTATAGCTCTCCAGTACGGATTTAACATCTAAACCACTACCCACTAATGATTACAACTCGTTTTGTTTAGTACTAATATAAACCATGAATAGTGTTTCTTCTGTTAATTTTAAAATAGTTTATATACCAGGGACTTAAAGATAAGTCTTAAACTTTTAAATATTGCCAAGTTCCGAAAAAAGCATAATGCATTTATACTTCTGTGGGACTTTTTTTTCGAATGCATTATGACCAAATATACATTCAGTTGTTAAGACCGCGAAACTAAATGACAGGAGCAGATGGAATGCTCGGTGCTTGGTTATTTTATACGTTTACAGCATAACTACAATAACGCGGATGGTTACACAAAAGGAAATACTCGAGTTGTTTAAAAAAAGTATAGACAAAATAATGTTATTTTATCTGCGAACGGACTTAATATTGCATGCAATAGGGATAAAAAATAAGTCTTTATTCTTATTCCTAATTAGTTTCAATTACAATGCATGTTTTATGTATGCACGCATGTACAAATTGTGTCAATGTAGAAATTGTAAGTAAAAGTACCAAGACTTAGCCACACACTGCAGATTACTTGTGTTGACTTGTGTGTTGTGTGGTTTGAACTTAGCCACACACTGCAGATTACTTGTGCTGACTTGTGTGTTGTGTGGTTTGAACTTAGCCACACACTGCAGATTACTTGTGTTGACTTGTGTGTTGTGTGGTTTGAACTTAGCCACACAGTCCAGATTACTTGTGTTGACTTGTGTGTTGTGTGGTTTGAACTTAGCCACACACTGCAGATTACTTGTGTTGACTTGTGTGTTGTGTGGTTTGAACTTAGCCACACACTGCAGATTACTTGTGTTGACTTGTGTGTTGTGTGGTTTGAACTTAGCCACACACTGCAGATTACTTGTGTTGACTTGTGTGTTGAGTGGTTTGAACTTAGCCACACACTGCAGATTACTTGTGTTGACTTGTGTGTTGTGTGGTTTGAACTTAGCCACACACTGCAGATTACTTGTGTTGACTTGTGTGTTGAGTGGTTTGAACTTAGCCACACACTGCAGATTACTTGTGTTGACTTGTGTGTTGTGTGGTTTGAACTTAGCCACACACTGCAGATTACTTGTGTTGACTTGTGTGTTGTGTGGTTTGAACTTAGCCACACACTGCAGATTACTTGTGTTGACTTGTGTGTTGTGTGGTTTGAACTTAGCCACACACTGCAGATTACTTGTGTTGACTTGTGTGTTGTGTGGTTTGAACTTAGCCACACACTGCAGATTACTTGTGTTGACTTGGGTGTTGTGTGGTTTGAACTTAGCCACACACTGCAGATTACTAATGTTGACCTGTGTGTTGTGTGGTTTGAACTTAGCCACACACTCCAGATTAATTGTGTTGACTTGTGTGTTGTGTGGTTTGAACCTAGCCACACTCTCAAGATTACTTGTGTTGGCTTGTGTGTTGTGTGGTTTGAACTTAGCCACACACTGCAGATTACTTGTGTTGGCTTGTGTGCTGCGTGGTTTGAACTTAGCCACACACTGCAGATTACTTGTGTTGACTTGTGTGTTGTGTGGTTTGAACTTAGCCACACACTGCAGATTACTTGTGTTGACTTGTGTGTTGTGTGGTTTGAACTAAGCCACACACTGCAGATTACTTGTGTTGACCTGTGTGTTGTGTGGTTTGAACTTAGCCACACACTGCAGATTACTTGTGTTGGCTTGTGTGTTGTGTGGTTTGAACTAAGCCACACACTGCAGATTACTTGTGTTGACTGGTGTGTTGTGTGGTTTGAACTAAGCCACACACTGCAGATTACTAGTGTTGACTTGTGTGTTGTGTGGTTTGAACTTAGCCACACAATGCAGATTACTTGTGTTGGCTTGTGTGTTGTGTGGTTTGAACTTAGCCACACACTGCAGATTACTTGTGTTGACATGTGTGTTGTGTGGTTTGAACTTAGCCACACACTGCAGATTACTAGTGTTGACTTGTGTGTTGTGTGGTTTGAACTTAGCCACACACTGCAGATTACTTGTGTTGACTTGTGTTTTGTGTGGTTTGAACTTAGCCAACACTGCAGATTACTTGTGTTGACTTGTGTTGAGTGGTTTGAACTTAGCCACACACTCCAGATCCTAGTGCAGATTACTTGTGTTGACTTGTGTTGTGTGGTTTGAACTTAGCCACACACTGCAGATTACTTGTGTTGACTTGTGTGTTGTGTGTTTTGAACTTAGCCACACACTGCAGATTACTTGTGTTGACTTGTGTGTTGTGTGGTTTGAACTTAGCCACACAGTCCAGATTACTTGTGTTGGCTTGTGTGTTGTGTGGTTTGAACTTAGCCACACAGTCCAGATTACTTGTGTTGACTTGTGTGTTGTGTGGTTTGAACTTAGCCACACACTGCAGATTACTTGTGTTGACTTGTGTGTTGTGTGGTTTAAACTTAGCCACACACTCCAGATTAATTGTGTTGGCTTGTGTGTTGTGTGGTTTGAACTTAGCCACACACTGCAGATTACTTGTGTTGACTTGTGTGTTGTGTGTTTTGAACTTAGCCACACACTGCAGATTACTTGTGTTGACTTGTGTGTTGTGTTTTGAACTTAGCCACACAGTCCAGATTACTTGTGTTGACTTGTGTGTTGTGTGTTTTGAACTTAGCCACACACTGCAGATTACTTGTGTTGACTTGTGTGTTGTGTGGTTTGAACTTAGCCACACAGTCCAGATTACTTGTGTTGACTTGTGTGTTGTGTGTTTTGAACTTAGCCACACACTGCAGATTACTTGTGTTGACTTGTGTGTTGTGTGGTTTGAACTTAGCCACACAGTCCAGATTACTTGTGTTGGCTTGTGTGTTGTGTGGTTTGAACTTAGCCACACAGTCCAGATTACTTGTGTTGACTTGTGTGTTGTGTGTTTTGAACTTAGCCACACACTGCAGATTACTTGTGTTGACTTGTGTGTTGTGTGGTTTGAACTTAGCCACACAGTCCAGATTACTTGTGTTGACTTGTGTGTTGTGTGGTTTGAACTTAGCCACACAGTCCAGATTACTTGTGTTGACTTGTGTGTTGTGTGGTTTGAACTTAGCCACACACTGCAGATTACTTGTGTTGACTTGTGTGTTGTGTGGTTTGAACTTAGCCACACACTCCAGATTAATTGTGTTGGCTTGTGTGTTGTGTGGTTTGAACTTAGCCACACAGTCAAGATTACTAGTGTTGACTTGTGTGTTGTGTGGTTTGAACTAAGCCACACACTGCAGATTACTTGTGTTGACTTGTGTGTTGTGTGGTTTGAACTTAGCCACACACTCCAGATTACTTGTGTTGACTTGTGTGTTGTGTGGTTTGAACTTAGCCATACAGTCCAGATTACTTGTGTTGACTTGTGTGTTGTGTGGTTTGAACTAAGCCACACACTGCAGATTACTTGTGTTGACTTGTGTGTTGTGTGTTTTGAACTTAGCCACACACTGCAGATTACTTGTGTTGACTTGTGTGTTGTGTGGTTTGAACTTAGCCACACAGTCCAGATTACTTGTGTTGACTTGTGTGTTTTGTGGTTTGAACTTAGCCACACACTGCAGATTACTTGTGTTGACTTGTGTGTTGTGTGGTTTGAACTTAGCCACACACTGCAGATTACTTGTGTTGACTTGTGTGTTGTGTGGTTTGAACTAAGCCACACACTGCAGATTACTTGTGTTGACTTGTGTGTTGTGTGGTTTGAACTTAGCCACACACTGCAGATTACTTGTGTTGACTTGTGTGTTGTGTGGTTTGAACTATTGCCACACACTGCAGATTACTTGTGTTGACTTGTGTGTTGTGTGGTTTGAACTTAGCCACACACTCCAGATTTCTTGTGTTGACTTGTGTGTTGAGTGGTTTGAACTTAGCCACACACTGCAGATTACTTGTGTTGACTTGTGTGTTGTGTGGTTTGAACTTAGCCACACAGTCCAGATTACTTGTGCTGACTTGTGTGTTGTGTGGTTTGAACTTAGCCACACACTGCAGATTTCTTGTGTTGGCTTGTGTGTTGAGTGGTTTGAACTTAGCCACACACTGCAGATTACTTGTGTTGACTTGTGTGTTGTGTGGTTTGAACTTAGCCACACAGTCCAGATTACTTGTGTTGACTTGTGTGTTGTGTGGTTTGAACTTAGCCACACACTCAAGATTACTTGTGTTGACTTGTGTGTTGTGTGGTTTGAACTTAGCCACACACTGCAGATTACTTGTGTTGACTTGTGTGTTGTGTGGTTTGAACTTAGCCACACAGTCCAGATTACTTGTGTTGACTTGTGTGTTGTGTGGTTTGAACTTAGCCACACACTCAAGATTACTTGTGTTGACTTGTGTGTTGTGTGGTTTGAACTAAGCCACACACTGCAGATTACTTGTGTTGACTTGTGTGTTGTGTGGTTTGAACTAAGCCACACAGTCCAGATTACTTGTGTTGACTTGTGCGTTGAGTGGTTTGAACTTAGCCACACACTGCAGATTACTTGTGTTGACTTGTGTGTTGTGTGGTTTGAACTTAGCCACACAGTCCAGATTACTTGTGTTGACTTGTGTGTTGTGTGGTTTGAACTTAGCCACACACTGCAGATTACTTGTGTTGACTTGTGTGTTGTGTGGTTTGACTTAACCAACACTGCAGATTACTTGTGTTGACTTGCTGAGTGTGTGTGGTTTGAACTTAGCCACACAGTCCAAGATTACTTGTGTTGGCTGTGTGTTGATGTTGGTCTTGAACTTCGCCACCCACATCAAGATTACTTGTGTTGACTTGTGGTGTTGTGTGGTTTGAACTAAGCCACACACTGCCAGATTACTTGTGTTGACTGTGTGTTGTGGTGGTTTGAAACTTAGCCACACAGTTCCAGATTACCTTGTGTTGACTTGTGTGTTGTGTGGTTTGAACTAAGCCACACACTGCAGATTACTTGTGTTGACTTGTGTGTTGTGTGGTTTGAACTTAGCCACACACTCTAGATTACTTTTGTTGACTTGTGTTGACTTGTGTTGACTTGTGTGTTGTGTGGTTTGAACTAAGCCACACACTCTAGATTACTTTTGTTGGCTTGTGTGCTATGTGGTTTGAACTAAGCCACACAGTCCAGATTACTTGTGTTGACTTATGTGTTGTGTGTTTTTAACGCCCCTAGAACAATCTTCCAGAAAAAGTTGGTGCTTTAAATCCCCCGACGTAATATGTTTCCAAATCTTGCATGTGTAATCATTCCATTCCAACACTAGCACGGGACGGGATGTGTATCCAAACTTTGAAAATCAAATTTATATTTTTGTCTCCCAACGGGAATATAAATATAATACAATGATAGGAGAGGCTGCATCCCTGTGATAATGCACAGCCCTCTCCAGTTATATCAGCAATGACTAATCAATAATGTTATATAGGCTTGGATTGAACGTGATCAACAGGAAATTCGAAAATTAATCATTCCGCCGTCATCATTGCAAACATAATCTGCACAAAAACGTAGCACGCGCTGTCAAGACCGCGCGGTTTTCTAGATAATAGAGCTGATGGGATACCAGGCTATTTCAGCAGGAGATAGGCCCACTGGAATTATCTCGAGTGCTTAACAGCAAATGAGACAGAAAACAATAGGATATTATATGGTAATGAAAATCAAAATCGGAGAATACTTTTTTTATTATCGCGACAAATTAAATGATAGTGACTTCTGGATTTGGGTGTTCGTCCACACCAAGTAAATGTTTGCGTTAAATACATGTAGTATGTTCATTAGCAGAGTTTGTCGCCATTTGTTTTTTTTAAGATTGTAACTTTTGATTTTATTAAAGTGTCACATTCTATATATACCATATAATAAGGTCAAACAGTATTTCATTTAATCGGCCTTCCAAAACGTTGAATATACATATATATACATGTCTGTATATGTATGTGTTTATTTATTTAGCATGTGATGATTAATCGCCCAACCTCATAGCTCTGCTAGGATGGCACACATCTTCGATACCATCCCGGTGTTGCCCTATGGATATCAGTTAAGATACACACGTTCTGACTAAATATAGAGCTCGTGACAGTAGTGGTATATCGAGGCTCTAATTACTGTAATGTTGGTAAAAGAAAAACGAAGACGCGCGAATAATAACTAGTATTCTAGTTAACTTAGTTTTTCATTATTCCTTTGTCTCTCAATTACTTTTTTCTTTTCCAGGATCCAACCATTGTGTTATAATTAGGTCGATGAGTATAGAACCCCAAAGATCCGACGGTGCACAAAGGCTATTAACTATGAAGAGGGTATAAAATCTCGTAAACATCTGTTGTAAATGGTGATACTGTAGAATTATTTGCAGGATGCAGTTCTCTAAATTTCCTTGGTTGATTTCATGACCTATTTAGCGCCATGTTGGTTTTTCTTCAAGAGGAACTGGTGCCGCCCCAAGAGCTTTCCCGTGCACCGTTTTCTTTCGTAACCGATATGGTTATTCATCGTAAAGTCAACATGTACCTACTTATAACATTGTAAACATAAACATAGAACAAGTGCGTATAACTGTGTCACTCTCAAGTATTTATTTATGTTCATATGTTAGTATGTACCCTTTGATATCCCTCTGCTACCGACTTAATTAACTGTCTACACTTGTATCATCGAAGGATTTCAATCAATTCAATCACTGACCTCTTGCAACATTTGGGTCAACACAGTACAATATAATATAAAATATAAAAATAAAAAATATGTTCACGACTAGACTGCGACCATTAGAGCATAACCGACTGTTTAATTACGACAAGTCGTAGTCTTTATAAGATCGGATTTGATTTCCGTAAAACAAATAAACACCTATATACCAATCACTTTACATATCAGTTGTCCGAAGTGCAGTCAGTTCATTAACTGAAGTACGCATTTTTAATTGAGTGAGATCAGTTATACTGAAATGACCACAGAGGTAGACAAATATAGGCCCTTCAAACCTGTGTCGCTGCTGGGTAAACTATTTAGCGACGGGGTTTAAACGGCTTCCGAAGTTGCGCGGTTGTGCAACGGTTACCGTGGCTGGTGTATGGATGAGTGACCCTTGGAGAGCGCCGACATGCGCTCCGTACACCCACATATACCCGTCCTCGAAAAGTTTGAGGCCATTAATGTCAAGATTCTTGAAATAACAAACATAAGGGCCTATATTATATCTGTGGAAGTTTTTTTGTGTAGGAGATTTTGCT
Source organism: Sinonovacula constricta (assembly GCA_007844125.1). Taxonomy (NCBI): domain Eukaryota; kingdom Metazoa; phylum Mollusca; class Bivalvia; order Cardiida; family Solecurtidae; genus Sinonovacula; species Sinonovacula constricta. Next base: position 1,617,470 of record CM017573.1, on the reverse strand, counting down.
TGTGACTGAAAACTTAAGATTATTATATGGGATAATATAGCAAATATAATGAGATTATTTCGATGTGTTTCTTTTTACATGAGATAGATAATACCGCAATGGAAAGGTATATATTTTATGTATGAATAACTAACAGGCATAATTAATATACAACAATTTTAAAATTTATGTCAATATCATTTAAACATATTCCAAATCTTAATGTTTGCCGATGTAAAAGTGTGGTGTTGTTTCTTTTAGTTCCTAACGACGTTACACCTGACGCCACAATAAGCGATGTGACAGAGCTAAATGTCGCAATGCGACAGTGTAACAGAGTGATAACAAAGGGCTAATGTCGCAACGCGACAGTGTAACAGAGTGATAACAAAGGGCTAATGTCGCAATGCGACAGTGTAACAGAGTGATAACAAAGGGCTAAATGTCGCAATTCGACAGTGTAACAGAGTGATAACAAGGGGCTAAATGTTGCAATGCGACAGTGTAACAGAGTGATAACAAAGGGCTAATGTCGCAATGGGACAGTGCAACAGAGTGATAACAATAGGCTAATGTCGCAGTAGGACAGTGTAACAGAGTGATAACAAGGGGCTAATGTCGCAATGGGAGAGTGTAACAGAGTGATAACAAGGGGCTAATGTCGCAATGGGACAGTGTAACAGAGTGATAACAAGGGACTAATGTCGCAGTGGGACAGTGTAACAGAGTGATAACAAAGGGCTAATGTCGCAGTGGGACAGTGTAACAGAGTAATAACAAGGGGCTAATGTCGCAATGGGAGAGTGTAACAGAGTGATAACAAGGGGCTAATGTCGCAATGGGACAGTGTAACAGAGTGATAACAAGGGACTAATGTCGCAGTGGGACAGTGTAACAGAGTGATAACAAAGGGCTAATGTCGCAGTGGGACAGTGTAACAGAGTGATAACAAGGGGCTAATGTCGCAATGGGACAGTGTAACAGAGTGATAACAAGGGGCTAATGTCGCAATGCGACAGTGTAACAGAGCTATAACAAAGGGCTAATGTCGCAATGGGACAGTGTAACAGAGTGATAACAAGAGGCTAATGTCGCAGTGGGACAGTGTAACAGAGTGATAACAAGGGGCTAATGTCGCAATGGGACAGTGTAACAGAGTGATAACAAGAGGCTAATGTCGCAGTGGGACAGTGTAACAGAGTGATAACAAAGGGCTAATGTCGCAATGGGACAGTGTAACAGAGTGATAACAAGGGGTTAATGTCGCAGTGGGACAGTGTAACAGTGATAACAAAGGGCTAATGTCGCAGTGGGACAGTGTAACAGAGTGATAACAAGGGGCTTATGTCGCAATGCGACAGTGTAACAGAGTGATACCAAGGGGCTAATGTCGCAATGGGACAGTGTAACAGAATGATACCAAGGGGCTTATGTCGCAGTAGGACAGTGTAACAGAGTGATACCAAGGGCCTAATGTCGCAATGCGAAAGTGTAACAGAGTGATACCAAGGGTTTAATGTCGCAATGGGACAGTGTAACAGAGTGATAACAAGGGGCTAATGTCACAGTGTGACACTGAAACAGCCAATCTTTTATAACAATAACACATTTTTATCCAAAGAGCCCGGTATACGTCTTTCACTGTATACATGTACTTGATATTACGGTCAAATGCATTCTTTGTAAATAACTGGTAAAGTATGTCTTAATAGGTGTGTTTTGTTATCCTGATGGGGTAATTTTTGTCAACTTGATTTCTAGCTATTGGTGGGGGAAGACCTTACATAACTATGAAATCAGAGCCAGAGTCCGTTTGAAGAACTTCTAACATCGTTATATCGACGACAACGAACGGGTGTCAATACTAATCACCCCACAGAGCTAGCCGTGCATCGGCAATACATAAAGCCAATCAGCGTGTATACGTGCTGCAACCATTTATCAGGTCCCTGCTGACTCCCATTCATGGATCTAAGCAAATGCTGACTGTGTCCGGCTATTTGATTATTGTGTAAAGGAAAATATTATCAGTTTAGCACGGTTCAATGGACCCAATCACTTCTGGATATCAATCCTATACAATATCGTTGCGAGCTTGCAATTTTTATCGCAGCAACGCAATCGATTGCAAAACATTTTGTCAAACTAAAGAATCTCGTTCCATTGACTGTTATATGGACCGTTTAAGAGCATATATATATTTTGATTTTGTTTTCTTAAATAAAGTACAAAAACACATACAAAGTACAAGAGAAACATACAGGACAAACAAATGAACAAGATAAACATACCAAGCCATACAACGGAACTAGATAAACATACAGGCCATACACAGGTACAAGATAAACATATAGGGCATACAAAGGTTCAAGATAAACATACAAATGATATGCACTTTGAATTCAGGATTACGGGGTAAGCAATAATTTTGAATTAAAACTGGAAACATATTTGGTAATGACAATCACTATTCATGTAACACTATATTCACCAGCAGTCAGAGCTGGCACTGTAACGGCATGGTTAGACGTTCACAGTTTTAAAACGAAACATAAACAATGCTACGAAAGTAACAACCCAACACACGAACCCCTTCCCTGTGAATTGGTTCAACAATCAATAATTAAGCCGGCTCTGTCTTAGCCTTCTCTCAAGGAATCTCAAAATAGGAATGCAATAAATATTCCGTCAGTCCAAATTTAATGAAGTAATTTCCTCCGGTTTTATATTCTCCAGTGCATTGTTTTAGCTACTGAGAGACAATGTTTAACTGATACCAGTTGGTACATTTTTATTAGATTTCTTTCCTGAAATATTAATTATTTTCAATTGTACGCAACCCAAATTTCATACACAAGATCATTTATGCTTTTCAATCGATGTAGAAAAGAAAAAGACAATGAAATTATATATATATATATATATATATTTATCCCATCCAATTACCATTACCATTATAAATACATGTACATCAATTAACTAATTAATTAGCTTTCTTTAATTGATCAATATCACTTTTTGATCTATTGTAGTTGCGTTGCATATAACATGTATTTGAGAATGTGTTTAAAAATTGATTTTTTTGCTTATGGAATTCATATTTAATGTGAGTTTAATTTTTAACGTAATAATATTTGTTGATATTCTTGCCTGCTCGTGGTATAAAGTTTCTATATATGGATAATTGTATAGACAAATACACTTAATCATTATCTAAATAATAAATGCAGACTTTGTCCATGCAACATTAATACATGTTCCTAGCTCTAAGTCATTTTGATCTATGTTTGTTGTGTTGCATATAATATTGGTGTATTGTTTTGTTTGTTTTTTGTTTGTTTTGTTTTTGAAATACATTGCAGCGACCAGTTATGGTCCTCATGGAGACGTCAAGCTATTTTGGTGGAGGCAGACCCCAAGCGAATGTCTGGGTAGAACCACCGGCGCATCACAGGTCAGCTGGAAAACTTTCCCACCTTAAGTCCTTCGCTCCGAACGGATCTCTAGCCCATGCGGTCAGATGAGATACCAGGCGGCGACTCTATCCTCGGTGTATTGTAGTGCCTTTCAAACAAATCCTAACACTGTTAACTTTAAGTTGACTCAGTTTAAGAGTTCTTCACACAAGACAGTCGACTAAGGATCGTCCACAATTGCGTGTATTCTCGCTTGGAATGGTTTCAGTTGTTTTATGTTATAACATAATTTCAGCGGTAGAGTTATTACATGGTTTCAGCTGTAGAGTTATTACATGGTCTCCGCTGTAGAGTTATTACATGGTTTCAGCGGTAGAGGTATTACATGGTTTCTGCAATAAAGGTATTACATGGTTTCAGATGTAGATTTAGAGTTATTACATGGTCTCCGCTGTAGAGTTATTACATGGTTTCAGCTGTAGAGTTATTACATAGTTTCAGCAGTAGAGTTATTATATGGTTTCAGCAGTAGAGTTATTACATGGATTCCGCTGTAGAGTTATTACATGGATTCCGCAGTAGAGGTTTTACATGGTTTCAGCAGTAGAGGTTTTACATGGTTTCAGCTGTAGATTTAGAGTAATTACATGGTTTCAGCAGTAGAGGTATAACATGGTTTCAGCAGTATAGTTATTATATGGTTTCAGCAGTAGAGTAATTACATGGTTTCCGCTGTAGAGTTATTACATGGTTTCAGCACTACAGTTATTACATGGTTTCAGCAGTATAGTTATTACATGGTTTCAGCAATAGAGTTATTAAATGGTTTCAGCAGTAGATGTTTTACATGGTTTCAGATGTAGATTTTTAGAGTTATTACATGGTCTCCGCTGTAGAGTTATTACATGGTTTCAGCGGTAGAGGTATTACATGGTTTCTGCAATAGAGGTATTACATGGTTTCAGATGTAGATTTAGAGTTATTACATGGTTTCAGCTGTAGAGTTATTACATAGTTTCAGCAGTAGAGTTATTATATGGTTTCAGCAGTAGAGTTATTACATGGATTCCGCAGTAGAGGTATTACATGGTTTCAGCAGTAGAGGTTTTACATGGTTTCAGCAGTAGAGGTTTTACATGGTTTCTGCAATAGAGGTATTACATGGTTTCAGATGTAGATTTAGAGTTATTACATGGTTTCAGCTGTAGAGTTATTACATAGTTTCAGCAGTAGAGTTATTATATGGTTTCAGCAGTAGAGTTATTACATGGATTCCGCAGTAGAGGTATTACATGGTTTCAGCAGTAGAGGTTTTACATGGTTTCAGCAGTAGAGGTTTTACATGGTTTCAGCTGTAGATTTAGAGTAATTACATGGTTTCAGCAGTAGAGGTATAACATGGTTTCAGCAGTATTGTTATTATATGGTTTCAGCAGTAGAGTAATTACATGGTTTCCGCTGTAGAGTTATTACATGGTTTCAGCACTACAGTTATTACATGGTTTCAGCAGTATAGTTATTACATGGTTTCAGCAATAGAGTTATTAAATGGTTTCAGCAGTAGATGTTTTACATGGTTTCAGATGTAGATTTTTAGAGTTATTACATGGTCTCCGCTGTAGAGTTATTACATGGTTTCAGCGGTAGAGGTATTACATGGTTTCAGCAATAGAGTTATTACATGGTTTCAGCTGTAAAGTTATTATATGGATTCAACTGTAGAGTTATTACATGGTTTCAGCTGTAGAGGTATTACATGGTTTCAGCGGTAGAGGTATTACATGGTTTCAGCAGTAGAGTTATTACATGGTTTCAGCAGTAGATGTTTTACATGGTTTCAGATGTAGATTTAGAGTTATTAAATGGTCTCCGCTGTAGAGTTATTACATGGTTTCAGCGGTAGAGGTATTACATGGTTTCTGCAATAAAGGTATTACATGGTTTCAGATGTAGATTTAGAGTTATTACATGGTCTCCGCTGTAGAGTTATTACATGGTTTCAGCTGTAGAGGTATTACATGGTTTCAGCGGTAGAGGTATTACATGGTTTCAGCTGTAGAAATATTACATGGTTTCAGCAGTAGAGTTATTACATGGTTTCAGCTGTATAGTTATTACATGGTTTCAGCTGTAAAGTTATTACATGGTGAACATCTTGAACGTCTTACAAAGATGCGTTTGTATTTTGTTAAGCTGTGGTGACTATCTGCTTCCCTCCACTTATTTGACGGTGAAATATCAATGTCATTTAGGGAATATTATATATATATCTTTACAAGTCTTTGCCTAAAACACGTTTCGTTCGAAAACTTAGCAAATCTCGTGAAAATAAATCTCATTTCAGTAAGTTGTTCCTATGGATATATGCGTCTACAATTGCCCCGAGGATAGGAGGAAAAACTGAAACTGTCACTTCTGTACGGAGTTCTATAATTGCACAGACACGCGTCATCGATAAACATTGACATCTACACACGGTTCAGGGAGCATATGGTGACAAGTATCTTTGTTTGCTATGACATTGTCTAGAAAGCCCATTACATGCTTAACGAAAGACATCTATTATTTTTTGTTTAGACATATCTCACAATATGTTTGTAATTTTAGCAGTATTACTTAATATGCACCTAAATAGATCCACGTGACAATGTTAAAAATCTTAACCAGTTTTTTTTTTTTTTTTTTAATTTTGAAATCGTACCACAGAATAATTATGACCACTAAACACACACGCGCGCGAACACACAAACACGCGCGCGAACACAAACACTGTAAATAGTAAGAAAAAAAGAAGCTTAGTTCTTATGCGGGAATAAATCTGACTCATGTGACTTGTAATAGTCATAAATCTAAAGGCCAACATGGCCAAACCCTTGAAGGCTCCATTCTGATGTTAAATACACACAGGGACAACAGCAAACGACAGTGATATTAATTCCGAATAGTTGCAGGTCATTCAACATAATACCTAAGCCACATGACTACCAATAGCATTCCTTTTCGAAAAACAACAAAGTTACGCGTTGATGAAATATTGTTTTAGTGTTATTGAACCAATATATTTCCTATATTTGATTTTTCAAACAGAAGTTGCGTGTTTTTAAAGATGTTAAACGGGTCTAAACAAGAGGGCACTTCTACGGCAGTGGAATCTCGCACAGAAGAAATGGTTCGCTTCAGTTTGTTTCACAAAAAGCCCGAGTGAAAAGAAACTTCTAACAAACGTGGTTAAACAAAGCTTTCTGTTACAATGACCGAACGAGTATGAACAAAAAAGCAGCCGCTATACGACTGTACAATTAAGTAATGTGTAAACAAGATCGTATCAGCCACATGTTCTTTTTAACTACGACAGCAACCTTGGGCAAACAATAGACGCATCCATCTGAGGTGGGGGCCCTACACAGTCAGTCAATATTTACAGAGACTGGCATTAATTGTTTGCATTATTTCGGACTGGGAAATCAACAGATGTCTTATTTATTGGATCGCTTTGATTAAGAAAGAACAATGCTAAAACCAAGCAAAAGGATAATGGACATAAACACAGGACATGGATGATTAAACTACACCGGTTGGGATAATAGATATAAACACAGGACATGGATGATTAAACTACACCGGTTGGGATAATAGATATAAACACTGGACATGGATGATTAAACTACACCGGTTGGGATAATGGATATAAACACTGGACATGGATGATTAAACTACACCGGTTGGGATAATGGATGTAAACACTGGACATGGATGATTAAACTACACCGGTTGGGATAATAGATATAAACACTGGACATGGATGATTAAACTACACCGGTTGGGATAATAGATATAAACACTGGACATGGATGATTAAACTACACCGGTTGGGATAATAGATATAAACACTGGACATGGATGATTAAACTACACCGGTTGGGATAATAGATATAAACACTGGACATTGTTGATTAAACTACACCGGTTGGGATAATAGATATAAACACTGGACATGGATGATTAAACTACACCGGTTGGGATAATAGATATAAACACTGGACATGGATGATTAAACTACACCGGTTGGGATAATGGATGTAAACACTGGACATGGATGATTAAACTACACCGGTTGGGATAATGGATGTAAACACTGGACATGGATGATTAAACTACACCGGTTGGGATAATGGACGTAAACACTGGACATGGATGATTAAACTACACCGGTTGGGATAATGGACGTTAACACTGGACATGGATGATTAAACAACACCGGTTGGGATAATGGACGTAAACACTGGACATGGATGATTAAACTACACCGGTTGGGATAATGGACGTTAACACTGGACATGGATGATTAAACTACACCGGTTGGGATAATGGACGTAAACACTGGACATGGATGATTAAACTACACCGGTCGGGATAATGGACGTTAACACTGGACATGGATGATTAAACTACACCGGTTGGGATAATGGACGTAAACACTGGACATGGATGATTAAACTACACCGGTTGGGATAATGGACAAAACACTGGACATAGATGATTAAACTACACCGGTTGGGATAATGGACGTAAACACTGGACATGGATGATTAAACTACACGGGTTGGGATAATGGATGTAAACACTGGACATGGATGATTAAACTACACCGGTTGGGATAATGGACGTAAACACTGGACATAGATGATTAAACTACACCGGTTGGGATAATGGATGTAAACACTGGACATGGATGATTAAACTACACCGGTTGGGATAATGGATGTAAACACTGGACATGAATGATTAAACTACACCGGTTGGGATAATGGATGTAAACACTGGACATGGATGATTAAACTACACCGGTTGGGATAATGGACGTAAACACTGGACATGGATGAAAATGGGTTTAAGATAAATATTGTATCAGCAGGTTGATACCTGAATGCTTTTTAACTGTTTCTTCACAACAGAAATTTCTTTGACATAAACTATTATTGTAAAAAAACGTACTTTTCCCCTTTTAAAAGTGTGGCAGATCTAATTTTGCAAAATATTACATTTACTGAATTAAATTGTCATAATTTGTTTTCCGCCAACACGTTTAATCTTATGTTATCTGACATTGCTATACGTAAAGATGGGGTTGTAAGCCTAGTGTTATATACCGTTAATCAGTGTGCTCACCAGTCAGAATGAATGTTTAACTAATTTAAAATGTGCAAAAGCAAATTATTAAGTTTCACCGAATAACATACATTTCAAAGCGATGTATACTTTCTAATAACGAACAAATAAAAAAAAATAGTGTAATTAGTGTTTCCTTTCACATTTTATTTCATTGTTTGTGTTTTGCATTCAATGATTTTCTTGCATCATTTTTTATCCACACACAAAAAGCACATAAGAACAATCGCGGACTTAAGCAATAAAATTGCGCCGAAGTTAAACGGCTCAGAAAGGAGGAAAGACCATTGTTAAATTTGATCTGACCAATTTCTTACCAATGTTGACTTGATCCCGCAACAACGTTGAATAATGACAGGAAAGGGCATGTTTATGACGATAGTAGTACTAACCTGTTAAACATTACGTTTATTTGGCCAAAACACTTGTTCTACATTGTATTGGTTCAATGGTTTATGCATGGTCTTGTCCCCAAATAAAACAACCTGCCTTACAAGTAAATGTTACAATATAACATCAAATCATATTAAGCGTAGGATACGCAAATAAATTAATGTAAAAATGAAAAGAAAACGGAATGGGGGCAAGGAAGAAGAGGACTACAAGTTGTAGACCAAGTAGCATGCGTGCCTGGGAATCCATTCCTTGCCTAGACCTCGAGGGTACTATCAAACTGTAGAATAATTTTCGAGATGTATGAGCCTGTCGATCCATTCCAACTGTAACAAGTAGCAGGGCCCTCTGGGAAGCCATCGGTCCGCCACATCATGTAGGCTCCATAAAGGCTTGTCCGGATATAGTGTTGTGGGGATGCAGGGGACGGGCTATATCGTATTGCTGGTACAGACCAGACTTGATGTTTTGGTAAATATACAACGTAGGCTTTTATAGCATAACACCTTCCTCGAAATATTCGCAAACGTGGCAGCTGTAGCTGATGGTGAAACAAATAGATTCCGTTAGTTTATGGAGGGTATATTTTCGTCTAAGAAAATCCTGGATTTTATTAGGAAATTGCCATCAAGTCAGAACATACGTCGTTTATCCGAGACACATCAGCCCCACTTTGTAAAGGCTATGAAGTGTATTCATAAACTGAGATTTACTTTGATATATATATATAGACAGAGATAGAGAGAGAGAGATAGAGATAGATAGATTTGTGGATAGATGTAGGAGATATTTGTAGGCCGAACTGTACATAATTTGAACACACACACTTGAGGTCAATCGCACACTTTAAGTCTTACAATCACTATTTGTATGCTGATAAACCGTGATGGCAACAAACTCATCGACATTTCATCGGGATAATCATCCTCATACACAACTTTTAAAGGTACATTGTGAACAGAAATGATTACAACATGAGGAAACAACACGCTAAGAAAAGAAAAAAAATACGCGTCAATTGCAGCGATAAATCCTGACACGGATGGTATTGCAGTAAGTCACGGCCGATTTAGGCGGGTGCTGAAGTTAGAGTCAACAGCTGAGACCACAAAGAGATTCAAGGTGGTCACTTAACAATCCTGCAACCGTTCAACATAGAAAAGGCTCCATGATTCCAGGAGATCGACCGTTCAGCCTAGAAAGGCTCCATGATTCCAGGAGATCGACCGTTCAGCCTAGAAAGGCCCGTTCAGCCTAGAAAGGCTCCATAATTCCCGGAGATCGACCGTTCAGCCTAGAAAGACTCAATGATTTCAGGAGATCGACATTTCAACAAAGGAAGGGCTCCGTGATTCCAGGAGATCGACCGTTTAGCCTAGAAAGGCCCGTTCAGCCTAGAAAGGCTCCATGATTTCAGGAGATCGACCGTTCGGCCTAGAAAGGCTCCATGATTCCAGGAGATCGACCGTTCGGTCTAGAAAGGCTCCATGATTCCAGGAGATCGACATTTCAACATAGAAAGGGGCTCCATGATTACAGGAGATCGACCTTTCAACATAGAAAGGGCTCCATGATTACAGGAGATCGACCTTTCATCATAGAAAGGGCTCCATGATTCCAAGAAATGGACATTTCAACATAGGAAGGATTCCATGATTCCAGGAGATCGACAGTTTAGCCTAGAAAGGCTCCATGATTCAAGGAGATCGACATATCAACAAAGGAAGGGCTCAATGATTTCAAGAGATCGACATTTCAACTAGGAAGGATTCCATGATTTCAGAAGATCGACCTTTCAACATAGGAAGCACCCCATGATTCCAAGGGATCGACATTTCAACACAGGAAGGATTCCATGATTCCAGGAGATCGACCGTTCAGCCTAGAAAGGGCTCCATGATTCCAGGAGATCGAACGTTCAACATAGGAAGGATTCCATGATTCCAGGAGATCGAACTTCAACATAGGAAGGATTCCATGATTCCAGGAGATCGACCGTTCAACATAGGAAGGATTAGAACTACTTCTAGAATAAGGTGTACACAAACCTCCAGCATGACCAAGAGTTAAAGCCATTACATTCACATCATACACCATACACCGACATGAAATTAAAAGTTTCCTTTATAATCATGTTTAAATCTGATAGTTGTAACAGATAACATGTTTTTACTGGTGATACATGTACAGCAGAAGTCTGCAGTTTGTTAACTATTTTGGTACAGTCTCTACTTTTACTACAGCAATTAATCTGGTGTTTTCTGATCTTTGTCAACGCTAACATCCTTGTGTGAGTAAAAGGAACCATCCTGACCATCGTCGGCTGGTTGTAAACTGTAAAGGACAGTTATTTTGTGTACTTGAATTTCTACTTTTCTACTATAATTTCAAACAAAAGTACCTTTAAAGACCTGCCATCTGTTTTAAAACTGTTTTATACAGTTCAAAACACGTTTAAATTAACGACATATGCTATTTACAATGACAATTATATTAAAGTGAGGACTCAGCCATAAAATTGATGATAAAACACCGTTTCTACAGACGTGTAGAAATAAGAACAACTTTCTGGCAATGTTTATCCAACAACACAGTATGTGCCACTGTCAGTTAACTTTCAACTGAACACCAACTCAGTATTTGTTAAACGCAAGCAAGCGTGCGTGCTTGGCTTAAACAAGCTTGAAATGACTTAAGCATAAAATGTGCACCGCTATTACGCTTCAGTGTTTAGAGAATAATTCATTAAACGTGGACGTGAGTTTCTTTAGCATAGGATTGTCCTTCTTTGATCTGGCATCAGATGAAGTCCCGGAACATGAATCAATAAACTGCATTATAGTGTTGTATGAAAATAACCCCACCAGGTCGCCAGTAATGGTTTAAGATAATGTGTTCAATACATCGCTAACCATCTAGTTACACAACAATTGTTTCAATTCATTATTCTAACAGGGAACAAATACTAAACAAAAGAATTGTGCAAAGATAATTATTAATCAACACCATGCCAATAATAATTTTACAAATGAACTTAAACGTGAACAAACATCAAGTAGATTGCGCATAATTTTAAAAATTATTTAGACCAACGATTTGATGAAGGTTTTTTTTATAAATGTAGACACGTTTTAAGTTTTGGGGCTTTGTCATGTACCTTAACAAAAGCTAATCTACATTGAATTTGAAACTTACGTGTGTGGCCTATTATGAGTATTTATGTACCATTTGAGCGTCTATCAGCGGTGGTGTAGTTTACACTCTAGTATAGACAAATTGTCGAAGATATATACTAGTTGCCAATTTGCTAATTGCAGTTTCCAACCACGACGATCTTGTCTTTATGAACACTCTCGGCTGTACCCATGTCTGCGTTGTAGTTTACCCAGTGTGCAAATTGATTAGCGACCTGCCGGGGCACGGACCGACTTTACTGGGACCAGCAGGAGCCTTATCAGCACAGCTTTCAACTATGATTCAACAACCACCCACATGAACATCGCCAGTTCTTAATCGACCCGTCGATAAGCGACTTTCTGTCAGGCGAATTAGATAATTGCAGTATGAACAGCGTGAACAGATAAATCACAATAGCACCAATACAATTTAATAAATATGGCTTCTGAAAGTTACATAGTTAACATGTTAGGATAGAAGTTTTGAAATTTCTATTTGCTTATGTGGTATATTAAAAAGTGGAGAATGTGTTGTCCTCCGTAAAAGAAACATCAACTAAAACAACAACATCGATTGTGTATAAGGTGTTTTTGTTTCGCTTTGGTGGTAAACATATAAATTACCAAAAATAAAAGCGTGTTTACTAAAAAACTTGACATTGATCACGATGAATGTATCTAATCTCAAGTAAGCCTTAGTTTAGTGGTGTTTTAAACATACTATCACTTATGTATATTTTTAAAAGATGTCTAAATAATATTTAAGTTTTTAAACGCCCCAGTTAGACACCATTAATTACATAGGAAGTTCATATTATTTTGTCCACACATTGACATTAATAACATGACACACTTTGAAAACTATCTGGCATGCGGAAATAAATAAGACCCCCATATTAGCGAGGATTCCGATTGTTGTTACTGCTGATTGGACCGTTTTCCTTTCATGTTCATGTCTCTATATAATACACCTTTCCTTCCCATTAATCATCAAATTTGGACACAGGTCTGGAGATTTAAGGCCAAATGTTTTTTCCCAACAAATTAGTTGCATCATACATTAGTAAAGACAAAACAAGTATTGTTAGTGTAAGAAACTGCTGTACCTTCACCGTATTATCGCGAACTGTGCCTATATGCTTTCGACCATCTTCATATTTTTTTTTTCTACTTTTGATTTGCTACAGGAATACATCGATTTTCTTTTAACCGAACTATATAATGTTTGCTGTCCTTTTTGCAAGGTCCCAACTGCTTTAGATGCTATGTTAACAGATGTCCAGAACTAGTCTAATGCATGGATACTTTGCATTCATGTTAATAAAACTAATGTTGTTATATGTGAAATAAACGACATATACACTTTGACTTTTACCTTTAAACACGCCAACAGAAATCGTTAAGTCGTTTAACTATTTAGGAATTCGCAAAAACAAAAACATATAGGCACAACACGCCTTACACGCATAAAGGTTTTTGTTTATAATACCAGATCAAGTAAATTATAGATAAAAGTAAAAAAAACAACAAATTATTTTATTCACCCCTAAGCCCAGTCTTGAACTATTGAGCCGCCGATTAGGTTATGGACGTAGACCACGGCGTAAGAAGTAAGCATCAAAACGAGTACAAAATATGTTTATATAGAAAACTCAAGACAAGAAAGCGATAAACTCACTAAATTATAATAACAGATGAACATCAAATGCAGATATAACGAACGCAGAGACCAATATTACGAAAACCTTTATCCATCTGATGGAACTGATGAAACAGTGAAACAGGATACATCATATCTGGAAAGTTAGACTTTAGATAACACCCTGTCTCCTCACTTAGCACAAACATGCGAAGGTCTTATTACATAAAAAGAAACGTTGAACGAACTGAATTGTCTGAAACCCAACAAAAGTCCGGGTTTACACGAACTTACAGGTGAGTTTGACGATAGATTTTAGCATTTAATTGGACAGCTAGTTTTTAATTCCTATTTACTGGCTTCTTAAATGAATAATCATCATATTCACAAAAGCAAAGAATTTTTCAGTTTAATATTTGAGAAAAGGTGATCTCGATATTCTAGAAAATTGGAGACCAATATCACTCCTAACTTCTGATAATAGATTGCTGCCAAAATACTTTCAAATCGTTAACACACATTTTTACCACAATAAGTAAGTCACGATCAACACGGTTATATTTAAAACCAAAACACCAGTTTCAACATTAGACAAATGCAAGACGTAATTGATGTTATCAAAATGTCTAAAATGTAAAAAATGAAAGTATAATACTCTTTTCGGATTTTAGACAATCTTTTGATAAAGTAAAAAAATCATTCATGATAGGGAAGTTTGGCTTAGAAGAATTTTTTATTAAGTGGATAAAATGTTAAATAACAACGCCAACTGCACGTATAGCAAATCATGGCGGGATATCAGACCATTTTCACATTTCACGAGGAGTTCGGCAAGGAGTACCCCTCTCCTCTCTTTTGTTTATTATAGTCGCTGAGATAAAGTCTACTCAAATAAATTAGCATGAACAATAACATTTTCAAGATAACACAACTCACAGATGACACAACCCTTTTCCTGAAAAAACAAAAAAACGACGGTGATATACCTGCTGTCTTGTCCATTATTAAGGTGTTTGGTAAGTCATCATGCCTTCAATTTAATATTTTAAAAACAAATTGGCTTGTGTATTGGAAGAATTAAAGCCGAAAATATTACCAGCACATATGGTATTAAATTAACAAACGAAGTTGTAAAATTGCTTGGTGTTTACTTTGGAAAAAAACGAAGAAATGTAACTATCTTTGGTAAGAAACTTTTTCCTGACAAAATTCACATACCTAGACCGAGCATTAGCACACAAAAATGATCGCTAAACGCATTAACACAATAATGTTCAATTTTTTATGGGATAGGCAAAAGAGACAAAATAAAGAAAACAACAGTTATTGGGTTTTAATTCAACGGAGGATTAGAAATGCCAGTTTTTAACTATTTCTCTAAAGCACTGAAAATAAAATGGCTCCAGAAGTTGAAAACCGATACTATAGCTAATTGGGAAAAAAGTACCTGCATACTTCCTTAATCAATTTGGACGAGATTTACTCATATTTGACATAAATATTGATTCCCTAAAATCCTGAGACACAAGTACAATAAGAATACCACCGTTTTATATAGAACTGATAAACACCTGGATTAATTTTAACAGAATACAATCTACCACTTATGAATGCAATATCTTCATTTCCGCTAGAAACCAAATCATATACGGGAATACTTTTTAAACACTGGATTGATTCAGACATTATCTTCATTAATGATCTACTTTCTCAAAAAGGAGCTCTAGATACAAAACTCATATATGATAAATTGATCAAAAACTTGACTAAAAACGTATATTTATACTTGTTATGTACTAATAAACAACACCAACTATATACAACACATGACAAATAAACAAACATATGAATATTGATAAATATTTTGATGAACCATACATCCATAAAAATGGACACGAATCTTCAACAAAGAAATTAGTTGGAACTCCCGGTACCTCATATTGTACAAGACTAACTACAACAACGTTGTAAAACAATTTAAGTAGAAGTTATAACATAATCTTATTCCAACTAGTTTGAACCTTTTCATTTGGAATCTGTTAGATTCTCCATTATGTCTATTTTGTAACGAGAAGAGGCTTGTACTCACTTTTTCTTAACATGCAGCTATGTTAATACCTTTTGGTTAAATGTAAATAGTACTTTTGAAAAGTGTGGTATATCTAAACACATTAATCAGCTAAAGTATATAGTTGTAGGTATAAGATAGGTATACTTAAATATAACAAGATAATTACAATATTAAGTCTCATAGGATATACTGTTTACAAGACTTATTTTTAAGTGATCGAAGAAGGAAAACGATTAACATGTGAGAACAAAATAAATATTATTCTACATTACTTAAACATTGAAAAAAGTAGCAGCACTTGTTTTAAGAAGGTTCTTTAAGAAAATGCAAGAATAATAACAGTTTTTACGATAGACTTGCACTTTCTGTACTTTTATTATCTATACAATTACAATGAAAAATTACCAATGTCATGTTAAGCACATACGTCATATAAGCCAGAAACAATTTGTTGTGATTATTTATATATTGTTCTTTAAAATGTGTAAATAAACGGACTGCATAACGCAATCCTCCCAACAAAAGTATGCATCTAAAATTGTGACGAAAGATACTGAGGATAAAGCCTTCTTCTTAAACAATATACGGTGAACTGGGTAGAATACTATTAAGTGCATATAGACAAATAATCATAGTTAAATATTGGATTGGGATAATAAACACGAACCCAAGAATCGATACTTTATAAAATTAATGACGAAAAAAGCTGCTGATAATACAATGGTAAACTTATAATTCACGATTGTAGAAGTATTTTATGATATTGCAATTCTAATCGGTACTTGTATGTACTCGTATTGTAATTATACATACTGAGATTGTTATATATTCTGTAAGTTTCTTCGGCTAACAATGTCGCTACATGTACCTCTGTATTGTTGGTATTATTGTGCTGTAAGCAATGAGTTGCTTAACGCAATACAATGTGTTGTTGCGTAAAAAGATCAAAGATGGATATCACGATATTTTGTAACTCGAATTGTGGTAAAATGGTATGAGGTGTATATGGGACATCGCATTCGTGTGAAAATCCATATCTGCGGCACGTTAAACGGAAACCCAGCCTTTTGTTGACGTACTTTGAATGTAGCAACATGCTAGTTTAGTCACAATCTGTGTTTATATTTTAAAATGATAAGCCGTTACTGGCGATTATACTATTTTTATTATCATAGTATAATCGCCAGTAACGGTAATATAACATTATAATTACTATATT
Source organism: Sinonovacula constricta (assembly GCA_007844125.1). Taxonomy (NCBI): domain Eukaryota; kingdom Metazoa; phylum Mollusca; class Bivalvia; order Cardiida; family Solecurtidae; genus Sinonovacula; species Sinonovacula constricta. The sequence continues at coordinate 1,600,408 of CM017573.1, read as the reverse complement.
TGAATAGCGACATTTAACAAACATACGAAAACGAGGCTATAGATGTCCATCTGTTAATTTCTACTTACAAATTATAAAACAATTTCATCAATTTTAGGTGGCTTTTAGGTGGCTTTGTCAATTCTTTTGAACGCAACTGTCAATACAGGTCTACGACACACCAGACTTCATAGTTTCAAAATATACCAATCAGAACTCCTCGGGTAATTCCGTCCCGGGGACAATTATCCCTCGGAAAAATTGACAATTTAAGCAATTCTTATTCTTAGATTGCATTTGAGCTGAATACGAACAATTCAGTTATTGCTTAAAGAAACTTTGTGACGAGAAATTTGAATTGTACAAATTAATTTGATACGTGAAAAGTGTTCTCTATATGCCGATTGTGACCGTCGCACGTGACTAGCCTTTGGTACCGGCAAGCATAGAACTCCGACCCGACACCCGTTTAAATGTTGTCTGCAATAAGTGGCACTACGCAAAACCAGGTTCTGTTTACCCTCGACTTTCACTTTTAGGCATTTAGCGAACAACACCATATTGAATGTATGGCGGGTGATGCCAGTCGACTTTCGCAGCTGCCCAATCAGTGTCAAGTGTATCAGATTTAATATACGTAAGCCTCGCCCAAAGGTAGTGCCTGTGCAGGATTTTAGTTTCAGAGTTGGGTGAGGCAGTGATTATTTAACTTCGCCCTGAAGAAGCAGATATGTCAGTCGATAAACAGATCGATTATAATTTGTATCGATAATCACGTTATGGTCATATGTAAAATTGGAAATGTACGTTAAAATGAAAGAAAAACAAATCAACAAAAAGGATACTGATCTTTAGAAATTGAAATAATGTGACTCGGAAATAGACATGTAAATCCATGTTTTGGAAGCAAGATGCCTCTTTATTTTTGCTGAAATGCAAATGAGCTATTTCTTGCATTCACTTATACATGTGTCTCTCATAAATAAATAAAATCAGATATCGTAGTTATATTGAGCTCAGCTCATTTTACTCATGTAGTCACTTCACATAAAAATAAACAATGTAAAATTGTAAACTATTATCCGATTTTCTGTTATTGTTATTTCTAGAGTATGGAGAAATTTGCTTATACATGTAGAAAAGATGCAAACGTCAATATGAACATGATTCACTCTCATATAAATGTACCTAAAACATTTAAATGCCAGAACCAAGAAAGAAAATTTCAAAGATATTCGGAGATAAACGACTTATTATAGAAGTATGAAATCGACAGTGTCATTATGAATCGTTATTGTGTGATCTAGGATGCTGGATTCCGAGAGAAAGTGTTCATAGACATGAAAGATATAACGTGTTTAGTTCAATCTTTCTTACATATCAACAGATACAAGCCAAAAGATAACTGAATTATTAATTTAAATCTAACAATGACAATTCCGTTATTGTCTTCGATACATGTCAAAGTTATCACGTGATGATGCTAATCAAGTATGGAATAGACAGTGTCATTCTGCGCAGTTATTGTAATCTCCATGTGATCTATAATGCTGTGAAATGCGAGATGGACATGAAGATATATATAACGATTCAATGTAGCATATCAGTAAGTCACATTTTAAAGATATTATTGCAACCAGAAAATGGTGTAATTGATTTAGTACTTGGGAAGGTAACCCAGTGATAATGGTGTTTATTATGAAGTTATATATTGTTTAGATAGTAAGAGGTGTGCGTCATGGGATATTGAAAAAAACAACTGTATGTCTGATGGTGGTGCCAAGAAGTCCGAAGATTTTTTATTTTGACAGCATTGAATGTTTCAAGAATGCTACTGGTGTTCTCGTTTTCCTTGTGTACAATCAATATTTCTAGATACGATATAGTTTTTAGCCTTGCATAATACAATATAAAACTTGCACTTTTGCAACAACAACAACAAAAAAACACACACAAAAAAACAACAAAAAAAAACAACAACTTCATTTTAGGGGAAAGACCTGTACCGCCCCTGCATCTTGCGTCACTTGCATCAAGTGTTCGCTTTATCCTGGCTAGAATCATGAGTATACTCCGGACATGATACCGGGATAATTACTGTGTTTACACGTTACCTACGTGTTTTTAAATACATCTATAATCATATTTGGTCTTCAAACACTGTTCGCGTATTGTTGGCCTCTATTAATCTCACATTAAATATGCAGGGACCAATTACCATTTAAGTGTTATTGATGATCATTTTTATCCTCTGTGTGATTGATGAAACATTATATAAGTAATATTTTATTAATAAGCCAGCTGGGATGATATACTGTACATTACTGACGCTAGAATGTCAATTATTTAAAATATAAATCACCATTTTACTTTGCTCAGACGATACTGGACATGCAATGATATATATACGCATACCGCATACACTGTATATAGTCCATACCGAAATAGCAAATTGAAAGGTTCGTGTAAGAAAAAGGCGTACTCGCAACATGTTTAAACAACTGAGCATGTAATCAAACACAATTGGTATAGCACACGTTCCCGTGTAATTGTTAAGTATATAGAAACTTTATGTTTGTTGCAGTGAGTAAGATGCTGCAGTTGAAGAGGTGTATCGTGGCTCTACTGGACAAATAGGTGCATTCACAGCTAAGCTTTTTTTAAAAACAAAAGCCAATCATTTATAAACATACGTGTATGTTATATATATATATTATATATATATTATATATATGAGTTACATTACAGCGACCAACTATGATCATTATGGTTGGTTTGGTGGAGGAAGACAAATGTCTGGGTAGAACCACAGGCGCACCGCAAGCCACATGGAAGACCTTCCCACATTAAATCCTGCGCTCAGAATGGGACTCGAACCACTCGGTGGGAAGCTAAGGGACTATTTGTCCAGAGTAGGTATAGTTGTATACAGTCGCCTGAAGCTGACGATTCAAACGTTGCTGACATAACCACATCCACACTCACACTGTCAGATTATAAAATCTACATGTGTCACTATGACATAAACATCAATGGCTTAGATTCCTGTCTTAGCAGAAGAGAAAATTGATACATACGTATATCAGAGTCATAACATTTTTGCCTGCCAAAAGGGTAACATAATAAAAACATAATCTACGGTTTAAACTCCCTAAGAATATATTAAGGAAATCTGTTAAAGAAAGGAAACGGCAAAAAAAAGACTTTAAAACATGAATGACAAATGTTTCGCGTCATTACGATTTTTGCTGTACATCAAAACATAGTTGGAAACAAAATTAAAGTGTGCTGCTTATTGACTACCTTAGCATCATTTAATTGAACAACTCAACTAACAACAACAGAGTAAAATGCCGTTGCATCTAGGAAACTAAACATAGTATGTGTATCCTGTATCCGTTAAAAAACAAACCAGTATCTCCTTTAGAACATGTGTCTTAATTTTGTACGTGCATTTGATAACCTCGCTTCACTTCTCATAATGTAACAGTTTAGAATAGATGTCATCTTTTCTAGACGATATTTCACAGCTGAATAAGCTAAATTTGTGACATTTTACGTTTTCCTATTTCTTGTTTACAACAGATAAAAACAGATTTGTTGTTAACTGCACTTATAATTATGAGAAGCCTAGCAGATATCTACTCTGATTCGACCGGTTAGTGGCATAAAGAACCATCATTCCATCAAGTTTTATAATCAATAAACTTCTTTACTGAATGTCCCTTTTTAATCCTGTCGGTATTTGAAGAGGCAATGTAAACAGTACGGGATGCCTTCAAACACGCATTCGCTTTAACAAATGGACTTACTGTTTAATGCATCCACAGTTTCAATACTTGCACTTGACAGGCCTGAAGTGTCGAGTTGCAAGAACCAGGGAACTTGATTGTTGACACACATTAGTAATACGATTGTTCAAACATACAGTTAAAATATACCAAGGATGCAAATTCAAACTCGTTTTCTTTCTTAAAATGCTCCAGACTGTTTGGCTTTGGGACTTGAATAACTGTAAATGGAACCGAGTCTGCAAACCAGCCAGACGTGAGCATAACAAATCAGAACTGAGTCAGCTTTTCTTTATCAGAAAATATCTAACCAGGATCAGAACAAATTTAACTGGATACGAGCAGAACAGATCTGAACAAAATTAACCAGTCACGAGCAGACCAGATCTGAACAAAGCCAACCAGTCAGCAGACCAGATCTGAACAAAGCCAACCAGTCACGAGCAGACCAGATCTGAACAAAGCCAACCAGTCACGAGCAGAACATGGAAACTTTCAAAGCAAAATGTCCAAAGACGTTTCCATGAAATCTAAAATCGATGGCTTCCGTCAAAAAATTTAGTAACTATTAAAAGGTCAAATCTAAAAAACATGTAATGGTAGTAGAAGGAATAGCTTTAGTAATGCACTATCCTGCAACACGCGATAGTTTAAATTATATTCTACAGGTATGTTTTCATCACAAGTTGTGCCAAAATGCTTTAAAATAAGAATTAAACATTAGAGAATGTTCTTTAAAAAATTGCATTGACTGGTTTCCCCACGGTATCTCCAGTCACCAGCTGCTGACCATAACCAGACTGTAAACTTGGCTTAAACACAATCAATGGTCCCAAGTAAAAGCGTCTTTAAACACTGAGGTGACGGGCACAATAGGTTTTGGCAAGGGCCGGCTATGTTCTCAGACCTGGTTACAAGTTCCACATGCGTTTTTGGAGACAGTTGGACTCCCGGGAACCAGCAACACACGGCCTGCAAACAGAGGTGTCTCGTCTGCCTTAGACGGAGGCTAGTTGTTGGCTGTTTCATGGGTGTGCCTCGCAACTTGTGGCAGACTGGTATAATGTAACAGAGATTATAGTGCGAGCATCGCTCGACGAATTGTTATTTTTCTGTATCTGAATTAATGTTTACGTAAACTTTTCCCTTAGGAGAATATATCTAGTTAATGTTAATCAAGTTTGACAAGTACAATGTAAGTCTATATGCTACGTTGAAACAATGTGTTCGAAACACAAGATATATTTTTGAACACAAGATCCCAAAACTATGACAATTTGCAGGACCTCGTAAAATCTGACAGGACATTTCTACTTGCGACTATCCCGGACACAGCCATAACATATACACAAAGTCTGATTTGTGTTATGTCTTCCAACCAAGAAATGAGTGTTTAATTTAGTCTTGCACAAAGTCGTGTCTATATTTTAATTAAAACCATTTAACTACACTAAACGATAAAAACAACTGCTAAACTAGAGGTCTTGAGTCCTGGGAATGGTTCAGAGCATCTGTGATCTTTTTCAGGAATAATGGAAAACATCGAAACTATGTTTGTAAACAAAATTTATCAGTGGCGTTTGTTTAATCAAGTTCTGTCATAATCCGACACGCAGACGAAAAAAAAGACAGAACATCCAGAATGATGATTAGAGAAATGTGAGACATTTTAATGTTGTTGCTTTTTTGTTGTTGTTATTGAAGTTATTTATAATATTTAGTGGTACTTTTAGTGGGGAAGGGGGGAAGGGACGGATGATATAAAGTGGCCACTGTACTTTGTAGTTCATCAATAGCTTATAATCATGTTATTACATACTACAGTTGAGAACAGTTAACGATGTTGATTTTTATTGATAGTGTATTAATACAGATTATAGCCATTAATAAACGAAACTGTACAAGACGGGTGCAAGTAGAATAGCAGCAGTGGTGTTTACAAAGTGTACAATTTATACATGCCAGTTTTATGTATATTTAAGAGAAATACATCATAATGCCACCTTAATAATAGGGACTATACATAACTTATGTGTACACTTTCATACTTTGGAAGATTAAAAAAAAATAATTGAATGATCGTTGTAATAAAAATGTCAACAGGAATTTCCCTACCCCTCTCTTAGAGACGTTATGTTTAAGTCACTTTTAAAACGAAGGGCAACGACCAGAGAAAGGAAGACACACACAGATGGAAGGGTGCGCAAGACGTTAAAGAAAAGAGACAAGGCGCCACCTAGGTGAGGTTTGTGGTGACAGAAGAACTAGATTTGTTAGAATAGATCGTATTGTGCATTTTATGCATGTACACATCGCCAATACCCAATGTTTAGATATTGCGATATGTAAGCTACTTAACACTATTTGAAGTCCATCATACGTGCTAGAAATGTCTTGTGTTGTTCTAGTTTAAATAAATCGAAGTCATTTTTTTTTAAATTTCCACTGAATCAAACAAAAAAGGTCAGGTTTCAAAAGGAAGAGAATTGAGATTGAAATAAACATAGACTCACCAAAGAAGCTTTAGTTATCAATATATACAGGTGATTTTTATCTCCCAATTAAATTATTGTAAAATAAAGTTAATATTTACCACTAAACAAAAGCAGAGACGCTAGAACTAAGGAGCACAAAAAGAATAAAAACAACGAGAACTTACAAGATCATTGCCCTGCTTAGTGACTTTTAGCTTCCCCTGAAAATAGATCCAGGATATACTAATGATCGGAACTGATTAAACAACGCAGTCAGGTGCACATATATACAGTAAACACGTGCTTTTATGACGTTTTAAGGAAAAAATCATGGATTCAAACGTTTAATTGATTTAATTTATATATTGATAGGATTTATAAACTCTGTGGAGAAAATACCGTGTTAGAGCCTAGTGCAAGGGTATTTTTCATTTTTCTCAATGTATTTACGTCTCAACAAACATAGCCGTCATAAAATGCCATTTGTGCGCCTTAATTAAAAATAAATTAAACAAACGCAGCATGACGCGCCTGCCTGATCATGGACAGAAAGTGACCATTTAGGACAGTTTTCATATCGCATTGCAGATTTTTGTTGTATGTCAGATATTGATACAGTTCAAAACGTCGTACACTGTATGTCAGTAATTGATACAGTTAAACAAGTCGTACACAGTATGTCAGTTATTGATACAGTTAAACAGGTCGTATGTCATTAATTGATACAGTTAAACAGGTCGTACACAGTATGTCAGTTATTGAAACAGTTAAACAGGTCGTATGTCATTAATTGATACAGTTAAACAGGTCGTACACAGTATGTCAGTTATTGAAACAGTTAAACAGGTCGTATGTCAGTTATTGATACAGGTAAACAGGTCGTATGCTGCATATTAGTTTCGATTTTTGATGATTTTGCTGATCCCACGAATGTTCCGTGTCTCACAAACACTAATATGGAGCCTCATTTTTTCATGTTCATCGTAAACTTAATTGTACATACCTACGTGGAAACATTATTCTATGTAGACATCTAGACACTTGATACCTGTACATTATTTTACACTGTTGTCAAAGCGCCCTGTGTTTATCGATAGTGCACGATAGTATCGTGCACGTGGTACCACTGACTTATGTTATGTCATACCTTCTATTATACATGTACCTTGAAAAGTACATTGTTTGTTTGTTGGGTTTATCGTCCCACCAACAGTATTTCAGTTATCTGGAGACGGTGTCCACTTGAAGCAGATATAGTGGTGCCTTCACTATGTATAGCATGCCGTGAACACCTGGCATGATACCACACCCAGTCACATTAAACTGTCACCGGGCCAACCAGTCGTGGAACTACCCTTATATTTGCTTTAGCGTTAGCAAGGGAGCTATACCACTACCATTTTTAACGACTTTGGTATGTCGCGGCCGGGATCGAACCCGGGGCCTCCCATACCTGGAGCCGACGCTTTACCGATTGCGCTACCAGGTCCGGTAAAAGTACATTGTCTTCTTTAATGTAGATATTACCTTTTTTATTTATTAAATGTGCGCAAAAATGTTAACTCCATGGATATTCGCACATATGAGTAACTCACAACCACACGAAGTCTAACAACATAATCCGTCTGGTGCTATGCTGTTGTTGACATATTCTGATCAGATTCAAAACACTGGAAGTGTCAATTAGCAGAATACAAATCAAGTAAACAAGAACTTTCGAAGTGTTGTTTTTAGTTGTGGACGTTTATTTTGTAAACGGATCTAATAATGTCCATCTATTGCATTTATTATTTAACTTACATCGTCTTATACTGTTAGGTGACAGTAAAGGATATATCTTACCGAGAAATAGATAATCAAAATTGGTCACGATATAATTCCAACAAATTTTCCTCGTGAAGTGTTTGTAAGTTAACTGTAAGCTGTTTAATGGCTGACACTAAAACTATTGTAGAGATTATACTGTATGTATCAATGTATTTCATTCAAAATCTTAAATGTCTTGCCGAGTGGTCTTTGTGTGCTATTGACTGTCAACATTCACGATACAAGCGTGCCTAGGACACCAGGACGCCTGCCCACCAGGTCTGTTATTGCGCCCTAGTAGGAGCCGGTGTAGAATCCTATACCAGGTCGATCTAAGTTTGTAAGTATAATCATGGCATTATTTTATGAGAGTGTGTGATTGATTTGTTTTGTTGTTGAAACTATGGTCCTTTGTTAATTGGACGGAAGATCTGCTTTTAATAACACAATAACTATTTTACAGGGACATAAAAACGAAACACGCGTGCATTTAGAATAGAATTTCAAGCAAACTTTATAACCTGTAAGTTAACTCGGATGTAACTCTGAACTATGGTTGCTTCTGGTTGATTTTAAAGTCATGTCTGTCAGACTTGAGGGTGTGTGCAAATAACGAAGGGCATCTTACTTGTAGACAACTGCCAGGAATATGCGTGGTTAACTCCTGCATTAAGGGACCAAATACTGCCTTTCAGAGATGACCAAAATCAGTGCTGTGTTAGTTTATTGTGACACAGTCACACAGACAGCGGTTTGAATTACCAATTTATTATCCAATTGTAATGCCAAAATTTCAGCTTTTAACAATAGATATAACGATGGTTTAAACCGAATAATTACATCTGTCAATTCACTTTTCCGCGAGATCTAAAAATAGATATTACACATTGTGTATTAGCATGGAATTAGCCAATCACATCGCGTTGATTGACATTTTACCTGCGTTATGCTGATTCTCACTTACACATCGTCCCACAAACAATGATTTTGACTAGCGATCAGTTTAAATCTGTTTGAGCCTTTGGTTCAATTTAATAGCAACAGGGTTGTTTGTGGTTTGCAAGGAATCGTACGTTGCTGTAATCGCTTCTCTGTTTGCATCTTAATTTAGTTGATTGGACGAGGCTTGTCCATTTCTGCATCGAAAGGTAAAATCTTGCTGTAGCCAGCAACAGCTTTCTTTCATAATTTTGTTTCATGAATGCATCGTTGGGTGAAACTGTTTTAATCTTCATCTAAACATTTAAATCAGAAGCTCTTTGCATTTGGGAGATATCAAATTAAAATATTTTCGCGGATCTGTAAGAAAATCTGTAAGATCTGTCACTTTAAACCAGGTTGTTTGTGGGCAAGGGAGCAGAGCTTAAACTCTATTTTTGGACTCGCGGAAAGGTGAATTGCAACTATTATCGTGTTAAGATCAGCTTTATTCAATACATGACGAATCACATAGCCATAGCAACCGTTAATCATTTATCAAAAAATCATGTTTAGCTTATACGGACAATTCGCTGTGTCGGAATGTTTGGAAAAATCGGGCCAGGAATGGCACCTATTTAGAGGAAAGGTTTTCCTAAGCATATTGATAGCTTCAAGTCGTAATGGACCAGTTTAGAGAAGGGGCGATTCTTCATCCGATTAAGCAAGTAATTATCTCTTCGGTCATCACTACAGTCACATGCCCGTGCTGGAGGGGCAAGGCTCGTCAGTGGAAGCTTCCATGTATATGGACCGTTTAGGTTAGATTGTACACCAATGCGTATGCTGTACAAGCGGTTTTGTGCCTTTTTGCTCTTCTGAGGAAATATTATTGATTATCGTGAAGACAAATATCAGGATTAATCCCGGCGTTTCCGCTCCTGGCCCACTGACATCCTTGCGATATTTAGTTAACCCCTGATTTCATGTCCGCATCTGCATATGCTCTCTCCGCAACTGAATACGGCGTTTAGTATATTGTATAGCCTTGTAAATGCAGGCGAAAGGAGCAAATAATGTTAATATTATCATCTGCAAGCCCCACGAAGCAAACTATTTAGATTTGCACATTGATTAGAATATTATTACTGATCACATGTCTCTACGGGTGTAAACATATGTAAAAAAACCATCAAGCTACATAAATAAGAGGAGGCCATCTGATCTAAGTATGTTAATATTTGAGACAGTTCTCAACACAGTCATTTGTACTAAACACTAGTTAAATGCAGTCTCCGAAACGCTGTCTGTCCTTATATATGTAACTTAAGTATAAGGCTTTATTTGGCGGTGTTTGTGAAGATTTCTCATGACTAATGTATATTATTGTCTTTATTCAATAAATTGTGACCTAACAAGTGTCGGTGTGTCGTAAAACCCCCAAACAATAAATTGTTATTAAAACTACTTTAATAGTAAGACAGGGTTAACCATGAAAACGACAACTTTCCATTTATTTATTATATTTTTACGGAAAGTTCGCATTTCTATCATACTTCTATATTTAATATGACGTAAACATTTTAGTCTGTTTGATGTTTTTGTATTAAAGCGATTCTTCATTATGCATTAATGTTTCACATTTTAATATACGTATAGACGTAAACGTTAAAAGAAAACGGGCGGGGCGCTCATCAAGTAGGGCCACAATGGTTTAAAGAAAATGGGCGGGGCGCTCATCAAGAAGGGCCACGATGGTTTAAAGAAAATGGGCGGGGCGCTCATCAAGAAGGGCCACGATGGATTAAAGAAAATGGGCGGGGCGCTCATCAAGAAGGGCCACGATGGTTTAAAGAAAATGGGCGGGGCGCTCATCAAGTAGGGCCACAATGGTTTAAAGAAAATGGGCGGGGCGCTCATCAAGTAGGACCACAATGGTTTAAGAAAATAGGCGGGGCGCTCATCAAGTAGGGCCACAATGGTTTAAAGAAAAGGGCGAGGCGCTCATTAAGTAGGGCCACAATGGTTTAAGAAAATGGGCGGGAAGCCTCAAGTAGGACTACAATGGTTTAAAGAAAATGGGCGGGGCGCTCATCAAGTAGGACCACAATGGTTTAAAGAAAATGGGCGGGGCGCTTCAAGTAGGGCCACAATGGTTTAAAGAAAATGGGCGGGGCGCTCATCAAGAAGGACTACAATGGTTAAAAGAAAATGGGCGGGGCGCTTTCAGTAGGACTACAATGGTTTAAAGAAAATGGGCGGGGCGCTATAAGTAGGACTACAATGGTTAAAAGAAAATGGGCGGGGCGTTTCAAGTAGAGCTACAATGGTTTAAAGAATTGCACGGGGCGCTCATCACGGAAGGCCACAATGGTGTGAAGAAATGGACGGGGTGGTTATCACGGAGGGCCACATTGGTTTAAAGAAACAGACGGGAAGCTCATGAAGAAGGCCACACAGGTTTTAAGAAATGGACGGAGCGCTCATTTAGGATGGCCACAATGGTATTAAGAATTGGAAGGGCGCTTATCAAGAAAGTCAACGTGTATTGATACCAAATGCTCAACAAACCCGACTTTCCCTGTGTATAATTTTATAACATGAAAGTATCAGAGTAAGTAGAAAAGTCTTAACATTGAAGTAATGTGGTCAATTATTTATTCTTAACGAATGTCCAAATGTCAATATAACGTCTGATACCACGTCTAACAGAAAGGAGTGAACGTTTTCTAAAGAAACTTGTCAAGTGTACCCAAACAGCATGTATTATTCATGTCTCACGAAGCAACTCTAAAATAATCGATTTATTTCTGAATGAAGTTAACTGGAAATACAAACATTTCAATATGTTACCTTGTATAATGGCATGTACGTATTAATCTGCTAGTTTTAAGCAATAACACACAATCTGACGTGTGGATCATTTAGATCTAGAAACATTATTCGTAACATTAATTAACCCGACAGACAGAAAGTAACCAATGATTCGCATTAAATAATATTAAATCCTTATGTCTACTGTACGGGACTGTAAACTTCACGATGGTTCAGATTGTAGACTCCTGTTTGATGTTTACACTTTTGCAGTACAGGATTGCAAACTCCGCTATGCTTTGAAAGGTATAGACTCTAGTTAACAGAAAGTGCTTGCAACCCCAAGTTTCAAGATTATAAACTTTCGTTGACTGTCCGGGATTGTTAACTCCACGATGGATCAGATTGTAGATTCCTATTTGATGTTTATACTACTTCTACCTTCGTTTTGCAGTACGGAATTGCAAACTCCACTTTGATTTTATAGACTCCCGTTACTAGAACCTGGTTGCAAACTCCACTAGTGTATGTAGTTGTAGCCTCTCTTTTACTGTACGGGATTGTAAACTCCACTAGTGTAAGTGGTTTAGCCACTTTTTACTGTACGGGATTGTAAACTAAGTGGTTGTAGCCGCTTTTTTACTGTACGGGATTATAAACTCCACTAGTGTAAGTGGTTGTAGCCGCTTTTTTACTGTACGGGATTGTAAACTCCACTAGTGTAAGTGGTTGTAGCCGCTTTTTTACTGTACGGGATTGTAAACTCCACTAGTGGAAGTGGTTGTAGCCGCTTTTTTGCTGTACAGGATTGTAAACTCCACTAGAGTATGTGGTTGTAGCCTCTCTTTTACTGTACGGGATTGTAAACTCCACTAGTGTAAGTGGTTGTAGCCGCTTTTTTACTGTACGGGATTGTAAACTTCACTAGTGTAAGTGGTTGTAGCCGCTTTTTTACTGTACGGGATTGTAAACTTCACTAGTGTAACTGGTTGTAGCCGCTTTTTTACTGTACGGGATTGTAAACTCCACTAGTGTATGTGGTTGTAGCCTCTCTTTTACTGTACGGGATTGTAAACTCCACTATTGTAAGTGGTTGTAGCCGCTTTTTTACTGTACGGGATTGTAAACTCCACTATGATTTGAAAGTTATAGACTCTTGGTTATTGTACATGTACCTGATTGTATACACAGCTATGTGTTGATGGTTATAGACTAATTTTCAGTACGGGATTGTAAACCTCCCTATGTGTAAATGTTAGGGACCGTTATTTACTGTACGGGATTGTAAACTTCCCTATGTGTTAATGTTAGGAACCGTTATTTACTGTACGGGATTGTAAGCTTTCCTATGTGTTAATGTTAGGGACCGTTATTTACTGTACGGGATTGTAAACTTCCCTATGTGTTAATGTTAGGAACCGTTATTTACTGTACGGGATTGTAAACTTTCCTATGTGTTAATGTTAGGGACCGTTATTTACTGTACGGGATTGTAAACTTCCCTATGTGGTAATGTTAGGGCCGTTATTTACTGTACGGGACTGTAAACTTCCCTATGTGTTAATGTTGGGGATCGTTTTTTACTGTACGGGATTGTAAACTTCCCTATGTGGTAATGTTAGGGACCGTTATTTACTGTACGGGATTGTAAACTTCCCTATGTGTTAATGTTAGGGATCGTTATTTACTGTACGGGACTGTAAACTTCGTTATCTGATAATGGTTATAGACTTTATTTACTGTATTGGGTTGCTAACTTTTCTGTGTGTTAATGATTACAGACTGTGTTTCTTTTTTATATTTAGTTATTGAAATCTTACCAGGCAGCTAAACATATATTAAAATTATAATACAGTGACTATAATGAAATTCTACAATTAAGCTTAAGAATGTAACTGGTATTCCTTTGCCATTATGGTCAATTTCCTGTTACCTCACGTTGTTATACTACTAAATATAAATCTTTTTTGTAATTTTGTATTAAAAGTATTAAAAATCTAATATTGTTGTCACAATGAGAAGCCCGATCGGAATATAATAAAAACAGCAAATTGCATTAATCCCTTTAAAGCAACATGAAAAAATCAAGAACAATGCTGATATTGATCAAAAATAAATGAAGCTTAGGTCTATACACTGTTTCATGTATACTGACTTATTTTAGAGCTCTTGTTTATTTATTGTTAAACTAAATATTTGACACGGCCTCAACATTTGCTAAATAAATTAAGCATTTAACACAAAGAAAAAAGTAAGCAATTATATAAATGTATGCATAATTAAAATAACTTGAGAAGGCCAAAATTAAGAAGCTTGAATTTGTACATCCATGTACTTTAGCAGCAATATACGGCACACTGACAGCAGGCGGTTACTTACTTGTTATAGTCGTGCATGGCCAGGTGCCTCACTCCGACACTTTTTCCAACAGCTTTCCAGTTCGGAGTAAATTTCATTCAAGTCAGCTTATTCATGTATCTTTCCCAGAGTTTATATCAGGCCAACGGTATAGACAGCTTCTGCCAGAACAGGTCGTCCCGTGTTCAAGGCACGCGCTCCACGCACTCACAAGGGGGACAACGACGGTCGGCTTCAAGAAAGTAAAAATACGCGTCCTTTCCCCCAAAATAGTCCCCTTTTTAAAACACACACAAAACACGCAGCTTTCAAAATACACGCTTTTCCCGAAACATGCAAATATTCCAGTATATGTACGCGTCTATTTCTGTTTCAATATAATTAAATAATAAATATGTAATTGGTGAGATTGATAGCAAAATGAGTTTCTTACTTAACTGCTGAACGAAACCGATGCGTTAATATTGGACTATAAGTGGGCTGAGATTGATCCTAGAAACGAAAGGGGTAACATCCAAAACCATGATTGATTATCTGTATGTTGCGTGCATGTATGTAACAGCACTCAGATCACAACATTTGCTGGTTAAGTGTATATAATTCAGTAAATCCTTCCAAGTTATCAAAATAACGATAGTGTTAAGCCAGAACCACAATGATTGTATTAACAACACGTTATTGAGCAGTGAGATGGCACAGTGAATTAACTCCAGTGTTGTTGTTCTTTCATGCACCTGGTTTGTCAAGTCAACATAAAAATAAACATCCCACGAACTGTATCCGATAAGGAGTATCGATATATGTTCAAACGGCTCACTAATTCCTAAATGCTTCTCCAGCTATATGTTGTATATACATTAACACTGTAATAGAGCAAATATTGACTAAGTTATAACCTGGACCGCGTAACGTTAGATATCCATGAAATACACAAGAAAATCACATGAAATGACTTAGTCATAGGATTTTACCGTTTGCTAAGCAGTGTTGTGTGAAGCCCAAAAGTTCCAACGACACTGGCCTTCAAACGGTCTAAAGTGTTTTTAATGCTCAGTGACCAGTACATCTGCCAGACATCCGTCCCTATGCTCTGATGTAACTTATGTATTTTTCTTTCAATACGTTATTCAATATCCAATACAGCCTTTCAGTCATTTCATTATCAATCCCAGATCAGATTCATCTTCCTATCCCTAAGTATATCCATGGGTTTTCCGATAGCGATTCGTGGCCAAGTCTCTCTAGTGACTTCCCCTATACCGAACTGGGTCTTATTTGACTGTGTCTACGATGCATAGCCACGATTAACAAATCAAGATCGACCGGCTCGAGGAATCCTGTACGCAAAGGCCGTTCAACTGACAGAGAATCACTTGGACTGGGTTGGAAGAAAACAATTTACTATTTCCACACCAGCACAGACTTCTAGCTTCTACTTCCACTTTACTGAAGAGGGAGAGTCTGTGCTTAAAAAAGTTGCACTGAGGTCTATAGGAAATCTATACTCATAAACGTCTCATTATAATAAATCAACTAAATTTAAAACAAGCCTCGGCAATGTCGTGAGTGAATTTTTTTAAAGTTTTTTTTTAACGCTTCCCATTTTCTGATGTATTGATCAGCCTCCAGCTTCTATTGCAAGACAATGTTTGGAGAAGAAAAGTAAACACGTACATACGTTTGCCTTCAGTTTGAATACAATACAATGTTGCCAATGATTAAAAGATGACCCGCAGTATTGATTCTTGTACAAACTGTCGGCTTGGAAGGTCAGAAGCCGAACAAAGAAGGTGTGCGTAGAATGAAATCCGATAGGAAACTTAATTGTCACATATATGGAAGTATTGGACATCGGAAAGTAAAAACAAACAGGCCACTATTAAGATATATTTATGTATCTTTACGAGCTAATATCGTATAATTAGATAACATCCAAATTGCCGCGAGACCTGTATAACCTAGGATCCAAAGGAATTAAGTACGAAGGAAAACAATTGTGTGATCGTCGTATTAACTATGTGTTACATACTGGTCTTGAAAATTGTTTAACTTTGCAAGTTGCTTACAAGCATTTTAAGATTACAAGTTTTAAATCATATAACTATGCATTTTAAACCAAAACGAATTGATTCGTGTATTTTAACTTGATCTTATTTTTAATGTGTATTTTTTCCCTATATGATTTATTATGATTTAAATCTGATATCTTACCATGTGATTGGATACATTTTACTGAATGTATACTGCAATATTATTGTAATAATGTTCTTAACTATGCTCTTATGTATGCTTTAAATTGTATTATCTGTACAGCACCTTTGAACGTGTACCTTACATGATAAGGGTGCTTTATAAATGTGGTAAATAATAATAATATAATATTAATACGTTGCTAAATAGAAGACTGTCAAATGGCCAATGGTTTCTTCCTGATCGTTGGTACTAAAGGTCAAATTCTTGCAACAAAGTTGTAACATTCTACATACAAAATTATTGTACATCAAATACAATTTATAGCATATCAATGTTTCCTGGATGTTTTCTAGAGTGGATGCGATCAGGCTGTTCCAGAACATGGGTAGTTTCGGATAAGTATCTGTTGAGTAAAGCAAACATTCTGATTTTTTTATAAGTATCAACTATTTTAAAAGCTAATCTTAAATTATCAACTATGTTTACTTTCCATTCATCATTTTGTTATGATATACATTGTACCTTTTCTTGTCAATCGCCCATTTGTCAAAGTTATCCCGTTAGTGCCATAAAAAATAAATACCATAGTACTGGCCCACAAAGCATGTTCTTAAATATTAATGTCCGGTTTTTTTTCTTTTATTCTAAAAACCACCGAATGACAAGTATAGGGCTGTATTATTTGTTTCCGTATAGATTTAAAAAATAATAGTGACGATTGGAACGTTAATTTTCAATTAGACTGCCAGGTAGTTCCCTATCGGCGTTTCTTTAACTGGAAAAGTCCTGCAGTATAATAAAGAAAGAATGAAACCATTCGAAATAACAAACTGCCTTTATCGACCAAACCTCACACACAATCATTCCAAATGAAAAAAATGCCTTTATTGATCTAACCTCGCACATAACCATTCCAAATATAGAACAAACTTGCCTTTATTGATCTAACCTCACACATTCATTGCAAATATAGAATAAACTGCCTTTATTGATCTAACCTCGCACATAATCATTCCAAATATAGAACAAACTGCCCTTATTGATCTAACCTCACACACATTCATTCCAAATATAGAACAAACTGCCTTTATTGATCTAACCTCACACATTATCATTCCAAATATAGAATAAACTGCCTTTATTGATCTAACCTCGCACATAACCATTCCAAATATAGAACAAACTGCCTTTATTGATCTAACCTCTCACACATTCATTGCAAATATAGAATAAACTGCCTTTATTGATCTAACCTCGCACATAATCATTCCAAATATAGAACAAACTGCCTTTATTGATCTAACCTCTCACACAATCATTCCAAATATAGAACAAACTGCCTTTATCAACCTAACCTCACACATAATTATTCCAAATATAGAACAAACTGCCTTTATTGATCTAACCTCTCACACATTCATTGCAAATATAGAATAAACTGCCTTTATTGATCTAACCTCGCACACAATCATTCCAAATATAGAACAAACTGCTTTATTGATCTAACCTCACACATAAAACTCCAAATATAGAACAAACTGCCCTTATGGATCTAACCTCACACACAATCATTCCAAATATAGAACAAACTGCCTTTATTGATCTAACCTCACACATAAAACTCCAAATATAGAACAAACTGCCTTTATTGATCTAACCTCACACACATTCATTCCAAATATAGAACAAACTGCCTTTATTGATCTAACCTCACACATAATCATTCCAAATATAGAACAAACTGCCTTTATTGATCTAACCTCACACATAATCATTCCAAATATAGAACAAACTGCCCTTATTGACCTAACCTCACACACATTCATTCCAAATATAGAACAAACTGCCTTTATTGATTTAACTTTACACACAATCATTCCTAATATAGAACAAACTGCCCTTATTGATCTAACCTCACACATAATCACTCCAAAAATAGAACAAACTGCCTTTATTGATCAAACCTCACACACAATCATTCCAAATATAGAACAAACTGCCTTTATTGATCTAACCTCACACACAATCATT
Source organism: Sinonovacula constricta (assembly GCA_007844125.1). Taxonomy (NCBI): domain Eukaryota; kingdom Metazoa; phylum Mollusca; class Bivalvia; order Cardiida; family Solecurtidae; genus Sinonovacula; species Sinonovacula constricta. The sequence continues at coordinate 1,582,044 of CM017573.1, read as the reverse complement.
CCAAATATAGAACAAACTGCCCTTATTGATCTAACCTCACACATAATCATTCCAAATATAGAACAAACTGCCTTTATTGATCTAACCTCACACACAATCATTCCAAATATAGAACAAACTGCCTTTATTGATCTAACCTCACACATAATCATTCCAAATATAGAACAAACTGCCTTTATTGATCTAACCTCGCACATAATCATTCCAAATATAGAACAAAATGCCTTTATTGATCTAACCTCACACATAATCATTCCAAATATAGAACAAACTGCCTTTATTGATCTAACCTCACACACAATCATTCAAAATATAGAACAAACTGCCTTTATTGATCTAACCTCACACACAATCATTCCAAATATAGAACAAACTGCCTTTATTGATCTAACCTCACACACAATCATTCCAAATATAGAATAAACTGCCTTTATTGATCTAACCTCGCACACAATCATTCCAAATATAGAACAAACTGCCTTTATTGATCTAACCTCGCACATAATCATTCCAAATATAGAACAAACTGCCTTTATTGATCTAACCTCACACATAATCATTCCAAATATAGAACAAACTGCCTTTATTGATCTAACCTCACACACAATCATTCCAAATATAGAACAAACTGCTTTTATTGATCTAACCTCACACACAATCATTCCAAATATAGAACAAACTGCCTTTATTGATCTAACCTCGCACACAATCATTCCAAATATAGAACAAAATGCCTTTATTGATCTAACCTCACACATAATCATTCCAAATATAGAACAAACTTCCTTTATTGATCCAACCTCACTCACAATCATTCCAAATATAGAACAAACTGCCTTTATTGATCTAACCTCGCACATAATCATTCCAAATATAGAACAAACTGCCTTTATTGATCTAACCTCGCACATAATCATTCAAAATATAGAACAAACTTCCTTTATTGATCAAACCTCACTTACAATCATTCCAAATATAGAACAAACTGCCTTTATTGATCAAACCTCACACACAATCATTCCAAATATAGAATAGGCTGCCTTTATCAACCTAACCTCACAAATAATCATTCCAAATATAGAACAAACTTCCTTTATTGATCTAACCTCACACATAATCATTCTAAATATAGAACAAATTTATTTTACCTGCATCAGACGAAATAATGACAAAACAATAAAACAACATTACGTTGTGAAAGATTTCTGTGAAGATTTGACTCTCAAATACAAACTGACTCTCAAAAAAAAAGTCATGGATACATGTGTTCTTCCTTTTTTCTAAGTACCACCTCATTCCCCAGAGTGTTATGACTAATGCCTTTCTTAAAGAGAGAATAGGATACAGTTGTTTTTGTTTTGTTTAAATAGAATTGCATGAAACACGACCCAATAATAAATATTACGTCATATATCACGGGATCCAGAATACCGCTACATACACCTAAACAAAGGACTTAAAGTATCAGAGTTTAAAAAAACATGAATGTTTATATAAAAATTATAGATTATTGTGTTTACTTTCCAAAATATTTCTGTTAACACATTTCATAATTCTTGTGTAACTTAGGCCGTTCGCGAAAGTAAACTGGAACTGCCTGCAAGACAGTACTGCGTCAAATAGGTCAACATTTTTTTTACTTAAACTTTAAAATGTTGAAGTTATATCTTTGTTTGCAATATACTAAACGAACAAAAAAACATAGAAAAAAATCACTATAATCTAGAAGGATTCAAAGCCATGCAGACAGAGACCAACACCATCCGGATAGATGATAGATTTATACAGAGGTCACCATCATCTAGAAAGTGTCTACACCACAATCACTAAGGCTTACACCATCCAGACAGATTCAAACAATATCCAGATAAAGGCTTACACCATTTAGACAGATTTGAACAATATCCAAATAAAGGCGAACACCATCCAGACAGATTCAAACAATACCCAGATAAAGGTTTACACCATCCAGACAGATTAAACAATATTCAGATAAAGGCTTACCCATCCAGACAGATTCAAACAATATCCAAATAAAGGCTTACACCCATCCAGACAGATTCAAACAATATTCAGATAAAGGCTTACACCATCCAGACAGATTCAAACAATATCCAGATAAAGGCTTACACCATCCAGACAGATTCAAACAATATTCAGATAAAGGCTTACACCATCCAGACAGATTCAAACAATATCCAGATAAAGGCTTACACCATCCAGACAGATTCAAACATTATTCAGATAAAGGCTTACTCCATCCAGACAGATTCAAACAATATCCAGATAAAGGCTTACCCCATCCAGGTAGAGACACATACCATTCAGATAAAGGGTAATACGATCCCGATAGAGCATACACTATCAAGATGAAGGTTTACATCCAGTTAGAGCTTACACCATCCAGATAGAGGCTAACATCATTCATATATAGACATACACCATCCAGATAGAGACTTACACCATTCAGATAGAGGCTTACACCATTAAGACAGAGGCTTAAATCATTCAGATAGAAGCACAGACACTAACACCATTCATATAGAGGCTTACACCATTCAGATAGAGGCTTACATCATCGCGATAGAGGCTTACATCATTCAGGTAGAGGCCTAAACCATTCAGGTAGAGGCTTACATCATTCAGGTAGAGGCGTACACCATTAAGACAGAGGCTTAAATCATTCAGATAGAAGCACAGAGACTTACACCATTTAGATAGAGGCTTATACCATTCAGATAGAGGCTTACATCATCCCGATAGAGGCTTACATCATTCAGATAGAGGCTTACATCATCCCGATAGAGGCTTACACCATTCAGATAAAGGCTTACATCATCCCGATGGAGGCTTACATCATCCAGATAGAGGCTTACATCATCCCGATAGAGGCTTACATCATCCCGATAGAGGCTTACATCATCCCGATAGAGGCTTACACCATTCAGATAGAGGCTTACATCATTCAGATAGAGGCTTACATCATTCAGATAAAGGCTTACATCATTCAGATAGAGGCTTACATCATTCAGATAGAGGCTTACATCATCCAGATAGAGGCTTACATCATCCCGATAGAGGCTTACATCATTCCGATAGAGCCTTACATCATCCCGATAGAGGCTTACATCATCCCCGATAGAGGCTTACATCATTCAGATAGAGGCTTACATCATTCAGATAAAGGCTTACATCATTCAGATAAAGGCTTACATCATCCCCGATAGAGGCTTACATCATTCAGATAAAGACTTACATCATCCCGATAGAGCCTTACATCATCCCGATAGAGCCTTACATCATCCCCGATAGAGGCTTACATCATTCAGATAGAGGCTTACATTATTCAGATAGAGACTTACATCATTCAGATAGAGGCTTACATCATTCCGATAGAGCCTTACATCATCCCGATAGAGGCTTACATCATCCCCGATAGAGGCTTACATCATCCCGATAGAGGCATACATTATTAAGGTAGAGGCCTAAACCACTCAGATAGAGGCTTACACCATTCAGATAGAGGCTTACATCATTGAGGAGGCTTATACCATTCAGGAAGAGGCTTACATCATTCCGATAGAGGCTTACATCATCCCGATAGAGGCTTACATCATTGAGGTAGAGGCTTATACCCTTCAGGAAGAGGCTTACATCATCCCGATAGAGGCTTACATCATTCAGATAGAGGCTTACATCATTCAGATAGAGGCTTACATCATCCCGATAGAGGCTTACATCATTCAGATAGAGGCTTACATCATCCCGATAGAGGCTTACATCATCCCGATAGAGGCTTACATCATCCCGATAGAGGCTTACATCATTCAGATAGAGGCTTACATCATCCCGATAGAGGCTTACATCATTCAGATAAAGGCTTACATCATTCAGATAGAAGCTTAAATCATTCAGATAGAGGCTTACATCACTAAGATAGAGGCTTACATCATTTAGACAGAGGCTTACACCATTCAGGTAGAGGCTTACATCATTCAGGTAGAGGCATACATCATTCAGGTAGAGGCTTACATCATTCAGGTAGAGGCTTACATCATCCAGATAGAGGTTAACCTCATCCAGATAGAGGTTAACATCATCCAGATAGAGGTTAACTTCATCCAGATAGAGGTTAACTTCATCCAGATAGAGGCTTACATCATCCAGATAGAGGTAAACTTCATCCAGATAGAGGTTAACTTCATCCAGATAGAGGTTAACTCCATCCAGATAGAGGCTTACTCCATCCAGATAGAGGCTTACTTCATCCAGATAGATGTTTACTCCATCCAGATAGAGGCTTACTCCATCCAGATAGACGTTTACTCCATCCGGATAGAGGCTTACTCCATCCAGATAGACGTTTACTCCATCCAGATAGACGTTTACTCCATCCAGATAGAGGCTTACTCCATCCAGATAGATGTTTACTCCATCCAGATAGAGGCTTACTCCATCCAGATAGACGTTTACTCCATCCAGATAGAGGCTTACTCCATAAAGATAGAGGCTTACTCCATCCAGATAGAGGCTTACTCCATCCACATAGAGGCTTACTTCATCCAGATAGATGTTTACTCCATCCAGATAGAGGCTTACTCCATCCAGATAGAGGCTTACTCCATCCAGATAGAGGCTTACTCCATCCAGATAGAGGCTTACTCCATAAAGATAGAGGCTTACTCCATCCAGATAGAGGCTTACTCCATCCAGATAGAGGCTTACTTCATCCAGATAGACGTTTACTCCATCCAGATAGAGGCTTACTCCATCCATATAGAGGCTTACTCTATTCAGATAGAGGCTTACTCCATCCAGATAGACGTTTACTCCATCCAGATAGAGGCTTACTCCATCCAGATAGAGGCTTACTCCATCCAGATAGACGTTTACTCCATCCAGATAGAGGCTTACTCCATCCAGATAGAGGCTTACTCCATCCAGATAGAGGCTTACTTCATCCAGATAGATGTTTACTCCATCCAGATAGAGGCTTACTCCATCCAGATAGAGGCTTACTCCATCCAGATAGAGGCTTACTCCATCCAGATAGAGGCTTACTCCATCCAGATAGACGTTTACTCCATCCAGATAGAGGCTTAGTCCATCCAGATAGAGGCTTACTCCATCCAGATAGAGGCTTACTCCATCCAGATAGACGTTTACTCCATCCAGATAGAGGCTTACTCCATCCAGATAGACGTTTACTCCATCCAGATAGAGGCTTACTCCATCCAGATAGAGGCTTACTCCATCCAGAGAGAGGCTTACACTATACTTTTTAAGATGAACACACTCCTAATGGAGAACAACAACATCCAGATAACTGTCAACGTCATCCAAATTGTTTGCCTTGGATACCTCCTTAAAATGTCACTGTGATTAACATTGATGATAAACACATCAAAGTTTATTAAAAGTTTTTACTTTATCAAAGACAAGACAATGTGCTTAATTTGGCCTTTAATATACCAGGTACCTTATTTCTGATTCTAAGTTTATCGTAATTTATTATATATATATATAAATATTAAATAGAGAATCATGCAACAAAACATCTCCATTTAAATCTAATTCGAGCGATACAGAAATTGTCCTACGTATGAATACTTTTCAATAGAAGGTACAGTATCACAGTACCGGAAACGTAGAACAATAACAATAAAGATTAATGTTTTTTGAATTATGTATCTGCCTAACTTGTAAATAGAAAACTCCGAGAACACGATAATAATGGTTTACAATAAACTAGGTGAATGACGGCATGCTCTGAGAGCATTATTGTATTTGAACAAGTGAACAATGTGCATTGTGTAGTCAGCAGTTCGGCAGAAGAGTAAGCAAACAACTTCTGACAGTCGTGTTGCGGATAAATTATTAAAACATGTTCTCTTGGAATAGAAGCGTCTAGAAATGAAGGTACCTTACAACAACATGTTTCCTTCATCAGTCGACCAGAGATGAGTCGTTCGAAAGTATGAGACACAACTGTAATAATACAGATGGTTATGCCATCGTAATAAAGAATAAAAACGGGTCTCACTACATCTTAATTTAATGACTGCGATAGAAACTCGAATATTTTATCTATTACATCTGAATAGTAATCTGTCTGTCCATCAATGTCCACATTTTTACACAATGACAATATATCTTTATTTTCTTATAGTCAATAACAAAAAAGTATCTACTTTACACAATTGTACCCTTTGCTAAAAATAAAAAGTAAAAAAAGAGTCATGATGGCCCTATATCGCTCACCTGCGCTCACCTGCGCTCACCTGATGTCCATAGACATTTAGACAAAATAAACAAGTGATATTATCTATGTTCAAACAGTTTCTTTCTTTTTTTCTATTCTTTTCTTTTTTATGCTTTATGGCCATTTATGAAAAATGGCCACGCCCTTGGCGGCTATGTTTTTCTACAGACCAAAATTCTTTGAATATTCTTGATACAGCGCCCCACAAGGAGCATGTATACCATATATCTGCGCTCTAGCTCTTGTAGTGTTTTAAAAGAAGATTTACAAAAGTTTACCGTATAACCATATGGAGAAAACGGCCAAGCCATTGGCAGCAGTGTTTTTGACGGATCAAATGTCTTGAGCAATCTTGATACAGCCAAGAGGCATGTATATCAAGGCTCTAGCTATTGTATTTTTGACAAGAAGATTTACAAAAGTTTGTCTTTATAGGCATATATGGATAATGACCACGCCCTGGCGATTTCGTATTAATCATTAATTACCTAATTAATTAATCAATTATTAACTTATTTTAATAACTTTTCCTTCTCCGATGCCTATTAAAGCTTCCGACGTCAACTGGCATCAGAACAAGTTCAATAAAAGAAATGATCCATAAATAGTCACTGTAGTTCTAATATATCGAACATAACAATTACTGCACTTCAAGCTATTACATACCGGTTATACATTCACACACCTACATGTTTCATACATACCGGTTATACATACACACACCTACATGATTTCATACATACCGGTTATACATTCACACACCTACATGATTTCATACATACCGGTTATACATACACACACCTACATGATTTCATACATACCGGTTATACATATACACACCTACATGATTTCATACATACCGGTTATACATTCACACACCTACATGATTTCATACATACCGGTTATACATTCACACACCTACATGATTTCATACATACCGGTTATACATTCACACACCTACATGATTTCATACATACCGGTTATACATACACACACCTACATGATTTCATACATACCGGTTATACATATACACACCTACATGATTTCATACATACCGGTTATACATTCACACACCTACATGATTTCATACATACCGGTAATACATACACACACCTACATGATTTCATACATACCGGTTATACATATACACACCTACATGATTTCATACATACCGGTTATACATTCACACACCTACATGATTTCATACATACATGTACCGGTTATACATTCACACACCTACATGATTTCATACATACCGGTTATACATTCACACACCTACATGATTTCATACATACCGGTTATACATTCACACTCCTACATGATTTCATACATACCGATTATACATTCACACACCTTCATGATTTCATACATACCGGTTATACATTCACACACCTTCATGACTTCATACATACCGGTTATACATTCATACACCTACATGATTTCATACATACCGGTTATACATACACACACCTACATGATTTTATACATACCGGTTATACATACACACACCTACATGATTTCATACATACCGGTTATACATACACACCTACATGATTTCATACTTAAATGTATTCCGTATCTATTTTCTAATACCAATTTATCAGTGTAAAAAGAATGTCCCAGATTGATTTCACTTTTCTGGTTAATTGCATTTTCTTTCTACTCAGCTATTAGTATCATTTTGTACTGATTTTTAAAATTCAGCCAGCCATTTCCATTCTCACTTCAATCGTTACTTCACGTGGGCGTTACGACAGGAAAGAACCAAACAGTCGCCATTGACTCACACACACTCACATGCTTCTTATCAAAAGCCGATATTCAGTTGGGACCCTTGCCTGATATTGATGTAAATGGGACAGAACAGTTTAATTGCGAGCTGGTGAGATCTTTTAAATGTTGGTGGCACGCTATAATAATAATAATCATGATAATAATAATAATAATAATAATAATAATAATAATAATAATAATAATAATAATAATAATAATAATAATAATAATAATGATAATAATAATAAAAATAATAAAGACGCTTAGAACTTCAAGAAGGTCGGAAGAAATAACGAATGGTATTGTATTTTTGGATTACTTAAAAGGGAAAGAGCAATAGTTGTTTTTTGGAGCTAAATGAAGAAAGATTTGAAGAGGGAATAATTTTATTTTATCTTATAAATGTCCGTAAAACGCATGGCCTTTACGACTGTGAGAAAAAGAAACCCGCGTCAAAATGGTATTACATCACCAAAAGAGAATGCGAAATTCTTTTATCTTCATCTTATAAACGTAACATAGTTGTATCATATCTAAACACAAATACCATGGAAACAATATTAAGTCGAAAATATCCATGGAAACAAGTATGCTGATCCCGTGACGCGCAAACAGATATCAAATTGTTCATCATGCATGTTGGGTATTCTTTATCAAAGATGATATATGAAGAGATGATGTTATCTTTTTGAAACTGTATCCCGTGAGTAATTAAGTGAAGGTGGTCCTTGCTCCGTTAATGTCTTTCATGTACAAGAAGCCCTCTGTTTAGCAAGCTGGAACAATCGGCGTAAATGTATAAGAAACTAAACAACAATAACGAAAAACAAGATGATAAAAATACACCCACTTGATGTATAGAGGTATGTAACAGTGTAGAGGTACATGATAAAAAATACACCCACTTGATGTATAGAGGTCTGTAACAGTGTAGAGGTACATGATAAAAATACACCCACTAGATGTATAGAGGTCTGTAACAGTGTGGAGGTACATGATAAAAATACACCCACTAGATGTATAGAGGTCTGTAACAGTGTGGAGGTACATGATAAAAATACACCCACTAGAGGTATAGAGGTCTGTAACAGTGTGGAGGTACATGATAAAAAATACACCCACTAGAGGTATAGAGGTCTGTAACAGTGTGGAGGTACATGATAAAAAATACACCCACTAGATGTATAGAGGTCTGTAACAGTGTGGAGGTACATGATAAAAATATACCCACTTAATGTATAGAGGTCTATAACAGTGTGGAGGTACATGATAAAAATACACCCACTTGATGTATAGAGGTCTGTAACAGGTGTAGAGGTACATGATAACAATACACCCACTTGATGTATAGAGGTCTTGTAAACAGTGTGGAGGTACATGATAAAAAATACACCCACTTGATGTATAGCGGTCTGAACAGTGTGGAGGTAATGATAAAAATACACCACTTGATGTATAGGAGGTCTGTAACAGTTGTGAAGGGTACATGATAAAACAATACACCCACTTGATGTATAGAGGTCTGTAACAGTGTGGAGGTACATGATAAAAAATACACCCACTTGATGTATAGAGGTTTGTAACAGTGTGGAGGTACATGATAAAAATACAACCACTTGATGTATAGAGGTCTGTAACAGTGTGGAGGTACGTGATAAAAAATACACCCACTTGATGTATAGAGGTCTGTAACAGTGTGGAGGTACATGATAAAAATACACCCACTTGATTGTATAGAGGTCTGTAACAGTGTAGAGGTACATGATAAAAATACACCCACTTGATGTATAGAGGTCTGTAACAGTGTGAAGGTACATGATAAAAATACACCCACTAGATGTATAGAGGTCTGTAACAGTGTGGAGGTACATGATAAAAATACACCCACTTGATGTATAGAGGTCTGTAACAGTGTGGAGGTACATGATAAAAATACACCCACTTGATGTATAGAGGTCTGTAACAGTGTGTAGGTACATGATAAAAATACAACCACTTGATGTATAGAGGTCTGTAACAGTGTGGAGGTACATGATAAAAATACAACCACTTGATGTATAGAGGTCTGTAAAAGTGTGGAGGTACATGATAAAAAATACACCCACTTGATGTATAGAGGTCTGTAACAGTGTGGAGGTACATGATAAAAATACAACCACTTGATGTATAGAGGTCTGTAACAGTGTGAAGGTACATGATAAAAATACAACCACTTGATGTATAGAGGTCTGTAACAGTGTGGAGGTACATGATAAAAATACAACCACTTGATGTATAGAGGTATGTAACAGTGTGGAGGTACATGATAAAAATACAACCACTTGATGTATAGAGGTCTGTAACAGTGTGGAGGTACCTGATAAAAATACAACCACTTGATGTATAGAGGTCTGTAACAGTGTGAAGGTACATGATAAAAATACAACCACTTGATGTATAGAGGTCTGTAACAGTGTGGAGGTACATGATAAAAATACAACCACTTGATGTATAGAGGTCTGTAACAGTGTGGAGGTACCTGATAAAAATACAACCACTTGATGTATAGAGGTCTGTAACAGTGTGGAGGTACATGATAAAAATACACCCACTTGATGTATAGAGGTCTGTAACAGTGTGAAGGTACATGATAAAAATACACCCACTAGATGTATAGAGGTCTGTAACAGTGTGGAGGTACATGATAAAAATACACCCACTTGATGTATAGAGGTCTGTAACAGTGTGGAGGTACATGATAAAAATACAACCACTTGATGTATAGAGGTCTGTAACAGTGTGGAGGTACATGATAAAAAATACACCCACTTGATGTATAGAGGTCTGTAACAGTGTGGAGGTACATGATAAAAATACACCCACTTGATGTATAGAGGTCTGTAACAGTGTAGAGGTACATGATAAAAATACACCCACTTGATGTATAGAGGTCTGTAACAGTGTGGAGGTACATGATAAAAATACAACCACTTGATGTATAGAGGTCTGTAACAGTGTGGTAGTACATGATAAAAATATACCCACTTGATGTATAGAGGTCTGTAAAAGTGTGGAGGTACATGATAAAAAATACAAACACTAGCTGCAACGTATGTAAACAACGAAGTGCTATTAACGCAATGCTGACTGCGGCGTGCCCTTAACGCTGTGTGAACCCAGGCGTGCCCTTAACGCTGTGTGGACCCCGACGTGCCCTTTAGGCAATGTGAACTGCGAATTGCCCTTGACGGCACGTCGACACAGCTTGTTATCCCCCAATTTCCCCATGGGGCATTCTCTCGAGACATACAAACAAACAACATCCTTCATCAATAGGAATGTTAACTGAAACGAAAATGACATAAGGTCTCGGGAGGAATGTCGTGAAAACAGAAGACAGTGTCCACGCATATCGTCCAGTGTTAAGTGTGGATGAAGTGTTACTTTGCGGAGAGCTGGACGAATCTAGTATGTGGATAAAGTTTGAGTCTATCACGACATTTAAAATTACACTTTATTATTATGACAATTTCTGTTGGGTTGTCCCAGGGCTATCTCGTACCATCATACGTCGATATATATTTTCAGTTAGCATTGTCGTATACGTTATTGTTGTTATGAAAGAGCATCACTATGACAGAGTATTTCCCGGTTGATATTTTAATATCAATCTAACATAATATTTTCTGTTTATATTTTTGATATCACTCTGACAGAATATAACCGGGTGGAATTTTTAATATCACATATAATTTTCTCAAAGTTAAATGCGCTTACATTGATTGTTTTACTGAAGAACTGTTTACTCTTGCTATGGCCACCTGTTTACAAAATAAATATATGCTAATACCAGCTAGCAAAGGCGACATAAGCAAAAAGGTCGTGTTTTGTGTATATTACAAAATAAATTACATATGGCTGTCGGGGTGATAGAAAATGCATTCAAATCCTTGAACCTCTATATTACCCTCGGAATATATCCCAGTTCTCGGTATGGCAATATATACCATGAGCCTGACAGCCAACAGCTATTTATATATCATTGAAGAACAAACCACGAAATAAATATCCAATCGATGTCCGCTTCTATTTCCTTTTGTCTGTGATCTGCAATAGTGGACAAAACCCTATTTTCCATTTGTTTCATGTGATTGTTGTTACAAATACCTTTAAAGCAATTGTAAATGAATGACATACATAACGATGGTTGGCTTTCCCCACGGGAATTCTATTGGAGAATGGCACACAGCGCCATCCATAAATAGGAATTGTCAATCCAAAGAAAATAACAAGGTCTCGCGGAGCATGTCGCGAAAACAGGAGACATTGTCCACTTACATTACCTGTGTGAGGTGTGCAAAAAGTGTTGACAGTTAAATTTTCTGATCGGCTGATTGAGATTGTATATGTGCATGTTTTTTAAGTGTTATTTAAATGAATAAACATACATTGCAAGTTGGTAAATTGAGTGGATGAAGGTCACAGTCATGGACAGATAGAAATCTAGACAATCAGCAAGATTCAATAAAATTCTCAAGTTTGCCTAGGCGAATTAGAAGGAGTAAGCATTCAAGTTCAACAGACTACAGAAGTAACCAACACATGTCCGATCACCCTCTCCTCGTTGACAACAATCACTCCAATCGGCGTTTCCGTGCCTTTATTTTTTAACCTTGGCATACCTCATATAAATTAGTTAGTTTTGAAATACGTCGCAGCGGGAGGATTGTGGTGGTCATAGCAATACCCAGCTGTTTTTGGTGGAGAAAGACTCCTAATGAAATGTCTGAGTAGAACCGGCGCATCGCAGGTCAGCTGGAAAACCTTCCAGCATGAAGGACTACCGCCAGGTCACAAGCAACCCAGTATACCTCTTATATGAGATTTGGGATTTGCCGGCATTTTTGCTGATACTGTGCAGCGACATTTTTATCATTATAGCAATGGGACTGAACCCGGCCGGTCCATTATACTGACACCGACGAGTCAGGCGTAATGCTGTCCCCTTAGCCCCGAGCGTTAGGAAGGAAGCCCCTACTACCAACTTTACAGTCTTTGGTTTGACCCGGCCGGGGTTTGAAGCCACGACCTCCCGATCCGCAAGCCGACGTTCTACCACCTGAGCTATTGCGGCCTGTCCCTCTTATATGAAGTGTGAAGTGAAGAACACACACATATATAGAACGTACATAAGATGACATCGAATTGCACATGAAAACCTTCTTTTTCAACTAGAGGTACAATCATTTCAAGAAAAGACTTCAATCAAAGCGATAGATGAAGAATCTGTGACTCAACTTTACTGGAACAGAGAACGACTGGCTCCTCCCCGCCCCCACGGAAACTCTCTGGGGAGTAACCAACAGTATCCTCCATCAATATCAAATGACATAAAGTCTTGGGAAGTATGTCTTGAAAACAGAAGACAGTGTTCACAGAATCGCCCACTTTACCATGTGCTGCTGATAGAAGGACTATGGACGAATCAATGTGTTTTCATTAGTACGCACTGTACAACTATCAGTGATGATAAATCCAACGATCATATCGCGAATGTTTATTTATTCGTCGCTATATGAGGGTTGAAGTCACGCCTGCTGTCAGACATGCTGCTGTACTTTTTTCAGCACTAGTTTTAAATGGTCTCTACTTTAATAATACAACTAGGACAATTTTCTGTCGACCAATTAATGGGGGCGGTAAGGGTTAATAATGTAAGAGAGGCATATATAAGCAAACCATGTTTTTGTTTTTGTTTCTCTAATGGGCACCGGGGACATTTTAAAGACTGTCCAGTCCTCTACTTACTGCGTCATTGAGTCTTGAACCATACATGTAGTTTAATTTAATCTCCCATATCCACAGTGTTTACATATATGTACAGCTATCAACATAACTTATGTGATGACGTTAATTAAATGTCAATGAAAAACAACCAGTAATCTCCACGGAGGGCTAAGGTTTGGGGCTAAAATGGCCAATTGTAACTTTCATTTTCTGGTTTTAAATTTGTCAATGCTTAGAAAAAATGAGACAATATGCGGCAGTCTATGTTCTTTACAGTTTTCCATGATTCCTTTCCTTTAGTCGTCTCATATTTATTGTTGCATTTTTAAAGATGTTCTTCACTATTTGCACAAGAGTCATTGATACATTGCTTATTGTGACAATTATGAAGAAAATGAAGTCCCGTTTACCCAATGGGATTAAACAAAGTTGCAACCTGACACAGCTACCACAATAGTACCAAGTGTCCATATTTGGCATATAATTATAATATAATCAATTTTTATCGATATTTTTTGCGCTCGATTTTTTTCCAATTATTCATTCTGATAGTAAATAACAAATACAAAGGCGCGCGATGCTTCTCATCTAAGTGGCGATCTAAGTAACCCGTTCCATAATGATTCTTTATATTGTGTGTCAATCCACATATCGTTAAAGGATTCACTGCGAAAATCCTGTAATTATCTCGTACCTGATCCAGGAGTCATTAGAACGAGCATCCATCACGTTATAAATGCCCTTAAAAGGTGGTACCGACAGTTTGAACCTCGTTTTTTTTCTATAATACATCCAAATTATTATAGCTACATAAAAAGGTCAGGCGAAATGCTGCCCTTTGATGTCCTACATCTGAGTGAAATGTAAAACACACCACACCACTCGTCATTACAAACATGTATTTCCTATCCGACCCACGTTGCACAGTAAGCAATTTTTAAACTACGAAAAAACATGACCACTTACATTTGAGATTCCGTTATATCAATTCGTCAATATCTAATTTTAGCAGAAATTCCCGACGTGCTTATTTATATATTTGGTTAGAATATTTACTGTGAGTTTTCAAGATTTGCAATGTTTGACTTGTGAGGTAGTGTTTAAAATCGTATTTGCTGAGACAATCGTTTTGATTTATGAACAAATCATGCCTTGATCCCCCAGAGCAGACATAATATATTGTTACATGTATTTAATACAGGCAAACTGTTGGATACCATCTTTAATGTATGTAACTCAAATAGACCAACAACTTTACTACTGAGTTTGTGAAGCACTTTTAGACAACAAACTACCTTAATGTCCACAGTCTTTTGTTAACGGCTGCTAAATGAAATGGTTCATTCGATTATATTACGCATTGGGTTTCAGTAAAAAAAAATGATAAAGGCCGACAAGTCTAACATCTTGTAAAAACAATGGATTATTGGCATGACAAAAGTTACTATCTATAGCAAACGAGCGCGTTCAGTTAACCGATTTTACAAACAAGACCTCAAAGTTTCTTCAGTTAGTAGTATTAGTTTGTTCTTATAATAACACAAAGCCGCGTGCCTGGTAATCAACTTATCCCCGATGTAACGCCATTATCTTTGACGTTCATGCTATCGAGGTGTAAAGTACATTAAACGGTTTATGTGCTGCCATCTGACACCGGGGTCATGTGCGGTAAACGGTCGATGTGTTACTATTTGGCACCAGGGTCATGTGCGGTAAACGGTCGATGTGTTGCCATTTGGCACCAGGGTCATGTGCGGTAAACGGTCGATGTGATGCCATCTGACACCGGGGTCATGTGCGGTAAACGGTCGATGTGTTGTCATTTAAAACCAGGGTCATGTGTGGTAAACGGTCGGTGTGATGCCATCTGACACCGGGGTCATGTGCGGTAAACGGTCGATGTGTTGCCATCTGAAACCGGGGTCATGTGCGGTAAACGGTCGATGTGATGCCATCTGACACCGGAGTCATTTGCGGTAAATGGTCGATGTGTTGTCATTTGACACCGGGGTCATGTGCGGTAAACGGTCGATGTGTTGTCATTTGACACCGGGGTCATTTGCGGTAAACGGTCGGTGTGTTGTCATTTAAAACCGGGGTCATGTGCGGTAAACGGTCGGTATGATGCCATCTGACACCGGGGCCATGTGCGGTAAACGGTCGATGTGTTGTCATTTGACACAGGGGTCATGTGCGGTAAACGGTCGGTGTGATGCCATCTGACACCGGGGTCATTCGCGGTAAACGGTCGATGTGTTGTCATTTGACACCGGGATCATGTGCGGTAAACGGTCGGTGTGATGCCATCTGACACCGGGGTCATTTGCGGTAAACGGTTGATGTGTTGTCATTTGACACCGGGTCATGTGCGGTAAACGGTTGATGTGTTGCCATCTGACACCAAGGGTCATGTGCGGTAAACGGTCGATGTGTTGCCATTTGACACCGGGGTCATGTGCGGTAAACGGTCGGTGTGATGCCATCTGACACCGGGGTCATTTGCGGTAAACGGTCGATGTGTTGTCATTTGACACCAGGGTAATGTGCGGTAAACGGTCAATGTGTTGCCATCTGACACCGGGGTCATGTGCGGTGAACGGTCGATGTGTTGCCATCTGACACCGGGGTCATGTGCGGTAAACGGTCGATGTGTTGCCATCTGAAACCTGGATCATGTGCGGTAAACGGTCGATGTGTTGCCATCTGACACCGGGGTCATGTGCGGTAAACGGTCGATGTGTTGCCATCTGACACCGGGTCATGTGCGGTAAACGGTTGATGTGTTGTCATCTGACACTGGGGTCATGTGCGGTAAACGGTTGATGTGTTGCCATCTGACACTGGGGTCATGTGCGGTAAACGGTTGATGTGTTGCCATCTGACACTGGGGTCATGTGCGGTAAACGGTCGATGTGTTGCCATCTGACACCGGGTCATGTGCGGTAAACGGTTGATGTGTTGCCATCTGACACTGGGGTCATGTGCGGTAAACGGTTGATGTGTTGCCATCTGACACTGGGGTCATGTGCGGTAAACGGTTGATGTGTTGCCATCTGACACTGGGGTCATGTGCGGTAAACGGTCGATGTGTTGCCATCTGACACCGGGTCATGTGCGGTAAACGGTCGATGTGTTGCCATCTGACACCGGATCATGTGCGGTAAACGGTCGATGTGTTGCCATCTGACACCGGGTCATGTGCGGTAAACGGTCGATGTGTTGCCATCTGACACCGGGGTCATGTGCGGTAAACGGTCGATGTGTTGCCATCTGACACCGGATCATGTGCGGTAAACGGTTGATGTGTTGCCATCTGACACTGGGGTCATGTGCGGTAAACGGTCGATGTGTTGCCATCTGACACCGGGTCATGTGCGGTAAATGGTCGATGTGTTGTCATTTGGCACCAGGGTCATTTGCGGTAAACGGTCGATGTGTTGTCATTTGGCACCAGGGTCATTTGCGGTAAGCGGTCGATGTGTTGTCATTTGGCACCAGGGTCATTTGCGGTAAACGGTCGATGTGTTGTCATTTGGCACCAGGGTCATTTGCGGTAAACGGTCGATGCGATGCCATCTGACACCGGGGTCATATGCGGTAAACGGTCGATGTGTTGCCAGCTGACACCTGGATCATATGCGGTAAACGGTCGATGTGTTTCAAGCTGACACCGCGGTCATGTGCGGTAATTGGTCGATGTGTTGCCAGCTGACACCGGGGTCATGTGCGGTAAACGGTCGATGTGTTGCCAGCTGAAACCGGGGTCATGTGCGGTAAACGGTCGATGTATTGCCAGCTGATACCGCGTTGCCAGCTGATACCGGGGTCATGTGCGGTAAACGGTTGATGTATTGCCAGCTGATACCGGGGTCATGTGCGGTAAACGGTTGATGTATTGCCAGCTGATACCGGGGTCATGTGCGGTAAACGGTTGATGTGTTGCCATTTTCCCTCACCTTCGTTTAGAGTATACGGTTGATGTGTTGCCATTTGACAACATCAGTCGTGTGGGATAATCGGTCGAGGTGTTTCTATTTGATTCCAAGTGTAATTCTGGGTAAACTCGGTCATTCAAGAGACGCCATGCTGGGTCAGTCAAATATTAGCCCGTTATTTAACAAAAACAATAAAAAGAAAAACTGGTAAACCTCGTGTGTGAAACACTCCTGGCCGGCCTGCTTGAGGCTGTCAATTTCAATTACAGTCTTCTACAGCCTCGAGTTCGAGAGTGGTCCACAGGGAGATTGCTGTACGAACGTTATCTAAACTTATTTGACAATTTATATACTTTCTTGTTTTTATTTACAGACATGGTATTGAGCGACGAGATACGAGCTGCATCGGTAATATAAAAGTTGCTGTGCAGCATTTTTGATCATGCTGCATGTCGTGTCAACCTTGACAGGGACATGAGGAGGTTTAGGATCGTATCAAAGCTGGTGACATACCTCCATCTCCCATTACAGCAACAGTTCTGTGTAAGTGTCATCGACAAAACAAACCAAAATAATCGGCCATAGAAAAAGACTTATCACGCACATGACTAACGAAAGTTCATATACACCCCAAACAAACAGTATTTCTAGTGTGTTGCTAAAGTCGTTGTGATTCTAGTTCTGCGAATAAAATTGCACACAAACAAGATGAATAATTGCTCTAGTAAAATGAGACATCCTCTATCACTTCAAACATCCTCACATTGTTGACAGCAGCCTTTCTGTATGATGTCCGAATACTAACATTTCCCGAACTGACTCAGCCGTGTCTACTGAACAAGCCTACAATACCGTTTAGTGTCTATCAGACCCCACTCCCACCCTCACATTCTGGGAAAATCTTGTAGTCGTCAATAAGAATCTATAAGGACATAACAAAAAATGAATAAATTATGCGTCCAGTGCAAATTAGCAGCCTGCACGTCGTTACATGAAGAGCTCGGTGAATTAATCACAATCACTAGGTGTCATCGGATAGTCTGTACGAGGGCGGGTAAATAAAGAACTGACTGTACTTCCGTTACAGGAGATGTGAGTTGGTACAAACCTATTGACGATGACACAGAATGCACTACTGTGACAGACCTCGTGTCAGTAAATGTCAGTTTAACTTCATTCATACCGTTCCTCTTATTTAATGAAACTCAGCCAGATAAATACTTTGTCAGAGTCTACTTTCGTTTTCCCAAATATTGCACAAATGTTATATATTGTCAAAACTGGGTGACAGTGATACACGTTTTCAAAATTATTCTACAATTTAAAACAACTGGTTGATAATAGCATGCATCTTTGCCAGTGAGCAATACCGTCGTGGCTGTACACCGGATACTTAGCAGTATATTTTTATTTGTCGGTATTTACAATGTTAAATTGGGTAGAATATAATATATGTATGTAGAATAAGGTATATAAGGAAACTGTCAGACGTGCTTCGTGGGTTCAGAGATACATGCAACTCTCGTTCAAACAAGTAGTATATCTTAATATCAATAGAAATATAATAGGGTCATAGATATAAATATATCAAGGTTATAACTACTAAAGTGCCCGTATTGTCTTGTATGAAGCATGTAGACGAGGTAGCGATTGATAATCCTACCTGCCTCACAATCTCGAGGATGATGTGAGCTCTAATGAGGCGAAACACCTTATGACAGACAGCCGCTCAGCTGATGATGTCTTCCCTAGCAGATTACTGTATCTGCACCATCGGGTAAGAGGTCCGACTCGGTACAGGAACGAGTCCATGTAGCGGGATTAAATCAGAATTATTGAAATACACGACTGAGATCAGGAACGGTCAGTGATTGGGTTTGGGGATAAGTTGTTTGGGTTCGAGTTAAGATTGAATGCTGGGCCGAGACAGACCGTGTATTGTTATCTGTATGTTGAGATGCCAGTATTGGTCTGCAGGCGCACAGCCGTACTTTACACTACATAGAAGATGTCAATACAATCATGCTTCGACATGAGAACCGGAACTTCCTATCGTCAGATTGTACGGAAATCCTCCCGAGCTGCACGTTTGACTCACTGCTAAATAAACACTTGTCAATCTGACTTCTGCAATTTATTTCTGAGTCCAGTTTTGTTTAAACACATAATTGATTTATTTGTTAAGATACGGATATGTTTAATTGAAACATACGACTAGGAAGCAGATCTTTAAGCATATCAGAAATAAAAGTAAAGATAACAAAAATAGCACATTATTAATATTACATAAAACTTATTGTTACCTCTAAACAATATTCCTATACACTGTCGCCCGCATTTCGCCCCTGAACAAAATATATCGCTACCCGTACATGGCAGGTCGCTAACCGTTCAATCCTATGTCTGTAACAATGTGCCCTATACTGATCGTGTATCGACAGTTCAATCTTTTGTCTTTAACAATGTGCCCTATACTGATCGTGTATCGACAGTTCAATCTTTTGTCTTTAACAATGTGCCCTATACTGATCGTGTATCGACAGTTCAATCCTTTGTCTATAACAATGTGCCCTATACTGATCGTGTATCGACAGTTTAATCCTATGTCTATAACAATGTGCCCTATACTGATCGTGTATCGACAGTTTAATCCTATGTCTATAACAATGTGCCATATACTGATCGTGTATCGATAGTTCAATCCTATGTCTGTAACAATGTGCCCTATACTGATCGTGTATCGACAGTTTAATCCTTTGTCTATAACAATGCGCCATATTCTGATCGTGTATCGATAGTTTAATCCTATGTCTATAAAAATGTGCCCTTTACTGATCGTGTATCGATAGTTCAATCCTTTGTCTATAACAATGTGCCCTATACTAATCGTGTATCGATAGTTCAATCCTTTGTCTATAACAATGTGCCCTATGCTGATCGTGTATCGACAGTTCAATCCTTTGTCTAAAACAATGTGCCCTATACTGAACGTGTATTAATAGTTCAACCATAGGTCTGTTACAATGTGCCCTATACTGATCGTGTATTGATAGTTCAATCCTTTGTCTATAACAATGTGCCCTATACTGATCGTGTATCGACAGTTCAATCCTTTGTCTATAACAATGTGCCCTATACTGATCGTGTATTGATAGTTCAACCATAGGTCTGTTACAATGTGCCCTATACTGATCGTGTATTGATAGTTCAATCCTTTGTCTATAACAATGTGCCCTGTACTGATCGTGTATCGACAGTTCAATCCTATGTCTGTAACAATGTGCCCTGTACTAATCGTTTATCGACAGTTCAATCCTTTGTCTATAACAATGTGCCCTGTACTGATCGTGTATCGACAGTTCAATCCTATGTCTGTAACAATGTGCCCTGTACTAATCGTTTATCGACAGTTCAATCCTTTGTCTAAAACAATGTGCCCTATACTGAACGTGTATTAATAGTTCAACCATAGGTCTGTTACAATGTGCCCTATTCTGATCGTGTATTGATAGTTCAATCCTTTGTCTATAACAATGTGCCCTATACTGATCGTGTATCGACAGTTCAATCCTTTGTCTATAACAATGTGCCCTATACTGATCGTGTATCGACAGTTTAATCCTATGTCTATAACAATGTGCCCTATACTGATCGTGTATCGACAGTTTAATCCTATGTCTATAACAATGTGCCCTATACTGATCGTGTATCGACAGTTTAATCCTTTGTCTATAACAATGTGCCCTGTTCTGATCGTGTATCGACAGTGTAATCCTATGTCTGTAACAATGTGCCCTATACTGATCGTGTATCGACAGTGTAATCCTATGTCTGTAACAATGTGCCCTATACTGATCGTGTATCGACAGTTCAATCCTTTGTCTATAACAATGTGCCCTATACTGATCGTGTATCGACAGTTTAATCCTATGTCTATAACAATGTGCCCTATACTGATCGTGTATCGACAGTTTAATCCTATGTCTATAACAATGTGCCCTATACTGATCGTGTATCGACAGTTTAATCCTTTGTCTATAACAATGTGCCCTGTTCTGATCGTGTATCGACAGTGTATTCCTATGTCTGTAACAATGTGCCCTGTACTAATCGTGTATCGACAGTTCAATCCTATGTCTATAACAATGTGCTTATACTGATCGTGTATCGATAGTTCAATCCTTTGTCTATAACAATGTGCTTATACTGATCGTGTATCGATAGTTCAATCCTTTGTCTATAACAATGTGCCCTATACTGATCGTGTATCGACAGTTCAATCCTTTGTCTATAACAATGTGCCCTATACTGATCGTGTATTAATAGTTCAACCATAGGTCTGTTACAATGTGCCCTATACTGATCGTGTATTGATAGTTCAATCCTTTGTCTATAACAATGTGCCCTGTACTGATCGTGTATCGACAGTTCAATCCTATGTCTGTAACAATGTGCCCTGTACTAATCGTGTATCGACAGTTCAATCCTATGTCTGTAACAATGTGCTTATACTGATCGTGTATCGACAGTTCAATCCTATGTCTGTAACACTGTGCCCTGTACTGATCGTGTATCGACAGTTCAATCCTATGTCTGTAACAATGTGCCATGTACTGATCGTGTATCGACAGTTCAATCCTATGTCTGTAACAATGTGCCCTGTACTGATCGTGTATCGACAGTTCAATCCTATGTCTGTAACAATGTGCCCTGTACTGATCATGTATCAGTAGTTCAACCATAGGTCTGTAACAATGTGCCCTGTACTTATCGTGTATCGACAGTTCAATCCTATGTCTGTAACACTGTGCCCTGTACTGATCGTGTATCGACAGTTCAATCCTATGTCTGTAACAATGTGCCCTGTACTGACCATGTATCAGTAGTTCAACCATAGGTCTGTAACAATGTGCCCTGTACTTATCGTGTATCGACAGTTCAATCCTATGTCTGTAACAATGTGCCCTGTACTGATCGTGTATCGACAGTTCAATCCTATGTCTGTAACACTGTGCCCTGTACTGATCGTGTATCAGTAGTTCAACCATAGGTCTGTAACAATGTGCCCTGTACTGATCGTGTATCGACAGTTCAATCCTATGTCTGTAACACTGTACCCTGTACTGATCGTGTATCGACAGTTCAACCATAGGTCTGTAACAATGTGCCCTGTACTGATCGTGTATCAGTAGTTCAACCATAGGTCTGTAACTACTATTCGGATTGTCTGTCTATAAATATGCATATTATGTATAGTTCGTCCTTCGACGTAGAAGATGATCATAGTTTCATCTCTGCCACTTTCTGCGTTAAGTGTTGTGTGTTAGGAGATTGGTGACAAGTTAATTCAAACATGTTAATGGAATGTCGAATTCGCTATAATTTCTAGTATATTAATAACCTTAGCATATTCATTGCTGATGTTTTAACAAATATTTTTATTGAAAAACACACAAGAGTCTTTATAAATAAAATAATGTATAATAAAATGTTATTAGTTCTTAACCTTTACACATTAGTGAAGCCAAAATAAGTCAATCGATTTCTGTAAGATAAATTGAAAGTACACTGTAAACCTGACCTGAAAGCAGGTCTGACATCTTGGCAGAGAATTAAGACAATGTAAGAGAATGTAGCCACGTCTTAATATTTAATGGTTCATGGTTCTGACACAGACCTACACGTAACTGCACGTATCTCACTGAAAGGATCAACAACACGCGCACGCACGCACGCACACACACGCGCGCACGCACTCAAGCACACACACACACACACACACACACACACACACAAACACACACAAACACACACACACACACACATATATATATATAAATATATATATATATATATATCACGTCTCACTCTTCATGTATCACACACATCTAGCTATACATGTGCCAGGAATATCTGGCTATACATATATCGCACATAACGGGTTATACATGTATCGCACATAACGGGTTATACATGTATCGCAGATATCTGGCTAAACATGTATCCCCCACATCTTGCTATTTTGCTATACATGTATCACTCTCATCGGGCTATAAATGTGACACACAAATCTGACAATGCATGCATCACACGTATCTTGTTATAAATGTTGCACACGCATATTTGGCTGTACATGTATCTCTCACGTCTGGCTTCACATATACCCCACAAATCTGACTATGCATGTATCGCACATATATTGCTATAAATGTTTCGCACGCATATTTGGCATGTATCTCTCATTTCTAGCAATCTCTTGTTATGCATTTATCTGGCTATACATGTATCGAACATATCTGGCTATACATGTATCGAACCTATCTGTCTATACATGTATCACACATATCTGGCTATATATGTATCGCACATATATGGCTATACATGTATCGCTTTCATCTGACTTAACTTGTATCGCACACATCTAGCTATACATGTATCACCCATATCTGGCCATACATGTATCAAACATATGTGGCTAAACATGTATCGCCAATATCTGGCCGTTCAGGTTTGGCTATATTGCCCATGTCTGGCGATACATGTATCACACATAACTTGCTATACATGTTTTGCACACATCTGACAATACATGTATCGCACACATCTGACTATACATGTATCGCACACATCTGACTATACATGTATCGCACACATCTGACTATACATGTATCGGCACATCTGACTATACATGTATCGCGCACATCTGACTATACATGTATCGCACACATCTGACTATACATGTATCGCACACATCTAGCTATACATGTATCGCGCACATCTGACTATACATGTATCGGCACATCTAGCTATACATGTATCGCACACATCTGACTATACATGTATCGCACACATCTGACTATACATGTATCGCACACATCTGACTATACATGTATCGCGCACATCTGACTATACATGTATCGCACACATCTGACTATACATGTATCGCGCACAGCTGACTATACATGTATCGCACACATCTGACTATACATGTATCGCGCACATCTAGCTATACATGTATCGCACACATCTGACTATACATGTATCGCACACATCTGACTATACATGTATCGCACACATTTGACTATACATGTATCGCACACATTTGACTATACATGTATCGCACACATCTGACTATACATGTATCGCGCACATCTAGCTATACATGTATCGGCACATCTGACTATACATGTATCGCGCACATCTAGCTATACATGTATCGCGCACATCAAGCTATACATGTATCGCACACATCTAGCTATACATGTATCGCACACATCTGACTATACATGTATCGCACACATCTGACTATACATGTATCGCACACATCTAGCTATACATGTATCGCACACATCTGACTATACATGTATCGCACACATCTGACTATACATGTATCGCGCACATCTGACTATACATGTATCGCACACATCTGACTATACATGTTACGCGCACATCTGACTATACATGTTACGCACACATCTGACTATACATGTTACGCACACATCTGACTATACATGTTACGCGCACATCTGACAATACATGTTACGCGCACATCTGACAATACATGTTACGCACACATCTGACTATACATGTTACGCGCACATCTGACTATACATGTTACGCACACATCTAACTATACATGTATCGCGCACATCTAGCTATACATGTATCGCACACATCTGACTATACATGTATCGCACACATCTGACTATACATGTTACGCGCACATCTGACTATACATGTTACGCACACATCTGACTATACATGTTACGCACACATCTGACTATACATGTTACGCGCACATCTGACAATACATGTTACGCGCACATCTGACAATACATGTTACGCACACATCTGACTATACATGTTACGCGCACATCTGACTATACATGTTACGCACACATCTAACTATACATGTATCGCGCACATCTAGCTATACATGTATCGCACACATCTGACTATACATGTATGGCACACATCTGACTATACATGTTACGCGCACATCTGACTATACATGTATCGCACACATCTGACTATACATGTTACGCGCACATCTGACAATACATGTTACGCACACATCTGACTATACATGTTACGCGCACATCTGACAATACATGTTACGCACACATCTGACTATACATGTTACGCGCACATCTGACTATACATGTTACGCACACATCTGACTATACATGTTACGCACACATCTGACAATACATGTTACGCGCACATCTGACAATACATGTATCGCGCACATCTGACTATACATGTTACGCACACATCTGACTATACATGTTACGCACACATCTGACTATACATGTATCGCGCACATCTAGCTATACATGTATCGCGCACATCTGACTATACATGTTACGCACACATCTGACTATACATGTATCGCACACATCTGACTATACATGTATCGCACACATCTGACTATACATGTTACGCACACATCTGACTATACATGTTACGCACACATCTGACTATACATGTATCGCACACATCTGACTATACATGTATCGCACACATCTGACTATACATGTTACGCACACATCTGACTATACATGTATCGCGCACATCTAGCTATACATGTATCGCGCACATCTGACTATACATGTTACGCACACATCTGACTATACATGTATCGCACACATCTGACTATACATGTATCGCACACATCTGACTATACATGTTACGCACACATCTGACTATACATGTATCGCGCACATCTAGCTATACATGTATCGCGCACATCTGACTATACATGTTACGCACACATCTGACTATACATGTATCGCACACATCTGACTATACATGTATCGCGCACATCTGACAATACATGTTACGCGCACATCTGACTATACATGTTACGCACACATCTGACTATACATGTATCGCGCACATCTAGCTATACATGTTACGCACACATCTGACTATACGTGTATTGCGCACATCTAGCTATACATGTACCACACATATCTGGCTATACATGTATCGCGCACATCTGACTATAAATGTATCGCGCACATCTAGCTATACATGTATCGCACATATATGGCTATACATGTATCGCGCACATCTGACTATACATGTATCGCGCACATCTGACTATACATGTATCGCGCACATCTGACTATACATGTATCGCACACATCTGACTATACATGTATTGCGCACATCTAGCTATACATGTACCACACATATCTGGCTATACATGTACGACACATATATGGCTATACATGTACCACACACATCTAGCTATACATGTACCACACATATATGGCTATACATGTACCACACATATCTGGCTATATATGTGTCGCACATACCTGGCAATCCATGTATGACACATATCTAGCTATACATGTATCACACACATTTTGCTATCTTGCTATACATGTATCGTTCTTATCAGGCTATCTATCGCTTTCACCTGGCTATAAATGTATCCCACACATCTTGCTATCTTGCTATACATGTATGGCGCATAGCTATACATGTCACACACATTTGGCTATACATGTCACACACATTTGGCTATACATGTCACACACATTTGGCTATACATGTCTGGCGCATATCTGGCTATACATGTCACACACATTTGGCTATACATGTCACACACATCTGGCTATACATGTCATACACATTTGGCTATACATGTCACACACATTTGGCTATACATGTCACACACATTTGGCTATACATGTCTGGCGCATATCTGGCTATACATGTCTGGCGCATATCTGGCTATACATGTCACACACATCTGGCTATACATGTCACACACATTTGGCTATACATGTCACACACATCTGGCTATACATGTCACACATATCTGGCTATACATGTCACACACATCTGGCTATAGATGTCACACACATTTGGCTATACATGTCACACACATTTGGCTATACATGTCACACACATCTGGCTATACATGTCACACACATCTGGCTATACATGTCTGGCGCATATCTGGCTATACATGTCTGGCGCATATCTGGCTATACATGTCACACACATTTGGCTATACATGTCACACACATTTGGCTATACATGTCACACACATCTAGCTATACATGTCACACACATTTGGCTATACATGTCACACACATTTGGCTATACATGTCACACACATTTGGCTATACATGTCTGGCGCATATCTGGCTATACATGTCTGGCGCATATCTGGCTATACATGTCACACACATTTGGCTATACATGTCACACACATTTGGCTATACATGTCACACACATTTGGCTATACATGTCTGGCGCATATCTGGCTATACATGTCTGGCGCATATCTGGCTATACATGTCACACACATTTGGCTATACATGTCTGGCGCATATTTGGCTATACATGTCACACACATTTGGCTATACATGTCTGGCGCATATTTGGCTATACATGTCACACACATTTGGCTATACATGTCTGGCGCATATCTGGCTATACATGTCACACACATTTGGCTATACATGTCTGGCGCATATCTGGCTATACATGTCTGGCGCATATCTGGCTATACATGTCACACACATTTGGCTATACATGTCTGGCGCATATCTGGCTATACATGTCACACACATTTGGCTATACATGTCTGGCGCATATTTGGCTATACATGTCACACACATCTGGCTATACATGTCACACATATCTGGCTATACATGTCTGGCGCATATCTGGCTATACATGTCTGGCGCATATCTGGCTATACATGTCACACACATTTGGCTATACATGTCACACACATTTGGCTATACATGTCTGGCGCATATCTGGCTATACATGTCTGGCGCATATCTGGCTATACATGTCACACACATTTGGCTATACATGTCACACACATTTGGCTATACATGTCACACACATCTGGCTAGACATGTCTGGCGCATATCTGGCTATACATGTCATACACATTTGGCTATACATGTCACACACATCTGGCTATACATGTCTGGCGCATATCTGGCTATACATGTCACACACATTTGGCTATACATGTCACACACATTTGGCTATACATGTCTGGCGCATATCTGGCTATACATGTCTGGCGCATATCTGGCTATACATGTCACACACATTTGGCTATACATGTCACACACATTTGGCTATACATGTCACACACATCTGGCTATACATGTCTGGCGCATATCTGGCTATACATGTCACACACATTTGGCTATACATGTCTGGCGCATATCTGGCTATACATGTCTGGCGCATATCTGGCTATACATGTCACACACATTTGGCTATACATGTCTGGCGCATATCTGGCTATACATGTCTGGCGCATATCTGGCTATACATGTC
Source organism: Sinonovacula constricta (assembly GCA_007844125.1). Taxonomy (NCBI): domain Eukaryota; kingdom Metazoa; phylum Mollusca; class Bivalvia; order Cardiida; family Solecurtidae; genus Sinonovacula; species Sinonovacula constricta. Next base: position 1,552,980 of record CM017573.1, on the reverse strand, counting down.
ACACACATCTGGCTATACATGTCTGGCGCATATCTGGCTATACATGTCACACACATCTGGCTATACATGTCACACACATCTGGCTATACATGTCTGGCGCATATCTGGCTATACATGTCTGGCGCATATCTGGCTATACATGTCTGGCGCATATCTGGCTATACATGTCTGGCGCATATCTGGCTATACATGTCTGGCGCATATCTGGCTATACATGTCACACACATCTGGCTATACATGTCACACACATCTGGCTATACATGTCTGGCGCATATCTGGCTATACATGTCTGGCGCATATCTGGCTATACATGTCACACACATTTGGCTATACATGTCACACACATCTGGCTATACATGTCACACATATCTGGCTATACATGTCACACACATTTGGCTATACATGTCACACACATCTGGCTATACATGTCACACACATCTGGCTATACATGTCTGGCGCATATCTGGCTATACATGTCTGGCGCATATCTGGCTATACATGTCACACACATTTGGCTATACATGTCACACACATTTGGCTATACATGTCACACACATCTGGCTATACATGTCACACATATCTGGCTATACATGTCACACACATTTGGCTATACATGTCACACACATCTGGCTATACATGTCACACATATCTGGCTATACATGTCACACACATCTGGCTATACATGTCACACACATTTGGCTATACATGTCACACACATTTGGCTATACATGTCACACACATCTGGCTATACATGTCACACACATCTGGCTATACATGTCTGGCGCATATCTGGCTATACATGTCTGGCGCATATCTGGCTATACATGTCACACACATTTGGCTATACATGTCACACACATTTGGCTATACATGTCACACACATCTAGCTATACATGTCACACACATTTGGCTATACATGTCACACACATTTGGCTATACATGTCACACACATTTGGCTATACATGTCTGGCGCATATCTGGCTATACATGTCTGGCGCATATCTGGCTATACATGTCACACACATTTGGCTATACATGTCACACACATTTGGCTATACATGTCACACACATTTGGCTATACATGTCTGGCGCATATCTGGCTATACATGTCTGGCGCATATCTGGCTATACATGTCACACACATTTGGCTATACATGTCTGGCGCATATTTGGCTATACATGTCACACACATTTGGCTATACATGTCTGGCGCATATTTGGCTATACATGTCACACACATTTGGCTATACATGTCTGGCGCATATCTGGCTATACATGTCACACACATTTGGCTATACATGTCTGGCGCATATCTGGCTATACATGTCTGGCGCATATCTGGCTATACATGTCACACACATTTGGCTATACATGTCTGGCGCATATCTGGCTATACATGTCACACACATTTGGCTATACATGTCTGGCGCATATTTGGCTATACATGTCACACACATCTGGCTATACATGTCACACATATCTGGCTATACATGTCTGGCGCATATCTGGCTATACATGTCTGGCGCATATCTGGCTATACATGTCACACACATTTGGCTATACATGTCACACACATTTGGCTATACATGTCTGGCGCATATCTGGCTATACATGTCTGGCGCATATCTGGCTATACATGTCACACACATTTGGCTATACATGTCACACACATTTGGCTATACATGTCACACACATCTGGCTATACATGTCACACACATCTGGCTATACATGTCTGGCGCATATCTGGCTATACATGTCTGGCGCATATCTGGCTATACATGTCTGGCGCATATCTGGCTATACATGTCTGGCGCATATCTGGCTATACATGTCACACACATCTGGCTATACATGTCACACACATCTGGCTATACATGTCTGGCGCATATCTGGCTATACATGTCTGGCGCATATCTGGCTATACATGTCACACACATTTGGCTATACATGTCACACACATCTGGCTATACATGTCACACATATCTGGCTATACATGTCACACACATTTGGCTATACATGTCACACACATCTGGCTATACATGTCACACACATCTGGCTATACATGTCTGGCGCATATCTGGCTATACATGTCTGGCGCATATCTGGCTATACATGTCACACACATTTGGCTATACATGTCACACACATTTGGCTATACATGTCACACACATCTGGCTATACATGTCACACATATCTGGCTATACATGTCACACACATTTGGCTATACATGTCACACACATCTGGCTATACATGTCACACATATCTGGCTATACATGTCACACACATCTGGCTATACATGTCACACACATTTGGCTATACATGTCACACACATTTGGCTATACATGTCACACACATCTGGCTATACATGTCACACACATCTGGCTATACATGTCTGGCGCATATCTGGCTATACATGTCTGGCGCATATCTGGCTATACATGTCACACACATTTGGCTATACATGTCACACACATTTGGCTATACATGTCACACACATCTAGCTATACATGTCACACACATTTGGCTATACATGTCACACACATTTGGCTATACATGTCACACACATTTGGCTATACATGTCTGGCGCATATCTGGCTATACATGTCTGGCGCATATCTGGCTATACATGTCACACACATTTGGCTATACATGTCACACACATTTGGCTATACATGTCACACACATTTGGCTATACATGTCTGGCGCATATCTGGCTATACATGTCTGGCGCATATCTGGCTATACATGTCACACACATTTGGCTATACATGTCTGGCGCATATTTGGCTATACATGTCACACACATTTGGCTATACATGTCTGGCGCATATTTGGCTATACATGTCACACACATTTGGCTATACATGTCTGGCGCATATCTGGCTATACATGTCACACACATTTGGCTATACATGTCTGGCGCATATCTGGCTATACATGTCTGGCGCATATCTGGCTATACATGTCACACACATTTGGCTATACATGTCTGGCGCATATCTGGCTATACATGTCACACACATTTGGCTATACATGTCTGGCGCATATTTGGCTATACATGTCACACACATCTGGCTATACATGTCACACATATCTGGCTATACATGTCTGGCGCATATCTGGCTATACATGTCTGGCGCATATCTGGCTATACATGTCACACACATTTGGCTATACATGTCACACACATTTGGCTATACATGTCTGGCGCATATCTGGCTATACATGTCTGGCGCATATCTGGCTATACATGTCACACACATTTGGCTATACATGTCACACACATTTGGCTATACATGTCACACACATCTGGCTAGACATGTCTGGCGCATATCTGGCTATACATGTCATACACATTTGGCTATACATGTCACACACATCTGGCTATACATGTCTGGCGCATATCTGGCTATACATGTCACACACATTTGGCTATACATGTCACACACATTTGGCTATACATGTCTGGCGCATATCTGGCTATACATGTCTGGCGCATATCTGGCTATACATGTCACACACATTTGGCTATACATGTCACACACATTTGGCTATACATGTCACACACATCTGGCTATACATGTCTGGCGCATATCTGGCTATACATGTCACACACATTTGGCTATACATGTCTGGCGCATATCTGGCTATACATGTCTGGCGCATATCTGGCTATACATGTCACACACATTTGGCTATACATGTCTGGCGCATATCTGGCTATACATGTCTGGCGCATATCTGGCTATACATGTCACACACATCTGGCTATACATGTCTGGCGCATATCTGGCTATACATGTCACACACATCTGGCTATACATGTCACACACATCTGGCTATACATGTCTGGCGCATATCTGGCTATACATGTCTGGCGCATATCTGGCTATACATGTCTGGCGCATATCTGGCTATACATGTCTGGCGCATATCTGGCTATACATGTCTGGCGCATATCTGGCTATACATGTCACACACATCTGGCTATACATGTCTGGCGCATATCTGGCTATACATGTCTGGCGCATATCTGGCTATACATGTCACACACATTTGGCTATACATATTGCGTACATATCTGTTTAGACATCCATATCTATAAAATTTAAGTTTGCGAACAATAAAAATCAGACATTTGCTTTCACTTGAACGCCAACCGTTTGTTTCAGCCCCAGTTTCTTGACTTCATCACAAGGCTGTAGAAGGTACATGTACTTGTTAACGTGGCATATTTTAAGTCATACACATATCTGAATAAACTTATGTGATGACAGAAACTAAAACAATCAAAAGCTTTAAATAACAATTATCTTAGGATATCAAACATATTTCTGTCTTCCACATGATGAACGTACATTGCAGGGATGGAGTCAGGGGATGGGGGATGCTTCCCAACCAGGAAAATGATTAAAATTGTTGCTTAGGTCGAAATTAGGGTCCCTTACTGTGTATATATATCGAGTATTTACTGCGATGAAGTTGAATGCATCTTGATTCATACCACATCCCCCCCCCCCCCCCAGTCCCCTTCCAACACCATTTTCTGGATCCCCCCATGATACATTGGTGTTGAAGATGTTCGTTTACGGGTGGCGCCTTTCTGACAGGATAGTTTTCAGTATTTAAACGAATATATTAAACGTTAATTACGAGTGATTATCGTAAGATCTGCAATGCACAGAATGCTAGTATACGTGTTCAAAGTACTCAATCAACATTGATATGAATTATTCCACAATGTAAGCGATTAGACAAACACCGAACTGTTTGTTCCATCTATGGCCTTTATCTACACATACCATTATTTAATAATCCACAGTAATAACGTAAGGAAAACAATACAACGTTACCTATTGTCAGTCTGGTCTATTATTATTTTATTGTGGTTGAACATTGTTTCATTATCATGTCAAAAAGTTTAAAGAACGTAAACTAGACCAACTCAGTCGCTTTTAAACAAACATTTCAATGTTTATTGATTATATCTATCCGAAAACCTGTTCATCTCATTAACAATCATTATAAACATATATTTAAATTTAAATTAAAAAACAACAACAACAAATAACAAAACAAAGCGCGCGACCAAAGATTGTCAATTAATTAAAGGTCTATATATTAAAAGTTCGCCACGATGTTCAGACAAGCTTATCTTCGCTTCATGTACTTGTTGAAATCTACTCACCCCAAGAGATCCCACTCGTCATCGTGGCCTTCCGCATCTTCCCCTCGACCAACGTACCGTCTCTGGTGGTATCTTCCCATTAGATTATCCAAGCGAATGGGTGTCACTTTATGACGTCATTGTTTATTTATAATGACGTCATAAGTACTGACCTACTGTTGTTTTTTTACAGAAGGTTAGGAACAGAGTTGGAAAGGGCCTGATAGATTTACCAGATAGGTATACACTATTGTTGTATGTTCTTTTAAAATATCGTAAACTGGGCCATCGTTTGTTCCAAGCTTGAATCAGCAGAACCAGTGTCGCTGTGTAAGGACACTTCTGGATCTATCAAAAGTCCTCGCAGATCGCGTCACGAAAACGCAAAATCTACGCAAAATCTAGATAGGAAATTACTTTAAGATATTTAACACATTGGCTGCTTGCAGACGTATTTAGGACAACCAGAATAACTTCTGACACATTTATGAATAACAATAAGTCCCATGACTTGACATGCTAAACGATACACATATATCCTCTAAGCAGACACGTTTGAAAGACAGCTCGACTGTTAGGGTGCCAACTCCACTGGGCTGATGGTTACGACGGACAGCCAACTGTACATCAGAGATCTTCCAAACATTAAACATTGGGTGTATGATGTTCGACCCACTCACATCTTTAACCATAACTGGAAGCTAAACTAAACAATGAGAGAAATGACCCAGGGGACGGACTCAACAAATAACCGCAAAATTTTTCGGCTTCTGGCAGCAGCGAAAGCATTTATGTAAATTTTCGACAAATAAACTGAACAGACACCGTAACTGTCCGATCATGGAAGCATTTATCAATTTCACAGGTCACGCGAGACTTTCGCAATTAAGCCCATCCTCCCTTGTGTTTTTGTGTGCCTTGGCCTTGTTTCTTCTATCTTTCGGTGCGTCAAGTCAAAGAAGTGAAGGTCTAACGGTCAAGCACCCGATACTTTATGGGATATTAGGTTTGGCGCAGTTCTCCATATAGGGATCGCGACCATCAGTGACCGAAATAGACACACTCGCATTGGCAGAAGTTTTTTTCTCTTTACAAGAATATGTACAGGTGAAGCAACCAAGCAGTAAATATAGTACAACCAAACCTATCATAGCCATCAAATGTGTCATTTTTTGCTTTTGGCACTATCCTGGCAATGTACATAGTCATTGGTCCAGCCTTAATCTAGATCTAGTAACATTTACTGCAGACTCACCTCCGCCTTGGTTGATGTGCCATCAATTCATTTTACAACCACTTTCACAGCAAGATTTTCAACAACACCACTGTTTTCATCAACGCCATAAAAACTTGACCCTTTAACAACATCACGTCAACGACGGATGATCAGACGAACAGACTAGGTCTACTATACCTGCAGTAGTACTTTTACTTGTCAACAATATTACCTTAATTCACCAAATGAAGTCTCTACAAAACAACAACAATAAAAGAACAACAAAACAACAACAATAAACAACAAAACAACATATTGTACATGTATATTTGATTGATCGCATGCATACATTTGTTGTATTAGTTACTCATAGACGATAAGCTGTAATGCTTAAGTTTTAATAAAGTTCTGTTCTGTTCTATCAACCTTCCATTTTACGCCTATCAAAAACACCCTTATAAACCGAACCTAAAAACACATGTACAACATTTTTCTTCATAACAATATCTATTTTGTGGCCTTTCAAAGCTAAGTGGCTTTCCATGAAAATGACTGTGTCTGGTGATTGCTTTCCTTTGGGAATGCCATATGTCCTTAGTATTACTGTATAATTTTGTAATGTATTGATTATGTTTTAATACTGGGTGCATCCTGTCCCTATATCTGATCATGGTACAGATAAACGCAAAAAATGAGTTGCACTTTGGCATCGGTGGAATATATTCTGGGACGTGTTTCAGCTACAGAGTAATGTCACCGTAGGACACATGTACACTGATATATCGTAGTTTACGGGCCTTTGTAGTCACTACATCGGCTTTCTCAGATCAAGAAAAGAGTGTGTGTCATTCTTTCTAAGAAAGATTTTTCATTTCAAACATCGATCTCAACAGGAAAATAATGGTACCGTATAATTCCCGTGACCTCTATATAACAAATGGGTTATGTCAATCGTTCAATTCTTAGATCTCTATTTATCACAAAACCTACACTCATGCGTTATTTTGGTAACACCCAGTTATCGAAGTGTGACGTCATTAAGTAGGTGTAGTGAATAAGCCATTTCCTGATTACTTTGTTGTCGCCGTTTTATGCATTTTGTTGGACAATTTCATTTAATTAATAAAAATAACATTTTAGTCATGTTATGAACGAAGCTGTTTCCTATATGGAAAATGGTCGAGTACAGAGTGGAACTATTTTTGTGCGGATTCTCCAAAACCGAATTACACATGTTAAGGCCGACTGTTCATGCTATAAAAAGATGTAAACAAAAAAACAGCTGATGTTTTGGTTATGTGATAAATAGAATCTAATATTCGTGTTCTTTTGATACTGAAATTATTAAACTCTTTGTCTAAAATGATACGAAATTCGACAAAGCCTCGTTTCGCATCATTTCATTCAACTCTTTTAATATTTTCAGTTTCTGATAAACATTCATAACATATCCTTTGTATAACACATAGGTTAAGGCAACCGTTCAATTCCTCGGCAATAGGGATTAAGTTGTTTAATTCCTCGATAGGGTTAAGTATTCCCCTCAATTCATCGATCTCCATATGACCAGGGGTTTGGGGTTGGGGGTGGACCCAGTCATCCGTTCATCCTGACAAACTTTTCAAACATTGATTAACACTAAACGAACAGATATCTCGCTGTTCTATTTTTTTAAAGTGAGCGTGAAGTTATTCCAAGAGACCAAAGAACATGTAAATCTTGTAGTCGTAGATTACATGTTCGTATCATCGAAGATGGTTTTTCTTTCAAATGATGATGAACTACGAATACATTATCTCTATATTTGGTGTTATGGTGCTGACCATGTCTGTTATAACCTTATGTAATCCACGAATGAAAATACTTTCTGAAGGGAGTGTTCTAACTTTATTAATTTTATGTAGACAAAAAAAAGCTGATTTCTATGCATTTTATATTGTATTTTGGGCCCGAAGCCTGTAATTACAAATAAATAAAATATTGTTTATTCTCTGATTGGCAATAGGATTAAGTCTGCCTTTGAATTCCTCGATGTCAATAAAGCACAGGGGTTATCGGTAAGCCTTCCGTTCAATTCCTTTATTTCAATATGGTAAAGTTGTTACCGGTAAGTCTTCCGACTAATTCCTTGATTTTAATAAAGCAATTGCGTTAAGTTATCTATCCAATTCCTCGATCTCTTTATTTCAATGCGATGAAGTCATTCGTTTGCCATAATACACTTTTAATGTTGTAGAAATGCCGATCAGTCTCATATAGTTAAAAAAAAACTAGACTGTTATTGTATCTAAACCATATAGCCCCTCTATATGGCTAATATTGACAAATCTGCCCAAGGCTCTTGATGTGCCATAAAATATCATAGAAATATCCAAGAAACGACTGGTTAAATTACATGTAGCAAATGGTCGATGTGCAACCATTTGTGCATGCTCAGACAAAAGTGGCATCTCTTAGTGCACTCATTCACCGGTTAATTGAAGCGCTTGTAGCGACACATGGCTAATTAATCAAACTATTAACGAGAGAGCGCACACCCATCAACATGCACGTAACATGCACCATGTATGCTTCGATTTCTGCAGCGCTAATATGGTCTGCGGCGACAACTTCCGGTATATTTTGTTACAACAAAATGGTTGCCAATTGTACAAACACTGTTAAAAGACAGTGTTACAAAAGTTTACATGAATCTTATTTACGATTACTATCCTTGCCTAAGCCTTCCTACGACAGAACATCTTTGTAAAAGCTTACCTACCTCTAGTTGTTAGTGTTCGTTTGTTTTGTGTGCGTGTGTGTATGCGCGCGCGCACCGGTGTGCGTGCGCATGGGTGTGCAGATGTGTGCATGTGCGCGCGCATGTGCACGTGTGCCTGTGTTTGCGGGGTGTGTTAAAAATATTCAGTCTAAGACCGGAGTTTACGTTACTCTCGCAATGCAGCGAAAATATCCTAATTTAATAAAGCTACAGTTTAGGGCGTTTAGCCTAACAAGGGTTATATAAATTTAGTTTAGATAGTTTATGTATGTCTTTTGAAGGTAGAATAAAAACATACATGGCGATGTGCTGTAGAAGAGTGGATTATAATTATAGGATCTATAAAACGCATCATCATTAACTAAATAAATATAAAACATGCGAACACGCATTTTACCAAAAAGCTGTAATAATAAATAAGTGTTCAGGTGCATGATTATCCTGAATGGCGGCAATAAATAATAAAAATAACAAGGTTATGCACTTTTTATATATAAATAACAATAAAATATGCGCTTTTTATTAAGATTATGTATATTAATTATTTAATGAGTATATCCCTTTAGGTACAAATGTCAAATGAGTATATCCCTTTCTGTACAAACGTCAAATGAGTATATCCCTTTCTGTACAAACGTCAAATGAGTATATCCTTTCTGTACAAACGTCAAATGAGTATATCCTTTCTGTACAAACGTCAAATGAGTATATCCTTTCTGTACAAACGTCAAATGAGTATATCCCTTTCTGTACAAACGTCAAATGAGTATATCCCTTTCTGTACAAACGTCAAATGAGTATATCCTTTCTGTACAAACGTCAAATGAGTATATCCTTTCTGTACAAACGTCAAATGAGTATATCCCTTTCTGTACAAACGTCAAATGAGTATATCCCTTTCTGTACAAACGTCAAATGAGTATATCCTTTCTGTACAAACGTCAAATGAGTATATCCTTTCTGTACAAACGTCAAATTAGAATATCCCTTTCTGTACAAACGTCCAATCAGTACATCTCTGTACAAATTTCAAATGAGTATATCCCTTTGTGGACAAACGTCCAATCAGTACATCTCTGTACAAATTTCAAATGAGTATATCCCTTTCTGGACTAACGTCAAATGAGTTCAGCTCTGTACTAACGTCAAATGAGTATATCCCTTTCTGTACAAAATTCAAATGAGTATAACTCTTTTCTGGACACACGTCAAATGTTGATTTGAAAATTGTTTAAAAGTTTACCTTTCTAAGTTACATAATCATACACTTATAACGACTTTATTGAATGTTTAAAAAAACAGCCTTTATGGCAATCCATTGTTCTTCTGTTGACAAGTTCATTATTAAGCTCTCATATTATATTATAGATTGTATGATGTTAGTTGTATCAAGTAAGACAAGTTAGTGCTTGTCAACTGAGTTTTCAATAAGGTCTCAATTAACAAAGAAGCGGGCAAGCTTGTATAGGGTACGATATGAAACCGGAGCTTGTATGCATAATAAATGATATTTTATACGGCGGAAGTTTTATTGCCCCTATTCCGTTATCGGGATCCGATAGTCGACAAATCAGTGACAAAAACTTGTTCACGTGACCCTGTAATGAATAATTGATCACGTAGTTCGGGTTGGTTCGTCTCAATTAAAATCAACGTACATCTTGTTTGAGTACAGAACGCGTTAATTATGTGGCAGACTGCCGTTTTCTGCAGACTGTGAATACTGATACAGCCAAACAGACAACTAAACCAACTGCGACCAATTATTATTAAACGATGATGAGCAATGACGATTTTCATTTACATTATTTAGACGATACATTCTGTTTGTTATGCGTTGCAACTTGATATTGTCACTATACTGCCTAGATTGATCGGTTATGATTCTTTACCGAGCATCAGAGTTTATAACCAATGCCTTTTCGAGACTTATAATAGATTCGGTATCTGCCCAGATCAATCGGAACACCTTGGATAATTCACGAATTATCTCTCGGATGTGTGTAGGTGGATGGATCACCTCGGCCATTTCCCTAAATGGGACTTATTTTGTGACAGAAGGTCAAAACAAAGATGGCATCTCGGATGACAGCTCACTATAGTAAGATGCCAGTTAAACTTCAATATGTGGCTGCTTTAAATATAAATCATCCAAGTTTAATTTACAAAGCGCAGCAAACAAAACAGCTGTCAAACGACGCCATTGTTTATGTTTTGTGCGAACTGCATCTAAGGCATATGCTTTCGACTTCTGGCGAACAAAACGATCGTGATTTCTTTAAGTATCATTGCACGAGATACATCCGAGGGGTGATTGTCCCGAGGACGGAATTACCCGAGGAGGTCCGATTGTGCCCAGATAGTCGCCAGTGCACCCTTGGTAACACGGGTGTTTTATGTCGTTCATACCAACGTTTAATAATAAACAAAACAGACAAAAATCAGAAAATACTGGTTTATTTCATGCCAAGCAGTGAAATATCAGGATTTAATATCAGAAAAGTGATATCAGTGAAAACAACAATATATACTGTGAAAACAAAACTTGAGGAACTACATGTATTTACAGAAAAGCCAACATTCACAAGCCTTTTGTCTATCTAATAAGCCATGCCAGTGGGAAAAAAAACATGTTCACAAGATAACACTTTGATTCATGATCACCGCCATTTGTATTGAATGCAAATGATTGCTGCACAGCCGTTAGTGCACTTACAATTATGTTTTCCTTTTTAGTAATTGAGGACAAAAATGGCGGTATTGTTACTTAAATCCTTTGATACTAAACTACCTCAACTTATCCAGTTAATTCAATGACATCACGGCCAAATTTGGCTTTGAATATTGTGTTGTTTATTTGAACAAGTATTTTTAGAAATTAAGCTTTTTACAATATACATTTAAATTATAAATTTTAAAAACAGAAACAATATTTAATCTATTAACACTTTTTCACAATCAGTCAAAAGTAGATAATATGCAAATAAACAGTTTATAATCTGAACAAATACTAAAATATTTTTCCTAAAAAATACATTTAAAGAGTTAAACACAAACAATTGCTCTCGTTACATATTAACTAAAATACTGCCACGATTTTCCTCCGCCAAAGAATGAAGCACGAGCTATCTAATCGCGTTTTATAGGACTGGTCCTATTCAGGCGTATAAAAATGCTGACATCCTTTAGACAGGTGCCACCTGTGATCTATGACTCCTTGCCAACCAGATGCATGTCACCATGGTAACGCTCGTCTTCATCAAGTGCATGTTGATTCGGTTTAAAAGTTTTTGTTTTGTGTGTGTTTTGTAACGTCCATGTCTCCCACAAATGTAAAGATACGAACAAAACAGGCCGATTAAATTAAACTGTAGAAACATTGCCTTTACTCATTAGGGGAGCATAAATTTGTGGTTCTGCCAGGATTATTACTAAAAAACAAATAACCCCACTCAAATCTAACTTTAAGGTCTGAAACATATCATCCATCGCCCATAATGAGGTTCATTGAAAAGCATAAACAGTTCTATATGGAAACCTTGGAGGTTATCTCCCGACCAACAATTTTACAACTTATGATTTGTGACATGTAAAATAAAGTTTAGAGTGAAAATATAAATGATAATCTAGAACACAATAAACATGCTCGTTCATGCTCCCTGATCTGGAAGCATATGCTCGTTAATCTGTCAGTCCATGCTCCTTGATCTGGAAGCATATGCTCGTTAATCTGTCAGTCCATGCTCCTTGATCTGGAAGCATATGCTCGTTAATCTGTCAGTCCATGCTCCTTGATCTGAAAACATTTGCTCGTTAATCTGTCAGTCCATGCTCCTTGATCTGGAAGCATATGCTCGTTAATCTGTCAGTCCATGCTCCTTGATCTGGAAGCATATGCTCGTTAATCTGTCAGTCCATGCTCCTTGATCTGGAAGCATATGCTCGTTAATCTGTCAGTCCATGCTCCTTGATCTGGAAGCATATGTTCGTTAATCTGTCAGTCCATGCTCCTTGATCTGGAAGCATATGCTCGTTAATCTGTCTGTCCATGCTCCTTGATCTGGAAGCATATGCTCGTTAATCTGTCAGGCCATGCTCCCTGATCTGGAAGCATATGCTCGTTAATCTGTCAGTCCATGCTTCTTGGTCTGGAAGCCTATGCTCGTTAATCTGGCAGTCCATGCTCCTTGCACTGGAAGCATATGCTCGTTAATTGTCCATTATGAATTTAAATCTGACAACCAAAAGATAAAGCTTCTTTTAATGTCTTAGAAGTATGCTTGTCTAAAATCAGACGCATGACGCACGGTTTCTATGTTAGACAAAGGAAGCACTGTTTCTATGTTTGACAGACACATGAAGCACTGTTTCTATGTTTGAAAGACACAGGAAGCACTGTTTCTATGTTTGATAGACGCATGAAGCACTGTTCTATGTTTGACAGACGCATGAAGCACTGTTCTATGTTTGACAGACGCATGAAGCACTGTCTATGTTTGATAGACGCATGAAGCACTGTTCTATGTTTGACAGACGCATTAGGCACTGTTCTGTGTTTGACAGACGCATGAGGCACTGTTCTATGTTTAATAGACGCATGAAGCACTGTTCTATGTTTGACAGACGCATGAGGCACTGTTCTATGTTTGACAGACGCATGAAGCACTGTTCTATGTTTAATAGACGCATGAAGCACTTGTTCTATGTTTGACAGACACATGAAGCACTGCATGAAGCACTGTATCTATGTTTGATAGACGCATGGAGCACTGTTCTTTGTTTTATAAACGCATAAAGCACTGTTATATGTTTGACAGACGCATAAAGCACTGTTTCTATGTTTGACAGACACATGAAGCACTGTTTCTATGTCTGATAGACGCATAGAGCACTGTTCTATGTTTGATAAACGCATAAAGCACTGTTCTATGTTCGACAGACGCATAAAGCAGTGTTTCCATGTTTGACAGACGCGCAAAGCTTCGTTTCTAAGTTTAAAAGACGCATGAAGCACTGTTCTATGTTTGAAAGACGCATAACGCACTGTTCTGTATTTGACAGACGCATGAAGCACTGTTTCTGTATTTGAAAGATGCATAAAGCACTGTTCTATGTTCAAAGAATTGCTATTTTAGGTTTTTTGCAACACTGTGTAAGTTTAAAACTATGATCACAAACTTCTTCTTTGTTTTTGAAAACTTTTAATCGGAATTACATTTGTATGAATCACGAAGTAGATCATTGTATAACAGTACATATATGTATCCGTCATTGAAGAATCATCCAGACGGTAGAAGAAAGTTTATGTGCGACATCGTATTAACAACAAGGAGAAGACTCATGGATATGGATATATTTTTTCATATAAATAATGACTTTATTTTTACGCCCTCTAGCGAGGAATGGAAATTCATTTCCTTTTGAACTTGGGAATGAAACTACAGAGATAGATTGCATGATTGAAAGGTGTGTTGTGTAAAGGTGTAATCCGGAGAAAAGAACCAAATTCAACCTATTTCTATTCATTCACAACTACAACACAATCAAAACTGACAAAGAACAACTCTCAAAAAAAGCAAATGTGACGTACATTCCAAAGTCCCAAGTGAAAGGTGACATATTCCAAAGTCCCAAGTGAAAGGTGGCATATTCCAAACTCCCAGTTGAGGAGTTGAAATGATTTATTATTTACTTTAAATGACTAGATATTTTATATGGCGTACGTCGGGGTGTTTGTGGTGCTGTTTGTTAGGACAAATATATGAATAGAAATTGTTAAGTATTACATGTAACAGACACCGCCTAACTATCAATAAAATAGGAGTAACATAACTTTTGTCGGTCCATGCCCGGCTGCTTGATCAATCTTTTATGCTGATCTTTGATGCTATTATCAGTCTGCTGTTCCGCTCTATAGTAGAAGCCAAAAGGCGACTATGACGGTGACTTAAATGGCATTAACCTCTACCGGGGATGGGTGCTTCTATGGAAGCAACGTAATCATCATATGCCTTAAATTTCCAATTATGGTCAATGTGCCGTTTAGAATTTGTTCCTTTAGCACATAACGTATCTTGGTGAAAAAGGTTGGAGTAATGAAGATCAATCATGACTCCAGGACTGAAGGTTACCACAGCGGTAATGTTTTTGGATAAGGCCAGAGGTATCAGACACAACGCTGTGTGATAACTTTTCAATTTTCTACCAGTTTATATTTCAATGGCAATGATATACTTATTCGTCGTTTTAAACATATGTCTTGAAGTCTCATCTACATTATTATAAAATAAGCCAGTATCAACAACAGATGCAATTCACTTTTTATCTTTTCATAATACTCTTTTATTTGGTTAAAGGCGGGCGGTGTCGGAAAACTACAAATTAAAAACTGTTAAACCCTTTAACAAAGCAACTACTTCATTCAAAAATAAAATTCACCAGTCTTCAGGGGTGTCATTTTCTTTGAGCCATAACGCAAGAAAGCGTTGATACAAAACTTAAAAGAGTGTTCAATTAATGTTTTAAACAAAACAAAACAACAACAACATAAAAACAACAGCCCTCGTACTGAACTGCTTAAATGCGACATTAAAACTACTTTATCCACCTGGTTCGGAGATTCTATCGAATCTATATAGGGTGCGAAGTTAAAGTGCTGCGAATTCTCAAACACCACACTCCACCACTCTGCCCACAAATATCTGATGTTTTCAATAAAATGCAGCGCGTTTCGGCGTGTATTCCAATCCTACTACTAAAAAATGTACATAAATAACGAAGCCAAACGTCCACAAATTAAACTAATGTAAAAATTAAGGCATTTGTTTTAAATTAAGGCTTTCAGTTTACAAATAATACGGTCAGACAAAACTGATGATCACCATATCTTCGTTCGTTCGCTCGTTCGTTCGTTCGTTCTCGTGTGTGTCTGTGTCTGTGTGTGTGTGTGTGTGTGTGTTTGTGTGTGTGTATGTGTGTGTGTGTGAGTGTGTGTGTGTGTGTATGTGTGTGTGTGTGTGTGTGTGTGTGTGTTGTGTGTGTGTGTGTGTGTGTGTGGGTGTGCTGTCATTCCAACACGTCCTAATAGTTTACACATGTAAAATGAAAGGTAAGCTGGCTAAGATAAACGACACAAATGAAGTGAAACGACTTTCACTTAAATACACATAATCTGCAATAGGATTTGTTATTACGCGATATTTAAAACTTTTAAACATGTTTGAATTATAATTTTAACATACGATTACTCTTGTTCGCCATAATCAGTGCACGTATTTGAAATGTCCAGCATATTTATCTATTACTCGGTATATACACGTATTAGCTTGCTCTAAAATCAAATCGTTAGTCATAAGACAATAATCAACAGAAATGGCATTCCCCGTCTTCCATTGTTTTATTTAATACATTATTACAGGTATTCAATCTTACATTGATATCACGAGACACGGGGACTGATGTCTTAATAAACGTGGAGACATGTTTTGATTATGTGCTATAATTGGATAATTTCAAAACAAAATTCGTGTTAAAATTGATAAGGAAATTACGAAAATTTCTGAGGTACAATACAAAATAAAAACGCAGTAAAAAGTCTACATTCGTCAGTATAGATGGATTGGCAGTGTCTGCATGGCAGTTTCATTGCCCCATGTACTCCAGCCTAAGTGACATTTCCCGATTATTGTAAAACAGCAATATTACTCAGTACTAGACATAATGCGTTGAACGATGGCTTGTACTGTTTGTAATGCAGTTCAAAATCCGGAGGAGTAGGACGTGTAACAATACTTTCTTGCTGGTCACTTATTGTCTAGAATAACACAGTGCAATGGTTTAGGGGTGTATCTATCTCTTCTGGTGAGCAGCAGTTCGTTCATTTCAGCACAATATTTATATCATTAAATTTTCTCTGCGCTCTACTTCTCTTAAGCGCTTGTCTTAAACCCTTTCTGACATTCATAGAGTAAGAAAACCAAAATTATTTATGCTTTTTAAGTATGTACCACGCATAACACTTATTTTTAAACTTCAGACATTCGAAATATTACGTTGATATAACTATACAATACAAACCTTTCGAATAAAACAAATACTCACCAAAAGGTCCATTGTTGCAATGTTTCTCATGCGGAACATACACGTGGTTCCCTTATAATTTGCTATTTGTCTCTACACAAAAGAAATGTGATCTTAATGGAAGTCGATGTTTCAATACTGAAATCATTTAATTCCAATGCATATGTAGTCTACACAATTACATTATCTGTGTTGTACATATATACATGTTTAGTTACATACCAAGCTAAACCAGAGAGATATATGTATGAAGACAGCCTCTGTAATAGGTTCTACTATATATATAGAGAGAGAGAGAGAGAGGCTGTAGAGAATATATATATAACAGGTCAATTCACTGATCTCGACGGGGTTGTTACTAGTGAAATAGGTAGCTATGGCATTGCTTATGTGCATGGGATGCATTTTACATGTCAATGTATTCCGGCCCCTACAATCTAGGTGCATTACATGAAAAGCGACTCAGATAAAGGAAAGTACGCGTACGGATACGTAAAGACTATGTAATTATAAAGAAGCAGTGACGATGACTAATGCTTTTCTTATTATCATCCTAAACCTCGCTACAATAACATCATGAATACAAGCTCAATATGTTACAACCAGTCAGGCAACGTAGATTATTTAAAAGCGGTTTGTTCTATTAAATAAACCCCAAATGGCCCCCATACTTATTAATTTTAAGAAGAAGTCAAACTGGAGTTTGTCCTTTTTACACCTCGCCTCATTCCCCACCCAACAAATCATCCATGGCTCTACACTGCCCAAATAGTTGTTGTCATCTTTGTTAATGATGCCAATGTACAGAGACAACTCAATGAATAATTGATATGTCACTCACATATTTGTTGACATTGGTGCTTAATGCATCGATATCAGAGAAACCCGCCACTGTTACTGGACTTATGTTGTCCACCGCATACCGCGACAGTAGGTTACTGTCAATTGGTCGAGCCATTAACAGAACAGGTACATATTTAATAACTGATCATTGATAGTTTACAAAGAATGAGAGAACACATCCCGTTTATAACCATCTCCAGTTTATCTGTATCGCACCTGTAACATACCAAGAGCTATAAAAAGTATATCGAACTCTGTCGGCTATGTGACATGCCTAAATGCGATACTACCTGGACATACGACCAGGTGCAAATTACCGAAATGCTTCACATTTACACATAAGTCATATTGCCTAGACTTTTGATAAAATATATTTAAAATAAATAAACAACACAGTAAAGTATGTAGAAGTGTTTGTGTAGTGCATTGTTATGTTTCCGATGTAAATGTTGGTACAAGCACAAGGAATAGGTCAGATACTATCGACATATATACACGGTTAGGGACCCTAACTTCGACATAAGCAGTCAACAGGCAAAATCTACTTTAATAGCTTAGTATTTTTAAGTTACATGTATATTTTCCACAACTTTACCCTTTTACCTGATTGATGGTGGTGGTGGTGGTGTGTGTGTTTGTGTGAGTGTGTGTGTGTTTGTGTGAGTTTGTTTGTGGGGGATGCATCCCCTCATCCCCACCCTTGAATCCATCCCTGAATGCAAGCTTGTTTATTTACAAAATATCTACCACAGAACACAACAATTTTTAGTTTTCCGTGTGTATGTGTATTGTGTCATTTCAAGCCAATACACTCTGTAAAGGACCGGAACATGTAACAATGGTCTTTTCTGTGATCAATTTTCATTGTACCTAACATGTGATAGTGTACCGTTCATCCTTGAAATACGCGTTAAAGCCTACTTTCCGATCAAACTGGCCACAGGCACCATCTCGTACCAAACAATCAGCTACACCGAAATTAACTAATTATTTTACAAAAGAACCAAAGATTCCCCAATTTTCAGTAGAAAGTGTAAAAAGAAATATTAAAAAATGGTCACAAAATGCAATCAAGTTAATGCCATATTCTCTTTTGACATCGCTATCTTTTTATAAATATGTCCGGGTATGCGTTTAAACTATGACATTAGAAGCTGTCCTTTTTCGTTAAGAATATTTTGAACAAGGTCGAGCCACAACTACACATGCAATGTTTAAATACAAAAATAATGATCCGCAGTTTAGGTTGAGGATGTGTCCTTTTTTTCTCGGAAGCAGTGAATAACAGAGCATAGTTTTCGTTTTTTTCACAGCTGTCTAACCACACTTTTAACCTACATACCAAATGCTGAAATGGGACAGATGAAGACATTATCGAATTGTGTTGATACATTATTATATGGTTTGTATGGAGACTTTACGATACTTCTGTACATTGACAATAAGTTGGGACAAAGTACACCCGTGCTTTTGAAGTGCATATATATATATATATATATATATATATATATATATATATATATATATATATATATATATATATATATATATATATATATAGTCTGAACTAGGGGAAACTGCAAAAAAGATTCATACTTTGATGTTGGCAAAAGGTAGCAAAACGACAGTAAAACATACCACGTTAACAGTTAAGTTATTGATAACGTGACACGTTTTAAATTAATTGCAAACAATTTATTAATTGTTTATACTGTTATCAAGAAACATGCTAGACGAGAGTGCAAGAATGCAAATACTAAGGGACCAATAACATAAGCACGTTGTGGACTTTACTTGAAGACGAAAAGAAACCAGACCAAATATTCCGCTTGATGTCTTATTCCATTTCTATAATGTTGGTTCATGTATACATATCCTGAACATGCTTATAGAAAAAGACATGCAGTCAATCGAGGTCATTTCTCTATATATACAATGTCATATAATACAGAATGTCATATAATACAGAATGTCATATAATACAGAATGTCATATAATATGGAATGTCATATAAATCTCAAAGTGTTAAATAAATGAAATAAAAACATCAAATATTGATGACAACAACGGTACAGACGGTAGCGACAACATCCAAACTCACATTGTATTGAACAAGGGCTCGTCACCACCATATCGTCGTCTCATTACATCACGTGACCAAGGGTTGGCATTCCGTTTTAAAGCACTACTTCAAAAACAAAAAAATTAAATCCACCCTTATCTCCAGAATTGCGTACAGAGGCAGTTCAACAGTGACCGGCACGGTACACCCTCAATACTTGGAAGGTAATGTACATCCTCCTTGATCCCCGAAACTTTTTCCCTTGTCATAAACCGGTATCCGGTTAAAATCACGATGGTGTCATCTGTTCATATTCCCCACTACAAGAGCAATGGACAGAACTACTGCTGTTTTACATGTTATCCAACCATCAAAGAAACGTACAGAAATTCTACTCCTGTTGTTTTGTTGTATATTTTCTGTAGTTTCTTCGACTAACCAACTTACTGTCAAACTGTATCAGACACGTCCATATGTCAACTATGTTTCAAACGTCTGCAGCAACTAAATATACGACCTTGTTCTTCCAAAGGAACGCGTCTTCTTTCTTTTTAGCCACAGTCACTATATAAGACGTGTTGGATACATAGATCCCAGCATTGTTTATGTATGATTTTGCCCTTTTTTGTCTACTTTTGTTTGGCAGTTTTGCACGTGATTTTCATCTGCTGATTTGTTTTTTTGATATGGTACCGAATGATTTACTTAATGCGTACAACAATTTAAGCACTCGATTTTTCTTAATGTGTCTGCCATATACTGAATTATCTACGTACAAGACGACTTTCTTACAAATCACTATTTTTTTCAACATGACATTCCAAACTCATAAGAATCATCTTTACACTACTGTTATCTCCGGTTTCACGTGCACACGCGCTTTGATCGACGAGTCACGTCTAGATGTGAACAGTGGAACAAAGTAATACTGAAGTTATCGTGAAAGACAATTACAGTTTATAAGTCAGAAATATCCTCAGATGATCTGTGAGATCGGGAGAGTCATGGCCTTTCTTAGTTAAGAAGCGCCGAGCTCCCGCGTCACTTGCCGGTAAATAATTGACATTAATAAGGCATAATATCAATATCACTTTGTGCCGGATCTAGTCCTACTTCATAGGTATTTAGACTCCAAGAAATAAACACAGCGTATATTCTTAATATATCTTAATATGCTTAATTAAAAAAATAACTGCGATAACACGTTTGTCAGAAACTTGGGGTTTGTTTATATTCCGCCATCAAGGTCGCTTCTTTATAGTCCAGGAGTAACACGACAGGTCGTTCTGATTGAGTCGAAAAATCCGTTTTAATCCAAAACAAATGCAGCAGTTTGTAAACAGTAACTTAACTGTGGATGCTTCACTACATTTTTTGTTCAAATCTACTCAAACTAACACAACAGAGTTTCGAGACAAAATTGAAATAATGTCAATTAATTTTTGATGAAGCGCCTTTGTACGAGCACATACACCATGTGGTCACGAGATAATTTCATACAGGCGGTAAAAGTTGTTTTTATCCAGTTTGCATGCAATTGAATTTTAATTAGTAAGGAGCCGCAAAAGACTGCGCAAATTCTTTTATACAGCTTAAACAATAATTCTATAATTTATATTTAGGTCCCATGATAACATCAAAGTAGTTCCGACACTCTAACACACTGATTTGCCACTGTCACTGAATTATGTCTGTTTTGGCATCACTGCGTCTACACGAGCAAAAGTCAGGCTTTCTGTTACGGAAAGGTGTTGCGAGCGACAAATTTATAATAATAGCAATTCTCATGAAAGATTCAGTCTGCTTCCACAGCTTACGCTAATCATGTTGGTTCACTGTCACCAAGCCACAAGCCGGACACCTGCCGGTGACGTCACTGAGCTGGGAGACCTAGTGTCGACATACGGTAAGCCACGGTTCTAGTGGGCAGCAATTGTCCCGGGAGGTGAACCAGATGATGTATAATTAATCACTATCATCTACCTGCCTCCTGTCCACCTGACCAGTACTCTGAATTAAGCTGGCTTTTGGGGTCCTATAATACACGTTACAGCGCCCTTATATACGCTCTATCTCTTTCCCGACCGAATAATTTGTGTAAGTACCCTTGCATCCGTTTTTATATAATGCTATTAGTTATTATTATATGATTAATAATTGTAGCGCAGGATCTCGTTATTTGTTCAAGCTCCCGCTGACATGTGAGTCAACCATAACCATTACAGCGATTACTCAAACAAAACTTCCTTTCTCGTATTTCACTACGGAGTTGTATTTGCTTTGGCTTAATTCGATATGAAAATATTCCCTTCTACATAAAAACAGACTAAGTAAATAATTCTGAATTCTGATGCTTCGGGATGCATATTCCTATAACAGCAATCACAATGGTCAATGTTTAAAACAAACACTCAGTTATGGATTGTATCAAACTAGTCAACTGTTGAATACTGTTGTTTTACAAAATGGTTTCAGTAAACCGAACCTCATTTCAATAAAAACGATCTGTGTCATTTCAACATGTGCCTAAAAAGTAACAAAAACACGGCGGTAAAAGTATCTTCTGTATAATATGTTCACTCTGACCCACCAACACCCCACCAACACCCAATCCCCAACCCACCAACACCCCACAAACACCCCATCCCCAACCCACCAACACCCCTAAAACACCCCATCCCCAACCCACCAACACCCAATCCCCAACCCACCAACACCCCACCAACACCCCATCCCCAATCCACCAACACCCCACAACACCCCATCCCCAACCCATCAACACCCCAAAAAACACCCCACCCCCACACAAATTCTTGCTGTTATTTCGTTTAAATATTTCACCATACATGTATTATAGGCAAGATGAACCTCATTTTTGTGTGTTTAAAATTACTTGAGCTTAACTATAATCTATTGTTAAAAGCTATTTTTAACACTTAGAAACATGAAAAAAAAGACTTGCAGTAAGCGTTCTAACCGGGCGGCGGGGGTGGAGGGCTCAAGTTTACTTGTCGTTAAGGATAACCAGTCAAGTACCTAGTCAAATGAAATTGGTTTGCCAATTCTTGTAATGCTTTTGTTAAAAGAACTATCCAAGAAGTTAATTTTAACTTTACTATGGGAGTAAACTAAAAATAAACAAAAGTATTGGATGATTTCTAAAGTTAAAAGCATCATTTGTAATTTATTAAAATATTGCCACACTGTGATAATCTTTTTTTAGCCTAACTTTAATTTTGGCATTTTTATCCAGTGGACTTTGAGTCGATCTTTAAAATATGTTTCAAACAGTTTAACATACCAGAAACATCCCGCAAAGTAAAACTAAGTAATTCAACAGGTTTTATTAAATTGCCGAGCGTGTTGTAAACGGATCGACTACCAGCAGGATATCACGCGAAAAACCATCCGCGAAATATCCGTGTCGTATCTTATCAAAATGTTTTCACATATAGACACAACAGACCCGTTATGTGTGTGTCGGTCATTCGAAGGTGTTTATTAAAGGCAGGTAGGTTAATAGCGTTTGCTTTGTTGAACCGTAAAGTTGTGATTACCTTGATCCGTTTATTCCTACACAGACCGACGACATTCAACGTACGTCTTAATAGTATAGAAGCGCCACTCAAAGTTCGTTTTCTTACTTAAAATGCACTTGAATATGTCCACTTTTGTGTTATTTAATTAGATACGTCACAACAGACAGCCCCAGAAAGGCAACACATTAGCTTCCAGTCCATCATCGAATACAACTATACTGGAGGGACACTTAGCACCACTGTCTATAGTAAGCCACCAAATCCTAAATGGGCTTTATTAGGCCTACTGGAATTAAACCACAGACAGACGTAGTAAAGAGTTCCTTGAAATTCTCTGACAATGTCTTTCTATTGTTATAGACAACACTATCTCAAGGAAGGTGGCAGATTGTCATATTGTGTCACATGGTCAACACTGCCAGCCAGTCAACAGTGCGGACAATATTTAATATAATCAGTGAAAGACAACGTCTAAATGGTCACATTGTAGTGGGCCGCCCGTGCTAACACAATCTTGACCGCAGCCTCATCAGTAGAATCACTGTTCTAAATGATGTTGTTTTTGAACAACGGTCGGACGCCTTTTTGACAAATGATTATAAAATTTAAGCGAGCAGGTGGATTATTTACCAAATATACAAAGTGCAATTTGCATCATCAACAAATTTATTGCATTACATTTTCTTATTCTACGATCAAACACGAGTGCAACAATATTATCCATATATTTTAAAGGGACAAAAACGTCGCACGCAAATAAAAATAGAAAAACTAGATATCATATTCCTATAAGGTTATGCCAGTACGTGTAAATAAAATACGTAACAATATTAGAGCGTCAAGTAAGCGCTTCTTATACAAGGTTACCGGTTATGCGAGTTCGAATCCAACATGAATTAGTATCGTTCTACTTTCCCCGCACAAATTAGTTACAAAGCCATCACAACATTGTGAACCGCAAGACTAAACGAAATACTATTATTTCAAATCATATTTTGACAGTTACTGTTGGTATTTCGTCTCTTCGTCCCACCATTCGCACCCTATAGGTAAGCCAACTTGAGCAGTATCCGTTACTTTTTATGTGGGATTGTTAAGTGCGGGTTTTCTACGTTGGCTTCCCACCTTTATGTGTGTCATCTTCAAATAAATACCCCGAAAATGGTGTTTTTCTCCTTGGGTCTCCTTTGTTATAAACGAGTCACACTACCACTTAAGTGTTGTTTCCTTGGTTTCTAGTGACCCTCCACTGAAAGTCAGCAATTTATTGCCTTTGTTAAAACATGTACGTACTTGTCTCCGATGATGTCATAACTATAAATATAGCGTCATTATTCTGGCTCTAAACACGTCATCACTTAAGACTGTTTAATTTTGAATCGGTATAATTTCTTCATTTGTTATACAGTGGTTAGTTGCTGAGGGATTTATCGCTAATACATCCTGGACATAGCGTTAGAACTTCCTGTTGCATTAGTCCTTGACCTTATTAAATATATGTTGCTTTAATCCTACTTGATGATTGCTTCTGTACACAAAACCGTCTGCATTGCGTTTATGTTTGAGATGTTCGATAAAGGTAGTTTGTGGTAAGTGGTGATCCCTCTCCTGCCCCCATCTCAAAATGCATTCAACATTCAACAAACACATTCTTTATTTAGTATATGCCTATCTAAAACATTTGCGGCTGGTTATTCAATAAACACTGACTGTTTTATTAAATTATATTACATAAGCCTGTCTCACACAGGCGATGCAGCGTTCACGTTGTACACGGTATTGCTGCCTAGATTTGAGGGACTGACAGTCATAGTTCCAACACAAAAAGTACCGGTTCACTAAATTTTCAAGGTGTAAATTTGTAATTACAACCTTCAATATTTAATTCAACCATCACCTAATCCTCCACAATTTAGACCATTGTCTTTATAAAGCGGTGACAAACACGTCCCACGAGCGATGTTTTGTTAGATTAGTTAAAGCTCCTATCAATCGATTTCAGAGAAATATTGATAGTAGAAAGTTACCTGCAAAAATGTAATAACATGCATTGTTTATTGTTCGGTTATAAAAAATCCATATAGATTAATACAAATAGCATCACATGTAACTCAAAGTGTAGTACACAGTAGGTGTGTGTACTTATACGGTATGACCAAACGAGCTACATTTCATCATATAACAATTACCCACAAGCACAAGTCATAGCGCTGAAAGTGTCTTTTTGGTTGTGTATATTCAGCCCTCTAAGTCATTAAAGGTATGCAATATACCGACGTCAAGATTAACTCCCATTTATCTATTTGTCCAAACTACAACAGAGTGATCTGAATCATAGTCACGATTGCCCTCTGTCATAACCTGGTATACAGCCACAAAAGGCAGAGGGCCCGAGTGGGATATCGCAAATATTTCGGCCTAGTAGATAATGCAGAGTAGGTGGAAAGCTCATGTTTTTAACATGTTGTCCCCCTCCCCCCCCCCTTTCGCTTTTTTCCTTTAGTCATTGAATGATACTCCTTCGCAGCCTTATCCATTAATAAATTTTCATTTCATTTTGTGTCTGCATTGTACAAAATCATCACTTGAATATCTAGTTAAAACAGATTACAGTAAACAATAATTATTACATTTAAAGCAAGCCTGTACACAGTTTCTATATTTGCTTCAGTACTCGCACTACTTTTACCCCATGCATGAAGACTGACCGTGAGTAGTAGGGGTCATGTAGGGTCAATTCTTCCTGCGCCCGCAATTCACCTTTCTCATAACTCTGGACAATTACGTAAGCGACCCATGAAAGCATTCTACGCATCAACTTATCAGTTAGTTACATGTTGATAAATAGTGTCATATTGTATTAATTTTATAGAGTTAGCTAAAATACATTGACACCGCTACTTAACGCTTTTGAATGTCCAAACTTAAGTCACACCATTTCGAAGGAAAACACGTTCACATGCCAACAAGTAATTAACGACGTAAAGTGCAATATTCAGCGTGGTTAAGCAATGCTTTTCCGTGCAAAATGATCAAATGACCAACTAAGATGTAGCTTTATCAGAGGTGGAGATTTTGTAGGCTTTGTACATATCATGTAGATATTTGTCAGATATTATGCTGTTGATATGTCAACAAGTTCACAAAATGTAATTAAAAACTGTTCTTTGATATCATACCATATAAAGTCATTTCATGAAGAAATATAACAAGTCCATTCAATGTTGGACGTGACTAATGTTGATGTAGATAACAAAAGATGTTGATATTATAACTGATATATGCTATAATCTTTTACTGCTACCTCCCATATCTTCTAGCTAGAATATCTACAGAAAACTATTCCAGCATGGCCCAAATTGAATCAATAAAGTTATCGTCGTTGTTGTAAACTTCTTGTTACAGGAAGCAGACGTAGCTAGGACGATATATTTAAACCGTTTGACGGCTGGCTGAAGGAGAACACATGCCATATTACACCGTCCCCATGGAACGACGAACATCGGCTTGTTTTAACTATGTGACAAGCAATGCAACTGGACAAATAAACAATTGGATACGAGACGGTGGAAAATATATCTCGGTCCTTTAAGAATTCAAACATACATGTATATTACAACTCGAGATTTCAATGAGGATTTATGAAATATTAAATGGATGTACATTAGGAAGGAATACAATGTGTCAAGACAACATTTATAGAAAACACGAGCTGTTGACGCCAGAACAGTATGAACGCAAATGACTGTCTTGGGTACAGAAATTTAAGGGACCGGGTGGGTACATGCCACATGTTTTCAATGTTGTTTATCTTTTTCAAGACGGTGTAAAATATCCCGTCAAACCGAGACAATTTAAAATAATTTACAGTAATATAGGTTTGTGAAAGCATTCACGCACTGTATTCTGATTTTGTACGACAGTTACTAAACAATGCATACATTTAATGCAAATACAGGCTGTCAAAAATGGTGAAGCATTGACACTGGTAGTTACAAACGACGGATGGGTGAGCATGCATGCACGTATGTAATTTATTCTCGTAGCTTTATAAATAGTTTGGTGGAGTATGCACACACTGTATCCTGGTGCTGATATATGACGACTGGTGGAGCATGCATACACTGTATCCTGATGCTTATATATGACGACTGGTGGAGCATGCACACACTGTATCCTGGTGCTTATATATGACGACTGGTGGAGCATGCATACACTGTATCCTGGTGCTTATATATGACAGTTGGAGGAACATGCATACACTGTATCCTGGTGCTTATATATGACGACTGGTGGAGCATGCATACACTGTATCCTGGTGCTTATATATGACGACTGGTGGAGCATGCATACACTGTATACTGGTGCTTATATATGACGACTGGTGGAGCATGCATACACTGTATCCTGATGCTTATATATGACGACTGGTGGAGCATGCACACACTGTATCCTGATGCTTATATATGACGACTGGTGGAGCATGCATACACTGTATACTGGTGCTTATATATGACGACTGGTGGAGCATGCACACACTGTATCCTGATGCTTATATATGACGACTGGTGGAGCATGCATACACTGTATACTGGTGCTTATATATGACGGTTGATGGAGCATGCATACACTGTATACCTGTGCTTATATATGACGACTGCTGGAGCATGCATACACTGTATACTGGTGCTTATATATGACGGTTGGTGGACCATGCACACACTGTATCCTGATGCTTATATATGACGACTGGTGGAGCATGCACACACTGTATCCTGGTGCTTATATATGACGACTGGTGGAGCATGCACACTGTATCCTGATGCTTATATATGACGACTGGTGGAGCATGCACACACTGTATCCTGATGCTTATATATGACGACTGGTGGAGCATGCACACACTGTATCCTGATGCTTATATATGACGACTGGTGGAGCATGCATACACTGTATCCTGATGCTTATATATGACGACTGGTGGAGCATGCACACACTGTATCCTGATGCTTATATATGACGACTGGTGGAGCATGCATACACTGTATACTGGTGCTTATATATGACGACTGGTGGAGCATGCATACACTGTATCCTGGTGCTTATATATGACGACTGGTGGAGCATGCATACACTGTATCCTGGTGCTTATATACGACTGGTGGAGCATGCATACACTGTATCCTGGTGTTATATATGACGATGGTGGAGCATGCACACTGTATCCTGATGCTTATATGACGGTTGGTGGGACCATGCACACACTGTATCTGACGCTTTTATATGACGACTGGTGGAGCATGCATACACTGTATCTGGTGGAGCATGCATACACTGTATCCTGGTGCTTATATATGACGACTGGTGGAGCATGCATACACTGTGTCTTGGTGCTTATATATGACGACTAGTGGAGCATGCATACACTGTATCCTGGTGCTTATATATGACGACTGGTGGAGCATGCATACACTGTATCCTGGTGCTTATATATGACGACTGGTGGAGCATGCATACACTGTATCCTGGTGCTTATATATGACGACTGGTGGAGCATGCATACACTGTATCCTGGTGTTTATATATGACGACTGGTGGAGCATGCATACACTGTATCCTGGTGCTTATATATGACGACTGGTGGAGCATGCATACACTGTGTCTTGGTGCTTATATATGACGACTAGTGGAGCATGCATACACTGTATCCTGGTGCTTATATATGACGACTGGTGGAGCATGCATACACTGTATCCTGGTGCTTATATATGACGGTTGGTGGAGCATGCATACACTGTATCCTGGTGCTTATATATGACGACTGGTGGAGCATGCATACACTGTATCCTGGTGCTGAAATATGACAGTTGGAGGAACATGCATACACTCTATAGAAGTGTTATGTATGGCGGCTGGTGGACTATTTATACAATGTGACCTGGTGGTTTGTTCAGTACTCACATGACATGTACTTCCTCTGTTATCACACAAACCTAATCAACTTTTCGTACCGCATCCTCTTAATTTCCTAAACAAAAACAATTTAGTATGTCATCTATATCGGTTGAACAGTTTCAGCTTAGATTAATTTTGCAGGATGTTTGACGAATTCAACTGGTTACGAATTAGTGTAAGAGATCACATTCAAACAAACAAAACAACAAATGCTCCTTGCGATCATCAATATACACATTCTCCGAAAATGTTAGATCTTCTCGATCAGTAAGTGATTGTTCATTGTATCAATATTAACTCAGAGTTCACAATTGTTCCTAAGATTCACTCGTCCTAAATAAAACTTCTAGAGAAACACACGTCTTGTAAGTCCATTTTCGAGAAACACGTGTCTGTTGGCCCATTATAAAACATCCACAGTATAAACTCTCCACACAAATTTGACGAGGATAATACTATTTACAGTAACTTGGAAAGCACAAACTTTCACAGGCACAAATAGGCTACTTCTGCCATTGTGCGATAAACCCTTGGTGAGGACTAAAGACATGTACAGGTCAATAAATTTGCCTGCCAAAATACATAAAATGCCAGTCAGGAACGTGTGAAAAACATTACTTTATGTGCTCTTCAGTGCCGGGCGTGAAGGTACAAAAGTCTCTCAGTCACGTGAATGGCGTGAAGTGGCCTGGGACAACGTGTCAGGATCGCTGCTGTGTTTGAATGTTGAATTAATTAATTTTTGAATTTAACGTAAAGGTTAGACCATATTGAGTTGTTGTGTTTGTTTGTTACGATAATATGCTGACAATTAAATCATTTGACAAGACATTATCTATTTAAAACACAACCGCCATCTACTGGATGGCAACCGTGACTACGCAGTGTTTAGTTAAATTAAGGTAAAAGGTCCAGGGACAGAACTAAGCCCATCCACTATATAACTGAATTTTTACTTAGTAAAAAGTTACATACAAGATGAAAAGTAATGTAGGTTACATTTTTTTATTCTTTGATGGTCATTGTTATCTATGTTTTTTGTTTCGTCATTATAGATTTTATAAAATAAGTCGATACCCATTTATTGTTGAAAGCGCACTGCAAGTGCTCCTACATACATATAATTTGTTTTAATAACGTGTTTCAATAGCAAAACCGACGGAGTTCCAAAATACTTGATAAAAACATTATTCGAATATTTCAAGATGTAAATTTGTATATATATATAATATATATACCTATATTGGCTACCGAGACAAACTACTTTCCTGTGCGTTGAAATTATCTGTCGTCGTGGTGGTCATCGTGGTCGTGGTAGTGACGATGGTCGTCGTCGTCGTAAAAGTAGTAGTAGGTAGAAGTAGTAGTAGGGATGGGATGGGATGGGATTAGCCGGCATTTTTGCCGATACTGCGCAGCGACATTTCTATCATTATAGCACAGGGGCACTTATGAGGTGCCCAGTGACTGAACCCGGTCGGTGCATTATACTGACATCGACGAGTCAGCCGTAATGCTGTCCCCTTAGCCCCGAGCGTTAGGAGGGAAGCCACTACTACCAACTTTATTGTCTGTGGTTAGACACGGCCGGGGTTCGAACCATCGACCTTCCGATCCGCAAGCCGACGCTCTACCACCTGAGCTATTAGCAGTAGTAGTAGTAGTAGTAGTAGTAGTAGTAGTAGTAGTAGTAGTAGTAGTGGTAGAAGTAGTAGTAGTGGTGGTGGTGGTGGTGGTAGTAGTAGTAGTAGTAGTAGTAGTAGTAGTAGTAGTAGTAGTAGTAGTAGTAGTAGTAGTAGTAGTAGAAGTATCAGCAGTTTTAGAAGACATTGTTGTTGCCCTTTCTGGAAGTCGTGGAATTAGAATGGGAATGTATCAGTCTAGTGAATTTGTTTAGACTTGTAAAGTTGTATCGGTTCTATGGGCAACTTCCTTATTGCGAGTTATCTTTAAAAACGTTAAAAACAGGAGCACTTAGGGGTAGATATCAAAGTGTAAGCCGAAGCACGTTGTTTTCTTGTTATATGTACTTATCACATCGATTGAAAAACCAGTGTCTCCTTAATAGACTTCTGTATCAAACGTAACTCAGCTTCCTTTGGGGAGACGAAATGTCTTCCCGCGCTTCTATCGTGCACGCTACCATGTGCACCATTGTTGTTGTGGCCTGTGTTAGGAGACCATTCAGTAAGCAGCAAGGCAATGTTCCCTCAACGTCCCCCTAGAAACAATTGTAATTAAGTCACGTTAGAGACAAGACATATTTCCTCGACCCCCCCAAAACAGCTGGACCGTCATAAATCAGCATTTGGTTCACCAATTATCTGCCGCTAATAAATTGCTCGCCCACCATCTCTCTTGGTCCCATCCGCATCCCTGAAAAGAGCTCAGATGTGACCAGGACCAACAAAAACATCCTCCTTCCATTCTCCAGGAAGATGGCGCATATATATAATTATGAGTCGTTGTAGAAACATCATTTATTATATTGGCGATTTTATCGTATTGGCGGGTTTATCGTATTGGTAAATTTATTATATTAGTGAAAAATTAAACGCCCCATAAAAATAAGCTCTAGTTCGTTGCAAAAAAATAAATTTCAACGCATTGTAAAATATCAACATATAGCTGGGCTGAGAAATTAAACCAGCAAACACCACGTCACAAAACAAGGCCTGCCTAAGCGTGGTTTGTCGAAGACGTACTCGAACATTGCAAACAATAAGCACTTTTGAACAAAAATGGCAAAATCAGTCTTCAGATTTCAGTCTTAGTGTTGCAATGGAGTGGTAAAATGTTCTACATTCTGCTGCACTAACAATTATATCTGTTATATGGGAATTGTATTCCCATAAATGTGTAGCTAAGATGTTATAGAATGTCGTGAGCAAATACTCTGATGTCATAAAAGCCAGTAACGTACGTATACACCATGATAATTGTGTACGTTATCGTCCCTTTCGTAAGCAATTTGTAACGACTGCAATCACGTTACGTTTGTTGATAAGTATCATGGACGCTGTGTCAGTCAGCACATGGGGATGGGGTTAGAGAACATTTTGCTGCTTTATCTAGATGTCAGCCATGGTAGAACACCTTCTTTGCCTTAGTTTCGAACAGCTCCTTTTATGTCTTAAATGTGGGTGTGTTTTAGAATTAATGTATACATATGAAAAGGTAAGCGAGATTAAAATGCGGCGTTTGTTTCCCGTCATTATAACAGTAGATGAAGGTCAATGTTGTGAGACTTGCCTATTATAAGTTTGCTGATTCAGACCTCAGTACCTAGCCTGTGTATCGAGCTTCCACCCATACATCGCTGGCACCGGGAATGATTTATCCGAGCACAGTCCTTTGTCCTGCCAGATCGGAGAAACGATATAGCCATTCCTTGCATTATGTATTATATCCATACGAGGTAATTAAGTTTCGGGTAATATTTCAACATGGAAGCTTGTTTGTTATCAATTATAGAAGCTTTCTTCTGCAAGCTGTAATAGTTACCATGACAAGGCTGGAATATGGCTTGTGATTTAACGTGGTAGAAGTGACAACCCTCTTGCTGCTACGGCATCATGAAACGAACATTTACATTAAATTTACGTGTCGTGTATTTAGCTACACAGGACACACTCCCAGAACAGTCGGGCCACATCAAGGAAATGTCGTGTATTTTACTACACAGGACATACTCACAAAACAGTTGGACCACATCAAGAAAACGCATGTATCGCGTATTTAGCTACACAGAACATACTTACAAAACAGTCGGGCCACATCGAGGAAACGTATATGTCGTGTATTTAGCTACACAGAACATACTTATAAAACAGTCGGGTCAGATCAAGGAACGTATGTATCGTGTATTTAGCTACACAGAACATACTTACAAAACAGTCGGGTCAGATCAAGGAACGTATGTATCGTGTATTTAGCTACACAGAACATACTTACAAAACAGTCGGGTCAGATCAAGGAACGTATGTATCGTGTATTTAGCTACACAGGACATACTCCCAAAACAGCCAGGTCACACTAAAGAGCCGTGCGTGTCGTGCAGTTAGCTACACAGGACATACTCCCAAACAGCCAGGCCACACGAAAGAGCCGTGCGTGTCGTGCAGCTAGCTACACAGGACATACTCCCAAAACAGCCAGGCCACACAAAAGAGCCGTGCGTGTCGTGCAGTTAGCTAAACAGGACATACTCCCAAAACAGCCAGGCCACACAAAAGAGCCGTTCGTGTCGTGCAGTTAGCTACACAGGACATACTCCCAAAACAGCCAGGCCACACGAAAGAGCCGTGCGTGTCGTGCAGTTAGCTAAACAGGACATACTCCCAAAACAGCCAGGACACACAAAAGAGCCGTGCGTGTCGTGCAGTTAGCTACACAGGACATACTCCCAAAACAGCCAGGCCACACAAAGGGGCCGTGCGTGTCGTGCAGTTAGCTACACAGGACATACTCCCAAAACAGCCAGGCCACACAAAAGAGCCGTGCGTGTCGTGCAGTTAGCTAAACAGGACATACTCCCAAAACAGTCAGGCAACACAAAAGAGCCGTGCGTGTCGTGCAGTTAGCTACACAGGACATACTCCCAAAACAGCCAGGCCACACAAAGGGGCCGTGCGTGTCGTGCAGTTAGCTACACAGAACATACTCCCAAAACAGCCAGGCCACACAAAAGGGCCGTGCGTGTCGTGCAGTTAGCTACACAGGACATACTCCCAAAACAGCCAGGCCACACAAAGGGGCCGTGCGTGTCGTGCAGTTAGCTACACAGGACATACTCCCAAAACAGCCAGGCCACACAAAGGGGCCGTGCGTGTCGTGCAGTTAGCTACACAGGACATACTCCCAAAACAGCCAGGCCACACGAAAGAGCCGTGCGTGTCGTGCAGTTAACTACACAGGACATACTCCCAAAACAGCCAGGCCACACAAAGGAGCCGTGCGTGTCGTGCAGTTAGCTACACAGGACATACTCCCAAAACAGCCAGACCACACAAAGGGGCCGTGCGTGTCGTGCAGTTAGCTACACAGGACATACTCCCAAAACAGCCAGGCCACACAAAGGAGCCGTGCGTGTCGTGCAGTTAGCTACACAGGACATACTCCCAAAACAGCCAGGCCACACAAAGGAGCCGTGCGTGTCGTGCAGTTAACTACACAGGACATACTCCCAAAACAGCCAGGCCACACAAAGGAGCCGTGCGTGTCGTGCAGTTAACTACACAGGACATACTCCCAAAACAGCCAGGCCACACAAAGGGGCCGTGCGTGTAGTGCAGTTAACTACACAGGACATACTCCCAAAACAGCCAGGCCACACAAAGGGGCCGTGCGTGTAGTGCAGTTAACTACACAGGACATACTCCCTAAACAGCCAGGCCACACAAAGGAGCCGTGCGTGTCGTGCAGTTAACTACACAGGACATACTCCCAAAACAGCCAGGCCACACAAAGGGGCCGTGCGTGTAGTGCAGTTAACTACACAGGACATACTCCTACGCGATTGTCAATCAGACAGGTTTCATCTGACACTGTGATATTGTTACAGCAGATTGTCGCTGCGGTAAATGTCTCTGCAGGCATGCTTATTTCTACTTGGGTTTGTAAGTTAATCCTCTAGGATTTGATTAGAAGCTGTGAGCACCTCGGAACTTGTATAGGATTGCCCATCTGCATGCTCTTTCTAGCCCCAATAGCTAGCGCCTTGTGTCTACAGGGAACCGGATTGCAAGGTCTTGTAATCAGTTTAATTAAATCCAAGTTTCTTTCAGCCGTGTGCGGCCATTCTCATCAGCGACAGCAACCAAGTCGATTGTTTGTTCTTGTTTTGAATAAAACCATCGCAGGCCATGGCATTGACACGGGGATAAAAGACTCGCGCGTTTTGGGGTTTGTGGAAGATAGTGTTTGTATTGTCGATGTTACGATGTATATAGCGTTCGTGTCGGCTTTTATCGTTGTCTTTAAACTATAAGACTGCACACACCAAACGCAGTCCCGGTCGCAATAGCTCAGTGTGGTAGAGCGCCGGCTTGCGGATCGGTAGGTCGCGGGTTCAAACCCCTTGACCGGGGAAGACCAAAGACTTTAAAGTTGGTAGTAGTGACTTGCCTCCCAACGCTCGGGGCTAATGGGACAGCATTACGCCTGACTCGTCGGTGTCAGTATAATGGACCGGCCGGGTTCAGTCTCTGGGCACCTCATAAGTGCCCCATGTGATAGACTGATAGAAATGTCGCTGTACAGTATCGGATAAATGCCGGCAAATCCCATCCCATCCCAAACACAACTTGTTGTTAATTGTACAAGATGCTTTCTGTTGCCGTTTATAGCATTACAATCATTGTCGTCATCGTCTTCGGCGGCAGCAGCAGCATCGTCATCATCATCAATACAATGTTGGCAGACTATGTAGTTACTGTTGCTATTATAATATATCATTATGATTGTTGCTTTTGTTATGTCCTAGATAAAAATCAAGAAACCATTTCCAACAAACACTTTTATTGGTCAGATCCTTTGAGAAACGCGAGACTGGTCTGAAGATAGGATATACCTAGTAAGCGAAGCGAACACCTTTTAATAAGATTTTTTTTACAACAAATTGTATAGAAATATAACCTTCTATTCAATGAATATCCAATGATTGCTAGACAAAAAAAAAAAATGTAATTAATTTTCTCAATAATAAAAACGGGTCTTTATACTTTTTCAGGCCACAAATTTTACTGATTATATTAGCAAAAATATATATTTGGTTGTCAGTGTCCTTTCAGTACTTTAAGTAGTCAATTAAGAGTAGCTAGCTTTATCATAAACAATATCGATTTAATCTTGCGCTCTAAATGTTCCTGTAGTGAAGGAAGTATGAATCTATTGGACTGTTAAATTAATAATTAGAGATAATAATTATGAATAGTAATGATCCGAATCAAGATACACGTAGTTTTTGTAATCATTAGAGAGAAGCATAACGTTCAATCATCCATGCATTATTGTAGGGGTGTGTGCGTATAGGGGGTGGGGGCTTTAGTCTTGTTTTAAAACCAGCCAGTTTGCAGTTTTGAATACATAGTCTTGATTAATTCAGTTAAGAGTTGGTGTCAAATCATTAAAAGATGAAGAAATGCTGTTCACAGTTTTCGAACGTATAAAGCTGGATTTAAATATATTTGCTTTACATGTATCACTAAACCAGTTACTAGTAGTCTGACCAAAAAAAAAAAACATCAAAAAGACATTTTGTATATACTTGTACACAGTGAGCTCAATAGGTGAAAGGATAAGATGCATGGAGTTATCACAGCGTTTGACGCACGACATTGGCACGACATTGGCACGACATTCAAAATGAGTCCAAATACCATGATGGCCAACATTCGCCATCAGCTCGACATTCACGATTATTAACTTTGAAATGTCGTACTTACACAATATTTGGGCTCGACATTCGGCTCGACATTCAAAACAGACTAAATTTGACTGCCATGATGGCACAACATTCGGCTCAACATCCTTTAAGACTAAGTTTGACTGTCGTTTTGGCACAACATTCCGTTCACCATCCTTAAAGACTAAGTTTAACTGTCGTGTTGGCACAATATTCCGCTAAAAATCTTTAAAGACTAATTCTGACTGTCGTGTTGGCACAACATTCGGCTCAACATCAATAAAGACTAAGTTTGACTGTCATGATGGCACACCATTCCGCTCAACATCCTTAAAGACTAAGTTTGACTGTCATGATGGCACAACATTCGGCTCAACATCCTTAAAGACTAAGTTTGACTGTAATGATGGCACAACATTTGGCTCACCATCCTTAAAGACTAAGTTTAACTGTAATGATGGCACAACATTCGGCTCACCATCCTTAAAGACTAAGTTTGACTTAATGATGGCACAACATTCGGCTCAACATCCTTAAAGACTAGGTTTGACTGTCATGATGGCACAACATTCGGCTCACCATCCTTAAAGACTAAGTTTGACTGTAATGATGGCACAACATTCGGCTCACCATCCTTAAAGACTAAGTTTGACTGTCATGATGGCACAACATTCGGCTCAACATCCTTAAAGACTAAGTTTGACTGTCATGATGGCACAACATTCGGCTCAACATCCTTAAAGACTAAGTTTGACTGTCATGATGGCACAACATTCGGCTCAACATCCTTAAAGACTAAGTTTGGACTGTCATGATGGCACAACATTCGGCTCAACATCCTTAAAAGACTAAGTTTGACTGTAATGATGGCACAACATTCGGCTCAACATCCTTAAAGACTAGGTTTGACTGTCATGATGGCACAACATTCGGCTCAACATCCTTAAAGACTAAGTTTGACTGTAATGATGGCACAACATTTGGCTCACCATCCTTAAAGACTAAGTTTGACTGTAATGATGGCACAACATTCGGCTCACCATCCTTAAAGACTAAGTTTGACTTAATGATGGCACAACATTCGGCTCACCATCCTTAAAGACTAAGTTTGACTTAATGATGGCACAACATTCGGCTCAACATCCTTAAAGACTAAGTTTGACTGTAATGATGGCACAACATTCGGCTCACCATCCTTAAAGACTAAGTTTGACTGTCATGATGGCACAACATTTGCCTCACCATCCTTAAAGACTAAGTTTGACTGTCATGATGGCACAAAATTTGGCTCAACATCCTTAAAGACTAAGTTTGACTGTCATGATGGCACAACATTCCGCTCACGTTCCTTAAAGAGTAAGTTTGACTGTCATGATGGCACAACATTCCGCTCAGCATCCTTAAAGACTAAGTTTGACTGTCATGATGGCACAACATTCCGCTCACCATCCTTAAAGACTAAGTTTAACTGTCATGATGTTACAACATTCGGCTAAACATCCTTAAAGACTAAGTTTGACTGTCATGATGGCACAACATTCCGCTCAACATCCTTAAAGACTAAGTTTGACTGTCATGATGGCATAACATTTGGCTCAACATCCTTAAAGACTAAGTTTGACTGTCATGATGGCACAACATTCGGCTCAACATCCTTAAAGACTAAGTTTGACTGTCATGATGGCACAACATTTGGCTCAACATCCTTAAAGACTAAGTTTGACTGTCATGATGGCACAACATTCGGCTCAACATCCTTAAAGACTAAGTTTGACTGTCATGATGGCACAACATTCGGCTCAACATCCTTAAAGACTAAGTTTGACTGTCATGATGGCACAACATTTGGCTCACCATCCTTAAAGACTAAGTTTGACTGTCATGATGGCACAACATTCCGCTCACCATCCTTAAAGACTAAGTTTGACAGTCGTTTTGGCACAACATTCCGCTCACCATCCTTAAAGACTAAGTTTAACTGTCGTGATGGCACAACATTCGGCTCAACATCCTTAAAGACTAAGTTTGACTGTCATGATGGCACAACATTTGGCTCACCATCCTTAAAGACTAAGTTTGACTGTCATGATGGCACAACATTCCGCTCACCATCCTTAAAGACTAAGTTTGACTGTCATGATGGCACAACATTCGGCTCAACATCCTTAAAGACTAAGTTTGACTGTCATGATGGCACAACATTCCGCTCACCATCCTTAAAGACTAAGTTTGACTGTCATGATGGCACAACATTCGGCTCAACATCCTTAAAGACTAAGTTTGACTGTCATGATGGCACAACATTTGGCTCACCATCCTTAAAGACTAAGTTTAACTGTCGTGATGGCACAACATTCGGCTCACCATCCTTAAAGACTAAGTTTGACTGTCATGATGGCACAACATTCGGCTCAACATCCTTAAAGACTAAGTTTGACTGTCATGATGGCACAACATTCCGCTCACCATCCTTAAAGACTAAGTTTGACTGTCATGATGGCACAACATTCCGCTCAACATCCTTA
This sequence comes from Sinonovacula constricta, assembly GCA_007844125.1. Classification (NCBI taxonomy): domain Eukaryota; kingdom Metazoa; phylum Mollusca; class Bivalvia; order Cardiida; family Solecurtidae; genus Sinonovacula; species Sinonovacula constricta. The sequence goes on along the minus strand of CM017573.1, from coordinate 1,513,428 downwards.
AAGACTAAGTTTGACTGTCATGATGGCACAACATTCGCTCAACATCCTTAAGACTAAGTTTGACTGTCATGTGGTACAACGTTCAGCTCAACATCCTTTAAGACTAAGTTTGACTGTCATGATGGCACAACATTCCGCTCAACATCCTTAAAGACTAAGTTTGACTGTCATGATGGCACAACATTCCGCTCACCATCCTTAAAGACTAAGTTTGACTGTCGTGATGGCACAACATGCCGCTCAACATCCTTAAAGACTAAGTTTGACTGTCATGATGGCACAACATTCCGCTCAACATCCTTAAAGACTAAGTTTGACTGTCGTGATGGCACAACATGCCGCTCAACATCCTTAAAGACTAAGTTTGACTGTCGTGATTGCACAACATTCGGCTCAACATCCTTAAAGACTAAGTTTGACTGTCGTTTTGGCCCAACATTCCGCTCACCATCCTTAAAGACTAGGTTTAAGGATCGTGTTGGCACAACATTCCGCTCAAAATCCTTAAAGACTAATTCTGACTGTCGTGTTGGCACAGCATTCCGCTCAACATCCTTAAAGACTAAGTTTGACTGTCGTGTTGGCACAACAACATTCGGCTCAACATCCTTTAAGACTAAGTTTGACTGTCGTTTTGGAACAACATTCCGCTCAACATCCTTAAAGACTAAGTTTAACTGTCGTGTTGGCACATAATTCCGCTCACCATCCTTAAAGACTAAGTTTAACTGTCGTGTTGGCACAATATTCCGCTCAACATCCTTAAAGACTAAGTTTGACTGTCATGATGGCACAACATTCGGCTCAACATCAATAAAGACTAAGTTTAACTGTCGTGATGGCACAACATTCCGCTCAATATCCTTAAAGACTAAGTTTGACTGTCATGATGGCACAATATTCCGCTCAACATCCTTAAAGACTAAGTTTGACTGTCGTGATGGCACAACATTCCGCTCACCATCCTTAAAGACTAAGTTTGACTGTCATGATGGCACAACATTCCGCTCAACATCCTTAAAGACTAAGTTTGACTGTCATGATGGCACAACATTCGGCTCAACATCCTTAAAGACTAAGTTTGACTGTCATGATGGCACAACATTCGGCTCAACATCCTTAAAGACTAAGTTTGACTGTCATGATGGCACAATATTCCGCTCACCATCCTTAAAGACTAAGTTTGACTGTCATGATGGCACAACATTCCGCTCACCATCCTTAAAGACTAAGTTTGACTGTCATGATGGCACAACATTCCGCTCACCATCCTTAAAGACTAAGTTTGACTGTCGTTTTGGCCCAACATTCCGCTCACCATCCTTAAAGACTAGGTTTAAGGATCGTGTTGGCACAATATTCCGCTCTAGATCCTTAAAGACTAATTCTGACTGTCGTGTTGGCACAGCATTCCGCTCAACATCCTTAAAGACTAAGTTTGACTGTCGTGTTGGCACAGCATTCCGCTCAACATCCTTAAAGACTAAGTTTGACTGTCATGATGGCACAACAACATTCGGCTCAACATACTTTAAGACTAAGTTTGACTGTCGTTTTGGCACAACATTCCGCTCAACATCCTTAAAGACTAATTTTAACTGTCGTGTTGGCACATTATTCCGCTCACCATCCTTAAAGACTAAGTTTAACTGTCGTGTTGGCACAATATTCCGCTCAACATCCTTAAAGACTAAGTTTGACTGTCATGATGGCACAACATTCGGCTCAACATCCTTAAAGACTAAGTTTAACTGTCGTGCTGGCACAACATTCGGCTCAACATCCTTAAAGACTAAGTTTGACTGTCATGATGGCACAACATTCCGCTCACCATCCTTAAGACTAAGTTTGACTGTCATGATGGCACAACATTCGGCTCCCCATCCTTAAAGACTAATTTTGACTGTTATGTTGGCACAACATTCCGCTCAAAATACTTAAAGACTAAGTTTGACTGTCGTGTTGGCACAACATTCCGCTCAACATCCTTAAAGACTAAGTTTGACTGTCGTGTTGGCACAACATTCCGCTCAACATCCTTAAAGACTAAGTTTGACTGTCATGATGGCACAACATTCCGCTCACCATCCTTAAAGACTAAGTTTGACTGTCATGATGGCACACCATTCCGCTCAACATCCTTAAAGACTAAGTTTGACTGTCGTGATGGCACAACATTCGGCTCAACATCCTTAAAGACTAAGTTTGACTGTCGTGATGGCACAACATTCGGCTCAACATCCTTAAAGACTAAGTTTGACTGTCGTGATGGCACACCATTCCGCTCAACATCCTTAAAGACTAAGTTTGACTGTCGTGATTGCACACCATTCCGCTCAACATCCTTAAAGACTAAGTTTGACTGTCGTGATGGCACAACATTCGGCTCACCATCCTTAAAGACTAAGTTTGACTGTCGTGATGGCACAACATTCGGCTCAACATCCATAAAGATTAAGTTTGACTGTCGTGATGCCACAACATTCGGCTCAACATCCTTAAAGACTAAGTTTGACTGTCGTGATGGCACAACATTCGGCTCAACATCCTTAAAGACTAAGTTTGACTGTCGTGATGGCACAACATTCGGCTCAACATCCTTAAAGACTAAGTTTGACTGTCATGATGGCACAACATTCGGCTCAACATCCTTAAAGACTAAGTTTGACTGTCGTGATGGCACAACATTCCGCTCACCATCCATAAGGACTAAGTTTGACTGTCGTGATGGCACAACATTCCGCTCAACATCCTTAAAGACTAAGTTTGACTGTCATGATGGCACAACATTCGGCTCAACATCCTTAAAGACTAAGTTTGACTGTCATGATGGCATAACATTCGGCTCACCATCCATAAGGACTAAGTTTGACTGTCGTGATGGCACAACATTCGGCTCAACATCCTTAAAGACTAAGTTTGACTGTCATGATGGCACAACATTTGGCTCAACATCCTTAAAGACTAAGTTTGACTGTCATGATGGCACAACATTCGGCTCAACATCCTTAAAGACTAAGTTTGACTGTCGTGATGGCACAACATTCCGCTCACCATCCATAAGGACTAAGTTTGACTGTCGTGATGGCACAACATTCCGCTCAACATCCTTAAAGACTAAGTTTGACTGTCGTGATGGCACAACATTCGGCTCAATATCCATAAAGACTAAGTTTGACTGTCATGATGGCACAACATTCCGCTCACCATCATTAAAGACTAAGTTTGACTGTCGTGATGGCACACCATTCGGCTCAACATCCTTAAAGACTAAGTTTGACTGTCATGTTGGCACAACATTCCGCTCAACATCCTTAAAGACTAAGTTTGACTGTCATGTTGGCACAACATTCGACTCAACATCCATAAAGATTAAGTTTGACTGTCGTGATGGCACAACATTCGGCTCAACATCCTTAAAGACTAAGTTTGACTGTCATGATGGCACAACATTCGGCTCAACATCCTTAAAGACTAAGTTTGACTGTCGTGATGGCACAACATTCGGCTCAACATCCTTAAAGACTAAGTTTGACTGTCATGATGGCACAACATTCGGCTCAACATCCTTAAAGACTAAGTTTGACTGTCGTGATGGCACAACATTCCGCTCACCATCCATAAGGACTAAGTTTGACTGTCGTGATGGCACAACATTCCGCTCACCATCCTTAAAGACTAAGTTTGACTGTCGTGATGGCACAACATTCGGCTCAACATCCTTAAAGACTAAGTTTGACTGTCATGATGGCACAACATTCGGCTCAACATCCTTAAAGACTAAGTTTGACTGTCATGATGGCACAACATTCGGCTCAACATCCTTAAAGACTAAGTTTGACTGTCATGATGGCATAACATTCGGCTCACCATCCATAAGCACTAAGTTTGACTGTCGTGATGGCACAACATTCGGCTCAACATCCTTAAAGACTAAGTTTGACTGTCATGATGGCACAACATTCCGCTCAACATCCTTAAAGACTAAGTTTGACTGTCGTGATGGCACAACATTCGGCTCAATATCCATAAAGACTAAGTTTGACTGTCATGATGGCACAACATTCCGCTCACCATCATTAAAGACTAAGTTTAACTGTCGTGATGGCACAACATTCCGCTCAACATCATTAAAGACTAAGTTTAACTGTCGTGTTGGCACAACATTCGGCTCAACATCCTTAAAGACTAAGTTTGACTGTCATGATGTCACGACATTCGGCTCAACATCCTTAAAGACTAAGTTTGACTGTCATGATACCACAACATTCAGCAAGACATTCAGCTCGACATTAAAAAATTCCGAACTGCATTCAGCAATACATTCAAGTTGAATAAGCCTAAATGTTATTATAGCCAAATGCGAGTGACAAAGAAGAGCAGTTAAGAAACAGACATGTATGTAGAGCCTAAATTTTGTCCAGGCGTGCTTCAAATGTTAACATTGGTATTGATATAAAAGGCAGATTTATTAGTAAACAACGCCGCGCAGGAATATCATGCAGTGACTACTGGGAAGGGGTTTAAGGAAGATATAAAATGTTATTTAAACGAGCGTTCCACTGACAAATCAATATACATGGCCGAGGTACTTGCGATACCCTGCGCGGGCCTCACTGCCTTCCGCGACTCTATACCGGGTTATGACATGCCTCATTCGTATCATCTCACTATTTCATTAATTAATTACCGCACGTGTTCCTAAAAATTCGGGATTGAGTTTAAGATGAAATGGGTTAGTGTTGACGAAATAAATAACTGGGGAATAATTGTGAACTCAATCTATTATTTGCATTCGCTTTGATTAGGTGTTGATACAGCCAGATCGTGCACGCTAGATTTAGTCTTATGTTTTTAAATGACACGCAATAAAGAATGGAAACACTAAAAGCTCTAGATTTAACATTTCAAAGTGGCCTGTCGTTTAGACAATCTTCACGGTCTCTGAACTAATTTTCTTTTTAAAAGTCGTTCCTTCCTGGAACCGTTGGTGCCACTTACATAGTAGCTTCCTACTACATGTTTGGTAGTAATGGAGCCATGTTACACGTTCCTCATACCTTTCAGAAATAAATTGACGTTCATTCTTAATACCCCCATGGTCCAAGTGAACTTTGAATGTCGCCAGAAATTGTGCTCCTTCATTTTATGCTGATGAAATGATAAAACGTTTTTTTTATCACAATAAAAACAGTCTTTTTTGTGCTTTGTTCGGATAACCTTTAAACCAATTAGGTTACGATTTATTTTAAAGAAAAAGAACGTTAGTCAACAAACTGTTTAGTTTTGCTTGAAATGAATAACGCAAGAGGTCGTGTCCTACGATGGTGTGCGGCTGTTAAATCAAAGTGAACATCCCTACATGTTTGCGATTTATTTTGGAACAGTTATTTTAAACCCAAAAGCAAAAACGTACCTGAACTGATTATGCAAACGTTAGAACTAAATTTCATTTTGCTGATGTTCCTGCCTAAGAACGCATGTAGCTATTCGGATAATTTAACCATGAAACGCGCTTCATAGCTGTGTACACACGAGATACGCGTTCATAAAGCATGAATCACATCAAAATGAGATTCAATTCTTAAGTACCTTCAACTTAAATATCTGAAAAACAAAGAAATGACGTCACAAACGACGACAGGAAGCATACAATTTCGCAGAGTCTAACCCAATAGAAAAAAATACACATTCAGATGCTAGTGTTACCATGTTGAGAAATGTTAAAAATGAAACAATTGTATACGTGTTTCAGGTATGCTGACGTATGTATACGTTGCTATACACTCAGTGAATAATTTAAAATGCATTTGCATGTCAACTGCAGGTAGAAATGAAAATGTAAATCAATGTATTTTTTAAGTTTCACTTGGATGCGACTTATATTGACGGATCAGAAATATCTTTTGAATCATTACAATTTTATGTTCAAAACTCAACCTTGTTATAAACTTGGAAAAAAAAGAAATTTGGATAAGAACATAGAAAATGGTAAACATAAATTATTATCAGACTTAAATGGGTGTCTGGGCTTCAAATTACAATACTCTGTCTTATTTTCAAACAGATCCAAACACAATTGTCAGAATTAACCCAGAATGCTAAAATGATTACAACTGAAAACTCTTTGTTCTTTAGAAAACTCCAATATATATAGTCTTCTTCTTGACAGTCCTTTACAACTTATTTACTAGCTTCGAACCTGGATATATATACTATCCAAGATACAGAATGGTGCTTACACGTTTTGGAAAAATGTTTATGCCTCGCTATGTTATTTAATTGATGCCAACAAACATTACGGAAGTACAGTTTAGTTATATTCTCTGTAATGTTAGATTAAGGTCGGAGAAATTGTTTTCGAAAAACAAATGTTGTGTAAAGAAATGTTATCAGTGACTTTTTAGTGGATGATTGTTTTTCACTCTTCACAATTACATGTATATAAAATGTAAAATTCGGAGAGTGTCGTGGAATTATAAATTCCGTTAAAAACACATTAAATGTTAAATCACATTGTAAAAATTGTAGAACCTTATAAGTCTCATAATGAGTTCAACTTAATAGTAAAAAGAAAAATAGCTGTGATATTTACCATATACTATTTACAACTAACTTTTAGATAAATGAAAATAGTTTACAAAATGTCAAATAAGACAATCAGCTGTTTGTAAAAACAACAACACACATTTAAAAGTAAAACATACTTCAAATTAAAAACATATTAGACACAAACTAATACAAATATAAATGGTTTTACAGAGCACTGACTTGTGTTCATATTGTCAACCACATTAAAGAAACAAAAAAAAAAACACATTTGTTTATTGGCTTAAATGTTGTTAATTTTTATGAATACATAGACACACTTCATCTCACTTTCCAAAGATAGTGTTTAAATTATTCACTAAATTCCGGGAAATAAACACACACATACACACTCGACAATCGGAACACCTCGGATAATTCACGAATCATCTCTCGGATGTATGTAGGTAGTCGGATCACCTCGGCCATTTATCTAAATGGGACTTCTTTTGAGACAGACGTCAAAACAAAGATGGCAGCTTGGGTTACAGCTTACTACAGTACGCCGCCAGTGAAGCTTCAATTTGTGCTGGCTTCAAATTTATATCATCCGATTTTAATTACCCGGCGCAGCAGGCACGCAGCTGCCAAACGATGTCAGTGTTGATGTTTTTTTGCGAACTACTTAGGCATATACTTCTTCCGACTTCCGGCCAACAAAACGATCGTGATTTCATTAAGTATTATTGCACCAGATACATCCGAGGGATGATTGTCTCGAGGACGGAATTACCCGAGGAGTTCCGATTGACACACTTGAGCCTCGTTTCAAACCCAGTAACGAGTCGGCCCTTGTATCGACGGACCGATCCAGTGCGGTAACTGTTGGGTTGGACCGATCCATTGCGGTAACTGTTGGGTTGGACCGATCCATTGCGGTGACTGTTGGGTTTGCTGTAGCTTTTACTATTAATTTGCATATGAATATAATATGTCGTTTCTACTTTTAATATACAGTGCAATAATCACAGGACCCTGTCATATTTTAATATTCATTCTTATTCATTATTCCAACAATGGTACCCGTGCACTGTCGGGGTCGTATAAAAAACTCCCCGTTCTTGAAATCTTATTTGGCATTTAATTCATCCTATAGAGATTGTTAAATTTAACGAACATATGATATTTATATTTGTATATAAACAGAATGCTTTAACCATTTAAACCACTTCTCAATGGATAATGTCCTTGATTCAAGTGTTCTCAGGGGATTATGTCCTTGATTTATGTGTTCTCTGGGGATTATGTCCTTAATTAAAGTGTTCTCGGGGGATTATGTCCTTAATTCAAGTGTTCTCGGGGGATTATGTCCTTGATTCAAGTGTTCTCATGGGATTATGTCCTTGATTCATGTGTTCTCAAGGGATAATGTCCTTGATTCAAGTGTTCTCGGGGGATTATGTCCTTGAGTCAAGTGTTCTCATGGGATTATGTCCTTGAGTCAAGTGTTCTCAAGGGATTATGTCCTTGAGTCAAGTGTTCTCATGGGATATGTCCTTGATTCAAGTGTTCTCAGGGGATTATGTCCTTGATTCAAGTGTATAATTTCTTTTACTCTCCATAGGCCTCTGTAGTTGTTTCACTTATGACTTCACTTAGATGCAAAGTAGACATTATTTTAATTACGTCACATCTTTCTTTTCAACGACGTAATGACATAAATCTATGAATACGTATTATCTTCGACAGTTTGGCAATTTATTTTATTCATACTGATTACATTTGAGACAACCCTCAGAAGGTGCGCGGTAAGATCTCTTTATGTATGTTTAAGGGCCACAGTCGGCCCTTTGCGGATTCACCTTTGCAATATTGAAAATACCTTGTCGTCTTTTCTTATTCATTCTGACAAAATGTTACAGTTTTAGCAACAGGGTGGGAAGATATCAACATTTCAATGAAATAAACGTGTCAGCTTTAGTTCAAGATCTTTTATTTCAAACAAACATTGAACACATTAAACACCACTACCTGTGGAAATTTTATGTAAATATAATCAATAAATAAACATAAACAAACAAGCCCTAACATACATCAAAGTACAAAAGGGAACAGTCGACTAGCCAAAGAAGTCTTTACAACAATAGTGTTTTTTACAATAGTGTTGTTAAAATAGTGTCGTTAAAATAGTGTTGTTATTATAGTATTGTTGCAATAGTGTTGTTACAATGGTGTTGTTAATATGGTGTTTTTACTATAGTGTTGTTACTATAGTGTCGTGACAAGAGTGTTGGAACAATAGTGTTGTTACAATAGTGTTGTTACAAAAGTGTTGTTACAGTAGTGTTGTTACAAAAGTGTTATTACAATAGTGTTGCTACAATAGTGTTGTTAAAATAGTGTTGTTACAATAGTTTTGTTACAATAGTGTTGTTACAATAGTGTTTTTACAATAGTGTTGTTACTATTGTGCTGTTACAATAGTGTTGTTATTATAGTTTTGTTACAAAAGTGTTGTTACAGCAGTGTTGTTACAATAGTGTCGTTACAATAGTGTTGATATTATAGTGTCGTTACAATAGTGTTGATATTATAGTGTTGTTACAATAGTGTTGATATTATAGTGTTGTTACAATAGTGTTGATATTATAGTTTTGTTACAATAGTGTTGATATTATAGTGTTGTTACAATAGTGTTGATATTATAGTGTTGTTACAATAGTGTTGTTACAATAGTGTTGTTACAATAGTGTTGATATTATAGTGTTGTTACAATAGTGTTGATATTATAGTGTTGTTACAATAGTGTTGATATTATAGTGTTGTTACAATAGTGTTGATATTATAGTGTTGTTACAATAGTGTTGATATTATAGTGTTGTTACAATAGTGTTGATATTATAGTGTTGTTACAATAGTGTTGATATTATAGTGTCGTTACAATAGTGTTGATATTATAGTGTTGTTACAATAGTGTTGATATTATAGTGTTGTTACAATAGTGTTGATATTATAGTGTTGTTACAATAGTGTTGATATTATAGTGTTGTTACAATAGTGTTGATATTATAGTGTTGTTACAATAGTGTTGATATTATAGTGTCGTTACAATAGTGTTGATATTATAGTGTTGTTACAATAGTGTTGATATTATAGTGTTGTTACAATAGTGTTGATATTATAGTGTTGTTACAATAGTGTTGATATTATAGTGATGTTAAAATAGTGTTGTTACAGCAGTGTTGTTACAATAGTGTCGTTACAATAGTGTTGATATTATAGTGTCGTTACAATAGTGTTGATATTATAGTGTTGTTACAATAGTGTTGATATTATAGTGTTGTTACAATAGTGTTGATATTATAGTGTTGTTACAATAGTGTTGATATTATAGTGTTGTTACAATAGTGTTGATATTATAGTGTTGTTACAATAGTGTTGTTACAATAGTGTTGTTACAATAGTGTTGATATTATAGTGTTGTTACAATAGTGTTGATATTATAGTGTTGTTACAATAGTGTTGATATTATAGTGTTGTTACAATAGTGTTGATATTATAGTGTTGTTACAATAGTGTTGATATTATAGTGTTGTTACAATAGTGTTGATATTATAGTGTCGTTACAATAGTGTTGATATTATAGTGTTGTTACAATAGTGTTGATATTATAGTGTTGTTACAATAGTGTTGATATTATAGTGTTGTTACAATAGTGTTGATATTATAGTGTTGTTACAATAGTGTTGATATTATAGTGTTGTTACCATAGTGTTGATATTATAGTGTGTTACAATAGTGTTGATATTATAGTGTCGTTTACAATAGTGTGATATTATAGTGTTGTTACAATAGTGTTGATATTATAGTGTTGTTACAATAGTGTTTGATATATAGTGTTGTTACAATAGTGTTGATATTATAGTGTTGTTACAATAGTGTTGATATTATAGTGTTGTTACAATAGTGTTGATTATTATAGTGTTGTTACAATAGTGTTGTTACAATAGTGTTGTTACAATAGTGTTGATATTATAGTGTCGTTACAATAGTGTTGATATTATAGTGTTGTTACAATAGTGTTGATATTATAGTGTTGTTACAATAGTGTTGATATTATAGTGTTGTTACAATAGTGTGTTACAATTAGTGTTGTTACAATAGTGTTGATATTATAGTGTTCGTTACAATAGTGTGATATTATAGTGTGTTACAATAGTGTTGATATTTAGTGTTGTTACAATAGTGTTGATATTATAGTGTTGTTACAATAGTGTTGATATTATAGTGTTGTTACAATAGTGTTGATATTATAGTGTTGTTACAATAGTGTTGATATTATAGTGTTGTTACAATAGTGTTGATATTATAGTGTTGTTACAATAGTGTTGATATTATAGTGTTGTTACAATAGTGTTGATATTATAGTGTTGTTACAATAGTGTTGATATTATAGTGTTGTTTCAATAGTGTTGATATTATAGTGTTGTTACAATAGTGTTGATATTATAGTGTTGTTACAATAGTGTTGATATTATAGTGTTGTTACAATAGTGTTGATATTATAGTGTCGTTACAATAGTGTTGATATTATAGTGTTGTTACAATAGTGTTGATATTATAGTGTTGTTACAATAGTGTTGATATTATAGTGTTGTTACAATAGTGTTGATATTATAGTGTTGTTACAATAGTGTTGATATTATAGTGTTGTTACAATAGTGTTGATATTATAGTGTCGTTACAATAGTGTTGATATTATAGTGTTGTTACAATAGTGTTGATATTATAGTGTTGTTACAATAGTGTTGATATTATAGTGTTGTTACAATAGTGTTGATATTATAGTGATGTTAAAATAGTGTTGTTACAGCAGTGTTGTTACAATAGTGTCGTTACAATAGTGTTGATATTATAGTGTCGTTACAATAGTGTTGATATTATAGTGTTGTTACAATAGTGTTGATATTATAGTGTTGTTACAATAGTGTTGATATTATAGTGTTGTTACAATAGTGTTGATATTATAGTGTTGTTACAATAGTGTTGATATTATAGTGTTGTTACAATAGTGTTGATATTATAGTGTTGTTACAATAGTGTTGATATTATAGTGATGTTAAAATAGTGTTGTTACAGCAGTGTTGTTACAATAGTGTCGTTACAATAGTGTTGATATTATAGTGTCGTTACAATAGTGTTGATATTATAGTGTTGTTACAATAGTGTTGATATTATAGTGTTGTTACAATAGTGTTGATATTATAGTGTTGTTACAATAGTGTTGATATTATAGTGTTGTTACAATAGTGTTGTTACAATAGTGTTGTTACAATAGTGTTGATATTATAGTGTTGTTACAATAGTGTTGATATTATAGTGTTGTTACAATAGTGTTGATATTATAGTGTTGTTACAATAGTGTTGATATTATAGTGTTGTTACAATAGTGTTGATATTATAGTGTTGTTACAATAGTGTTGATATTATAGTGTTGTTACAATAGTGTTGATATTATAGTGTCGTTACAATAGTGTTGATATTATAGTGTTGTTACAATAGTGTTGATATTATAGTGTTGTTACAATAGTGTTGATATTATAGTGTTGTTACAATAGTGTTGATATTATAGTGTTGTTACAATAGTGTTGATATTATAGTGTTGTTACAATAGTGTTGATATTATAGTGTCGTTACAATAGTGTTGATATTATAGTGTTGTTACAATAGTGTTGATATTATAGTGTTGTTACAATAGTGTTGATATTATAGTGTTGTTACAATAGTGTTGATATTATAGTGTTGTTACAATAGTGTTGATATTATAGTGTTGTTACAATAGTGTTGATATTATAGTGTTGTTACAATAGTGTTGTTACAATAGTGTTGTTACAATAGTGTTGATATTATAGTGTCGTTACAATAGTGTTGATATTATAGTGTTGTTACAATAGTGTTGATATTATAGTGTTGTTACAATAGTGTTGATATTATAGTGTTGTTACAATAGTGTTGTTACAATAGTGTTGTTACAATAGTGTTGATATTATAGTGTCGTTACAATAGTGTTGATATTATAGTGTTGTTACAATAGTGTTGATATTATAGTGTTGTTACAATAGTGTTGATATTATAGTGTTGTTACAATAGTGTTGTTACAATAGTGTTGTTACAATAGTGTTGATATTATAGTGTTGTTACAATAGTGTTGATTATAGTGTTGTTACAATAGTGTTGATATTATAGTGTTGTTACAATAGTGTTGATATTATAGTGTTGTTACAATAGTGTTGATATTATAGTGTTGTTTCAATAGTGTTGATATTATAGTGTTGTTACAATAGTGTTGTTACAATAGTGTTGTTACAATAGTGTTGATATTATAGTGTTGTTACAATAGTGTTGATATTATAGTGTTGTTACAATAGTGTTGATATTATAGTGTTGTTACAATAGTGTTGATATTATAGTGTTGTTACAATAGTGTTGATATTATAGTGTTGTTACAATAGTGTTGATATTATAGTGTTGTTACAATAGTGTTGTTACAATAGTGTTGTTACAATAGTGTTGATATTATAGTGTTGTTACAATAGTGTTGTTACAATAGTGTTGTTACAATAGTGTTGATATTATAGTGTTGTTACAATAGTGTTGATATTATAGTGTCGTTACAATAGTGTTGATATTATAGTGTCGTTACAATAGTGTTGATATTATAGTGTTGTTACAATAGTGTTGATATTATAGTGTTGTTACAATAGTGTTGTTCCAGAACCCTTATAGTCTCTCAACAAATATAGTATCATTTTTCCATATCCCTTCTCTGTTAACTCACCTTTATTTTTCTCAAAATTATTAACTAGGAATCCAACTTGCATACAATCGTTTTACAATAAAACATGATTCGATTTCATATACACAATAACGTATTAGCATTAGACACACCCGCCAAACAAATTACTTAAACTTTCCCAAGTATGTAATTAATAATTAATTGTTTACAAACCCAACAAGCTTTAAGTTGATTTTCCCATTTTTCCGACTGACTGTGTTTAATTAAAAATCAAACGATCTTTTTCAGAGATGTCTTAAATTTCTATATGCTGCGAAATATAAAATAATTTCACCTCATGGTTTTATTTTTTTACATTTTGATATACCAGGCAAAAGATAGCACAAACCACACAATAAAAATTCATTTACAAAATTAAAAAAAGCCCACAACATCTACACAGGCTTCTTATTTAAACTGGTAGAGTGATGAAGAAATTTATGTTAAAGAGTATGACAAAAAAGTGGAAAAAGTTGACCTTGCGTGCCCATACCGGAATTCGAACCTTCAACCACGAGTTTTGTAGCTCTTGAACCTTAATATTACAACTTAACTTCCTTCATACTAAAGAGCTCATACGCGAAAAGTGAATGCGCCGCGTAAAATACCTCGATCTCTTTAAGAAATGTAAGAAAACTCTTCAATCAAAACAGTGTTTATTTTAAAGGCGTGTATTTTATTGTTGTATTCTTTCCTATCCTACTTTATGTTCATTGTGGGTTTATATATTTGTTGCTGATATTTTCTATGCTTCGTATGTGTGAGGTTCATGTTATTAACTTCATATTTTACCTGGTTTGTTGTTTTATAAACATTGAACATTGTAAATGCATAGACATATAATTGTGATATAGTTTCCGAAACAAGAGCAACGTCACAGAAGGACGCGCGACTTTCTCGGAGAGGTTGTTGAAAACGGTTAACGTTCCTATTAAATTTAGATAAAAGGGACCTCAGAGTCACTGAATGTTTTGTTTTGATGAGTGTCTTATATTATCAATGTTGAAGCATTTTGGTATATTGGTTACATGAGGAAATGTGAAGAAAGATCGTATGTATAGTGGCAATTAATACTTTTTTCATTGTCATTTCGTATCTAATCTTATATGATACAACATATTTGCTTAGTTGATTGTTAGTTGTCCATCTCTATATTTTTACATGAAAGAGTAAACTTTAAGTTAAATAGTCATTCAAACCATTTCATAATCAGTTTGACGTCAGAGGTCCCCAGGTAACAGTCAGCAAAACATCACCGTTTCAATTTTAATAACGCATTAACATATATCACGTTACAGTTGTCACTAACTAGAAATACCTGTATTCCACTTTAATGAAGGTGATAACGAGAAAGTAAAGTTAACTATCGGCCATTCACCTTGTGAGCTATTTAAGAAAATACCAATTTTAAAAGTATACAAAATATATATCCAGCGTATAAGGCTTCCATACGCTTTTTATCAAACAACGAAAACAGCTTACCATAAACACAATATGCTGTTGTCAATCAATGTATACAGCGCACACGTCATATGGAGTAAGCTATCCACGGCGCATGAAGGCGTTTTTACCAACACACGCATGTGCCGTGGAATATGTCGATACAGAAGGGCAAGCCATCGTCGTCTTAATTGCATAACTGTTTTCTTTCGTCTGTTACATTTCACACTATAAATACAACAAGTATGTGATTTCAAGGGAAAAGTAAATGCGATAAAGAGAAATAATTGTCTGAAAGTTCTTCCTGCAGTGGATAGTTATCAGCTTGGATAGAATAATAAGAGAAAGTTTGTGAAGTTTGTGAAGCGTAGAGTAGTATGCTGTGACGGCCCAACTTGTAGATTCTTCGATGATTAGTAAAATATAAATATGTAAAACTTTGCTTAAAAGAAAATCAAAATTCATCAAAGTTGTTAAGCTAATGAATTATCTAACATAAGCTAAAGAAATGTGAATGGATGTGTGCTCAAGCTATCACTAAGAATGGTACCCCGCAGTACAAATCGTCTACCGCTGGTTAACAAGACTTCAGCGCTTTCAACCAGAACCAAGCACTCGTACATGTTGTCTACATGACTTTGTCTGAGTCGTTATGGACAATGTAGACTAGCAAAAACCGAAATAAGTGTCCTGACCATGTTTTAAAGTTTGAAAGTGTAGACATCTTGGAAGTAAACAATGTTAAATTTAAATCATTTACATGCGCCTATTTATTAGACAAACGCTTATATCAGTGATATGTACATAGTCTTATAATATCACGGATGTATCCAGTGATATGTACACAGTCTTATAATATCACGGATGTATCCAGTGATATGTACATAGTCTTATAATATCACGGATGTATCCAGTGATATGTACATAGTCTTATAATATCACGGATGTATCCAGTGATATGTACACAGTCTTATAATATCACGGATGTATCCAGTGATATGTACACAGTCTTATAATATCACGGATGTATCCAGTGATATGTACATAGTCTTATAATATCACGGATGTATCCAGTGATATGTACACAGTCTTATAATATCACGGATGTATCCAGTGATATGTACATAGTCTTATAATATCACGGATGTATCCAGTGATATGTACACAGTCTTATAATATCACGGATGTATCCAGTGATATGTACACAGTCTTATAATATCACGGATGTATCCAGTGATATGTACATAGTCTTATAATATCACGGATGTATCCAGTGATATGTACACAGTCTTATAATATCACGGATGTATCCAGTGATATGTACATAGTCTTATAATATCACGGATATACCAGTGATATGTACACATTCATATAATATCACGGATGTATCCAGTGATATGTACACAGTCTTATAATATCACGGATGTATCCAGTGATATGCACACATTCATATAATATCACGGATATACCAGTGATATGTACACAGTCTTATAATATCACGGATATATCTGTGATATATCTCAGAGATGTTTAAAATTGTATTTCGCTGTCACCCATGACAAAACTATGTTTTTTATTGTCACCAGTAGCCGATTGAGAGGGCCCCAAGGCATCTTTCTCAAATTCACAGAATATACTTTTAGGATACATCAGCATAGTTTACATATTAACTATTAATTTCAAGATATTACTTTCAATTAACAAAAGGTAAAATTGTATGGGCTTGGTCCAGACATGCATCAGAACGCATTTCCAGCATTCCAGCATTTTTTCTTGGGTGGAACATGTCCCAACCCTAACCCCGGCTCCTTTAAGTATCACACACACACACACACACACACACACACACACACACACATATATATATATATATATATATATATATATATATATATATATATATATATGTGTGTGTGTGTGTGTGTGTGTGTGTGTGTGTGTGTGTGTGTGTGTGTGTGTGTGTGTGTGTGTGTGTGTGTGTTTCATTTCTGGTTTCGGCCGATAGTTTCCTGTTCTTAACGAAAAATAAATTATAGGCACCAG
Source organism: Sinonovacula constricta (assembly GCA_007844125.1). Lineage (NCBI taxonomy): Eukaryota > Metazoa > Mollusca > Bivalvia > Cardiida > Solecurtidae > Sinonovacula > Sinonovacula constricta. Next base: position 1,496,582 of record CM017573.1, on the reverse strand, counting down.
GTGGAAAGCACTAATTATATCTTGGGATGTCGGGAAACGTGTTTTTTCCGCAAAGAAACACTAAGCTCATCCCTACAAGCTAAGATTACAGGTGCATCTATGTTTAACGCTTACAACCATTAATTGTTAATTGTTTGAACTCCACTACGTAATGAATTACACTTGGTATTACCAAAAACAAAACTACTTCATGACACAGCGAGATGCGCACCACAATTTTTTTATTGCTAAAATTGTTCACATCATCAGTCAAAGACGTAACTGTGTTATTAGCATAAAGCCATTCAAACATGATTCGTACACGCGGTTTGCTTCTAATATGGTGTTTGAGACTCCCTTTAACTTATCTATTTATTTGGGTTATACGGCACACCGACACCCTTTAAAGCACCGGCGAAGATATCGTTAATGCTGCAAGAAACAGACAAAGTTACCTATAATTGAGGAGTTTGGCAATAGATGTCCAATAACTGCGTGACACAGCGGCTAGTGTCGGTCATCATTGGTCTCCCTTGGTAATTCAAGTATGGGTACAGCGGCTGGGATCGGACATTATTGGTCTCCCTTGGTAATTCAAGAATGGGTACAGCGGCTGGGGTCGGACATCATCGGTCTCCCTTGGTAATTCAAGAATGGGTACAGCGGCTGGGGTCGGACATTATTGGTCTCCCTTGGTAATTCAAGAATGGGTACAGCGGCTGGGGTCGGTCATCATTGGTCTCCCTTGATAATTCAAGTATGGGTACAGCGGCTGGGGTCGGTCATCATTGATCTCCCTTGGTAATTCAAGTATATGTACAGCGGTTAGTGTCGGTCATCATTCGTCTCCCTTGGTAATTCAAGTATGGGTACAGCGGCTGGGGGTCGGTCATCATTGGTCTCCCTTGGTAATTCAAGTACGGGTACAGCGGCTAGTGTCGGACATCATTTGTCTCCCTTGGTAATTCAAGTATATGTACAGCGGCTAGTGTCGGTCATCATTCGTCTCCCTTGGTAATTCAAGTATGGGTACAGTGGCTGGGGGTCGGTCATCATTGGTCTCCCTTGGTAATTCAAGTATGGGTACAGTGGCTGGGGGTCGGTCATCATTCGTCTCCCTTGGTAATTCAAGTATGGGTACAGCGGCTTTGGGTCGGTCATCATTCGTCTCCCTTGGTAAATCAAGTATGGGTACAGCGGCTGGGTGTCGGTCATTATTCGTCTCCCTTGGTAATTCAAGTATGGGTACAGCAGCTGGGGTCAGTCATCATAGGTCTCCCTTGGTAATTCAAGTACGGGTACAGTGGCTGGGGGTCGGTCATCATTCGTCTCCCTTGGTAATTCAAGTATGGGTACAGCGGCTTGAGGTCGGTCATCATTCGTCTCCCTTGGTAATTCAAGTATGGGTACAGCGGCTGGGGGTCGGTCATCATTCGTCTCCCTTGGTAATTCAAGTACGGGTACAGTGGCTGGGGGTCGGTCATCATTCGTCTCTCTTGGTAATTCAAGTATGGGTACAGCGGCTGGTGGTCGGTCATCATTCATCTCCCTTGGTAATTCAAGTATGTGTACATCGGCTGGGGCCGGTCATCATTGGTCTCCCTTGGTAATTCAAGTATGGGTACAGTGGCTGGGGGTCAGACAACATTCGTCTCCCTTGGTAATTCAAGTATGGGTACAGCGGCTGGAGTCGGCCATCATTGGTCTCCCTTGGTAATTCAAGTATGGGTACAGCAGCTGGGGTCTGTCATCATTCGTCTCCCTTGGTAATTCAAGTATGGGTACAGCGACTGGGGGTGGTCATCATTCGTCTCCCTTGGTAATTCAAGTATGGGTACAGCGGATGGGGTGGTCATCATTGGTCTCCCTTGGTAATTTAAGTATTGGTACAGCGGCTGGGGTCGGTCATCATCGGTCTGACTTGGTAATTCAAGTATGGATACAGTGGCTGGGGGTTGGTCATCCTTGGTCTCCCTTGGTAATTCAAGTACGGGTACAGCGGCTGAGGTCGGACATCATTTGTCTCCCTTGGTTATTCAAGTCTAGGTACAGCGGCTGGGGGTCGGTCATCATCGGTCTCCCTTAGTAATGTAAGTATGGGTACAGCGGCTGGGGTCGGTCATCATTGGTCTCCCTTGGTAATGTAAGTATGGGTACAGCGGCTGGGGTCGTTCATCATTGGTCTCCCTTGGTAATGTAAGTATGGGTACAGCGGCTGGGGTCGTTCATCATTGGTCTCCCTTGGTAATTCAAGTATGTGTACAGCGGCTGGGGTCGGTCATCATTGGTCTCCCTTGGTAATGTAAGCATGGGTACAGCGGCTGGGGTCGTTCATCATTGGTCTCCCTTGGTAATTCAAGTATGGGTACAGCGGCTGGGGTCGTTCATCATTGGTCTCCCTTGGTAATGTAAGCATGGGTACAGCGGCTGGGGTCGTTCATCATTGGTCTCCCTTGGTAATTCAAGTATGGGTACAGCGGCTGGGGTCGTTCATCATTGGTCTCCCTTGGTAATTCAAGTATGTGTACAGCGGCTGGGGTCGGTCATCATTGGTCTCCCTTGGTAATGTAAGCATGGGTACAGCGGCTGGGGTCGTTCATCATTGGTCTCCCTTGGTAATTCAAGTATGGGTACAGCGGCTGGGGTCGTTCATCATTGGTCTCCCTTGGTAATTCAAGTATGTGTACAGCGGCTGGGGTCGTTCATCATTGGTCTCCCTTGGTAATTCAAGTATGTGTACAGCGGCTGGGGTCGGTCATCATTGGTCTCCCTTGGTAATGTAAGCATGGGTACAGCGGCTGGGGTCGGTCATCATCGGTCTCCCTTGGTAATGTAAGTATGTGTACAGCGGCTGGGGTCGGTCATCATTGGTCTCCCTTGGTAATGTAAGTATGGGTACAGCGGCTGGGTGCGGTCATCATTCGTCTCCCTTGGTAATTTAAGTATGGGAACAGCGGCTGGGTTCGGTCATCATTGGTCTCCCTTGGTAATTTAAGTATGGGTACAGCGGCTGGGGTCGGTCATCATTGGTCTCCCTTGGTAATTTAAGTATGGGTACAGCGGCTGGGGTCGGTCTTCATTGGTCTCCCTTGGTAATGTAAGTATGGGTACAGCGGCTGGGGTCGGTCATCATTGGTCTTCCTTAGTAGTTCAAGTATGTGTACAGCGGCTGGGGTCGGTCATCATTCGTCTCCTTTGGTAATTCAAGTATGGGTACAGTGGCTGGGGTCGGACATTATTCGTCTCCCTTGGTAATTCAAGTATGGGTACAGCGGCTGGGGTCGGACATCATTCGTCTCCCTTGGTAATTTAGGTATGGGTACAGCGGCTGGGGTCGGTCATCATCGGTCTCCCTTGGTAATTCAAGTATGTGTACAGCGGCTGGGGTCGGTCATCATTCGTCTCCGTTCGTAGTTTAGGTATGGGTACAGCGGCTGGGGTCGGACATCATTGGTCTCCCTTGGTAATTCAAGTATATGTACAGCGGCTAGTGTCGGTCGTCATTCGTCTCCCTTGGTAATTCAAGTATATGTACAGCGGCTGGGGGTCGGCCATCATCGGTCTCCCTTGGTAATTCAAGTATGGGTACAGCGGCTGGGGGTCGGTCACCATTCGTCTCCCTTGGTAATTTAGGTATGGGTACAGCGGCTGGGGTCGGTCATCATTCGTCTCCCTTGGTAATTCAAGTATGTGTACAGCGGCTGGGGGTCAGTCATCATTCGTCTCCCTTGGTAATTCAAGTATGGGTACAGAGGCTGGAGTCGGTCACATTCGTCTCCCTTGGTAATTCAAGTATGTGTACAGCGGCTGGGGGTCGGTCATTATTCGTCTCCCTTGGTAATTCAAGTATATGTACAGCGGCTAGTGTCGGTCATCATTCGTCTCCCTTGGTAATTCAAGTATGGGTACAGCAGCTGGGGTCGGACATCATTGTTCTGCCTTGGTAATTCAAGTATGGGTACAGCGGCTGGGGGTCGGTCATCATTGGTCTCCCTTGGTAATTCAAGTATGGGTACAGCGGCTGGGGTCGGCCAACATTGGTCTCCCTTGGTAATTCAAGTATATGTACAGCGGCTGGGGTCGGACATCATTCGTCTCCCTTTGTAATTCAAGTATGTGTACAGCGGCTAGTGTCGGTCATCACTGGTCTCCCTTGGTAATTCAAGTATTTGTACAGCGGCTAGTGTCGGTCATCATTCGTCTCCCTGGGTAATTCAAGTATGTGTACAGCGGCTAGGGTCGGTCATCATTCGTCTCCCTTGGTAAATCAAGTATGGGTACAGCGGCTGGGGTCGGTCATCATCGGTCTCCCTTGGTAATTCAAGTATGTGTACAGCGGCTAGTGTCGGTCATCATTTGTCTCCCTTGGTAATTCAAGTATGGGTACAGCGGCTGGGTCGGTCATCATTGGTCTCCCTCGGTAATTCAAGAAAGGGTACAGCTGCTAGTGTCGGTCATCATTCGTCTCCCTCGGTAATTCCTGAAAGGGTACAGCGGCTTGGGTCGGACAACATTGGTCTCCCTTGGTAATTCAAGTATGGGTACAACGGCTGGGGTCGGACAACATTGGTCTCCCTTGGTAATTCAAGTATGGGTACAGCGGCTGGGGGCGGACAACATTGGTCTCCCTTGGTAATTCAAGTATGGGTACAGTGGCTGGGGGCGGACATCATTGGTCTCCCTTGGTAATTCAAGTAAAGGTACAGCGACTGGGATCGGTCATCATTGGTCTGCCTTGAGTAGATAAATAGCGGCACACAGACTGAGGTCGGTCATCATTGGTCTTTCTTGGTTGTTCAACCAATGACACAGAGACTCCTGGGGTTAAAAATCACTGCTAATCATAATTTCCAGATCGAACGATTTCTTTACGACAAATGTTTATTGCTTTCTGGGTGTGCTTCCGCTACAAAATTAGTGCTGACAAACTCCAGGCCATCCACTGTTAAAAGTGCATACTTGACCATATTGTCTGTTTTGTCTGCTTTCTCTCAGTCATTTTTACTTAATAGAGAAGAACTAAAAACTAATTTGATATGTTTGCTATATTATGCATCAAAACACGCAATGATATACACATCGGAAGCTCTCGACCTTATCCCTAGGCGGGAGTAGTGGGGTGTATTTCTAACGACTGCTATTTGTGGGACGAAGAGGCTATACATTTGTCATGTGTTTCCCTTACTCCGTATAGATACAGATCAGAAACGCAATAGTATACAATATTGATGCACCATCAATGTATGAAATATGGTTCAATCAGATCTGTGGATCAACAGCTCTCTCTCTCTCTCCCTCTCTCTCTCTCTCTCTCTCTCCCTCCCTCTCTCTACCCTCTCTCCTCTTCCCTCCCTCGAGCGCCGACCCGCTCCCGAGCTCTCGCTCTGCTCTCTCTCTCTCTCTCTCCCTCTCCTGCTCGCTCCTCCTCGCGCTCGCTCGCTCTACATCTCCTGCTCGTCGCTCTCTCTCTCTTATCTCTCTCTATTCTCTCTCTCTCTCTCTCTCTCTCTCTCTCTCTCTCTCTATATATATATATATATATATATATATATATATATATATATATCGACCTCTATATTTATTTATATATTTATTCGACCATCTGTAATAAAATGGCATAAAATGCTTACGAAATATACCGTTCCTTTGAAATTATTTACTATTTTAACTATTTTCTGGGTGAAATGCTTAAAAACGACGCGGATGTCTTTTCTTTATAAAGTTCCTAAGACAATACAGAAAGGTGTTAGTACATGAGTACAATTTTATTGAGTTTTCTTCCTACACTATGTCTGTATTTAACCTAACCATACCTTTGACATCACTAAACAATAGTAATACCTGATGTACAACGTATAATTAATGACAATATATATATACATCGTGTTATATTGTTCATGTTTAAAAATTATGTTATGCTCAAGTTTAATGACCCAAATGGTTTTAAACAAGTTCTGCATGTGTCATGCAAAAGCTTATCATAATTTCGGCCCTTCTGATTGGTCAGTGCTATTCTCCACATTAACTGTATTTCTGCCATTAATGTTTTGTTTTCAAGTTAGTAATTCATCATCTGCATTTTTATGTTTTATGTTTTGTCGTGACATTGTCAAAGGAAAATGTGTGCATACAAGGATAAAGAAAAAGTTCTTTTTTTTTCATAAATAAGTCATGGTTAGCACATTTACTCTGTTAATTACCATTTCAGAGAATTCTAAAATATTTCAGGACGTTTTGAATTTTTGAGAAACACATTTGTAAAATCTAGTAGCTTCGTGTAGTAATTTGGCAAAAGAAATATTGAAACGAAACAGAACAGCTGAAAATACGAGAACTATTATAATATTATTCATTGCTGATAAGTGTATACCTTTACAGTACAAATTATTAACACACTGGATCATTCAGATTATATTTTACTTCACAAATTGCAAGCACTGAATACTAAAGTGCCATAGGCGATTGCATTTATTAGTGATTCTTAAAAAGAGTCGTATGTTCTTGCCTACCCGTAGCAACATATGCTTACAAACATGAAGGTATACTAAAAAATAAAACAATTACTTATTTTTTTCTTCTTTTGTGCAACATTTTCAAGATTTTGCAATCAATGGAAGTTTGTTCTTTTAAAAGGGAAATTGTCGACGGAGTTCTAATCTAAGTTTTATGTTCTTTGCACCTTTATACAGCAAACCGTTGGTGGCGTCCCGGTCGTGGCGGAGAATGTTGTGTGAGGTCTTCAAACTGATATACGGTTTTCCGGTGATTACATCCGGACGTTTGTCATGAGACCGTGGCTGGATGGTCCTAAAATTACCATAAGTGTAAGTGTGTTTTGCGATGTATTTCTAAAAAGAATTTCTAAAAATTAAAACAATTTAAGAAATAAAAACAGTACTTTCCCCTTAATTAGTTCATAGTAGTAATGCCTGTTCTGTGACTTCCCTACGCCTTTATCCTTGTTCTTTATCTTCTCATGTGTTGCGTAGCAACATATATGACGACAACATATATATCAAACTCCACACTCAGTCCCATGCATAATTAAACCGACTGGTAAGTCAATGGGGAAGCAAATGTGTAACGCGTCATTGTAACATCCACAGAAGGTGTTGATACATTCCTGCTAACCGCGTAAAGCTGTGTTATTTGATAGGATGGTCGTGAAAATTATCGAGTTGTCACAGTTTGCCCCAAAGACGTGTTTAACTGAAGGAAGAATAAATGATATAACGCTATAATGGCGACAATATCTGACCATTGTTGGCATAAGCAGCTGACATATATAAAAACACTTTATTTAAGACACATTTTACAATTTATGCCATCCTTGTTTTTACACAAGCATGTGTTACTATTGTTGGGCACAAGCAGAAAATACTGTTTCCCATCTTTCCCAGAAACAGCTGATCAATAATTATTTTTATATAATTATAATTGTCCATATCTTGTTCTTTTGATAATTAATATATTGTATCTAGCTACACCATTTTTTGTAGTTGTATAGACAATGATCTAGAGCTAGTATACTTGATTTAAATGAAGTCATTTTCTGTTCTGTGCAATGATAAATATTGATCAAATGAAGAATGAGAGAAAAAGAAAAGATCCAATAAGAACTACCAGAGATATTTAAATCTGAAATACCTCTAGACAAAAGCAAACAGGGTAAAATGGAAAAGTGACAACAACATAGTTACAAGACATAAAACAGAAAAAGAAAGAAACAACAGTTACCACCTTGGAACAGTCATTCGGCAAAAGGACCAACTGGGGTGCTTAAATATCATTTGTGAAGCGCTCCAGCCTTGCATATTCTGAAGGTTTTCCTTTCTTTCGAACAGTGTAAATAAAAATATCAGATCAAGATGAGACAACTAACACGAAGCACGTGCATCGGGATTAAAAAATAAGTTTTATACTGACAAGAAATAGGTAGTTGCGTTTCTTTTTTTTACTATTATATTTTAAAACAATAAAATAACTGCGGTCAATGCATTTTGAAAATCCCTTCCTTCATTTGTGAAATCGAAAGCTTTGCTGTAACAGTTTTAAAGACATTAATCTAACATCGGTTCTAGAATTCGATTCTAGCATCGAAATTGTCTACGTGCAAACCTTGTTAGATGGGATATGTAAATGTCAAAGGAGGTAGCACGAGGTGAACTTCCATCAAGGTATAATTCATTAAATAAAGTTGACTACCTTGTCCAAGATCTTAGTAGAGATTGTGTCATTAGAAATAGCGACCTCAATGTCTAGAAATGCTGCATTTAATAACCAGGTTGACCTTTGATAATTTTGTTAGGAAGAGAAATTCGTTTGGTTAACACTTATAATACTTTTATTTATTTATGTTATAAACACCCGAATTCCAAAATGACGCAGCATATCTGTATAATTTAATTTATAATTGTAGTTTGTTTTCAAGTAATACCATTTACTAATTTGAAATACAAACTTAAATGACAAAGGTCATTCGTATCAACTCAGCACCTCCGTATAAAGTTACCGCACGCGTTCGCAAAAGAATGGCGCATTCGGGATTCAGGTCACAGGGTTGTAGTGTTGACGAAATAAATAACTGGGAGTTAATCTATAATCTATAACTCAGTGTGTTTGCTCACATCTGTTAGCATTTATGAGCATTTGTTTGTGATCAGTGTAAGGTCATATGCAATCATATAGGAAGCATTGTATATATATGTGTGTGTGTGTGCGTGTGTGCACGCGTGTGTGTGCGCGCGTGTGTATGTGTGTGCGTGTGTGTTTGTGCGCGTGTGTGTGTGCGTGTGTGTGTGTGCGTGTGTGTGTGTGCGCGTGTGTGTGTGCGCGCGTGTGTGCATGTGTGTGCGTGTGTGTGTGCGTGTGTGTGTGTGTGTGCGTGTGTGTGTGCGCTGTGTGTGTGTGCGTGTGTGTGTGTGCGTGTGTGTGTGCGCGCGAGTGTGTGTGTGCGTGTGTGTGCGCGTGTGTGTGCTTGCGCTTGTGTGTGCGTGTGTGTGTGTGTGCGTGCGTGTGTGCGTGTGTGTGTGTGTGTGAGTGTGTGTGTGTGTGTGTGCGTGTGTGTGTGTGTGTGTGTGTGTGTGTGTGTGTGTGTGTGTGTGTGTGTGTGTGTGTGTGTGTGTGTGTGTGTGCGTGTGTATTTTGCAGCTGAAGACTTGCCTGCTTTTCATGACTTTGTAAATTTGATTTACCTTGAAATATTTTGATCGTTATTTGCACACCTTGAATCGTTTACAAGGTTAAACTTAAACCGCCCATACAGCGCTTTTCATCGCTATGGTTACGATATTGCTTGTACATCGCGTCGTATGAAATACCAACACGGTATCCCTTGTTCAAACTCGGTTCTTGTACTCGTGAAAATTATCAATGGTAAATGGTAACTGGTCACTTTAAATTACTTGTCATGCCTTATTAAAGCCTGTAGTATCTAGTTTGACAGCGTTAACAAGTATACACAGTTACAGTTACAACTGTAGATGTACATGTATGTTGTTTCACAGTTACACATTTAAACTGTAAAACTTTAAGGTTTAGTATAGACCAGGCTATACTGAATTCAGGCAGGAGGGGCCTCATCGCCGAAACAATATTTTGTATTGTTCCAACGAAGTTTGTTTAGGTTTAAAGGGAAAAACTAGTTCTCACCTAAGATATCTGATATATCACGCTAGTAATCATGTGTATCCCCCTTAAATGCAATATGTGTGCAGGCGCGCAGCTACGTTCTATGATTTTGGTCGGTGGGGATCGAGTCCGCTAATGGGATATGGCATTAAAAATGGCTGGAAATGTATGCTGGAAATGTAAATATCACATTTCAAAAGCACATAGCTTGAAATATTTTTAATGTCTAGCTGAAAGTCTTTTTGTTAAATCTCACCTGAATAATCAGATATTGGACTCTTTTTTATTACCAGAATAGTCACATCTTTACCGTTATAGAAAATATGTTACAGCACATTTAGAAAGAATCCATAATGATGTGTTCAACAGTATTTAGCCACACGTGAATAAGTCGAGATAATATTTAAAGCCAAAATTATATGGCCTGAACTGTCTCTCAAAGTATCATCACTACCATTATGTGTAGTGCACTGTCTATCACACGTATGTCTACTACATGGATAACTTAACTTTCAGCATTGAGAAAACTTTGGACACAAATCAGAAGGTTATTATAACAGCAGACCTTGTGGAGACTCTACTAAATGAAAGGAACACCAAAATACTATTGAACAGTCTTACAAATATAACCAATAAACCATCAATAGTCTAAAATGTTACATCCACAATTATAATGCCGAGTTTTCTTACCTTAACTATAAAAGTACATAAACAGAATGCTAAGACGTACATGTAGCCACATTAACGAGTGATCACAAGGCGACATTTAATTATATTTGACCAAATAACAACGCTGCAGCATGTAAAAACAGAAATGTATGGCTGCACAACAGAGCATACAAATACACTGATAGAGAAGCTCCCTGTAGCAGGAATATTTTATGGCCTCTTGTACTGTAATACATACTTGAATATAATTTATGTAACAATGAATTACTTCCAAATTAAAAAAGATCAAACGATTAACCAAGATTCGACAAAAAATGTCGGTGCATCAGTTACACATACAGTGAAACAACGCACCCAAACAATATACGTATACGGAGACGGAGTTGTCACGTGATCAATGGTCGGACGTTGTTTGTATCGCTGTAAGAAAAATGCATATTGTACTCTAAAATGAATAAATATAGAGTCGGAAACTTGTGGAGGGATGGAAAAATATTTGTGAAGTGATTGATATGTGAATTATGGGACATAAGAAGAATAAAGGTGATAAACGAAAGAAAAGTAGTGACAGTGGCGATACGGAGACTATGCGCATGCGTCAAAGAGACTAACCGCTTCTTTCACTACTCAGTAAAATTCATGTGAAAATATTAACAATTTCATGGTTTGATTGCACAGTTCTCTATTTTAACTAAAACATGAAATAGCAAACATATTTTAAGTCATGATTTAATAAGATCTCTGCTTCAAACTTTTTTTTGCCGACAAACTGTTACCTCCCCCACCCTCCACCCATGTAAGTTTCACTTGACAACTCCACTTCCGGTGCGGCTTTTTTCAAGGTAAAATACACAATGTTAAGAGGTATACTATTTGCGTGGTTTCTTTTGGCATCATTGATCAGTGCCTGTAAGTACCCGGGCGGGCTGCTCAGAAATGAACATCTGACCCCAAAAAGATTCGACCTACATCGGCACGAATCCACCGAAAACAACACCAAACTTGATAACTTTTGGTTCGGTCCTTGCAGTTTCGGAACCAAAATTGAAACAACCCTTGATATCTTTCAATAATAAGTCACTTCTTTACATCTCAATCCTACTTTTGACACTTTCAAGTGATGTTGAAACAAACCCAGGCCCTGATTTCCCATGTGGAACCTGTGACTCAGAGGTCCAGGACTCTGATCTTGCAGTCAACTGCGATAACTGTGAAATCTGGTTTCATATTGCCTGTCAAGGATTTGACTCTAGCTGGTAGAACCAGAAATCACTTCAGGATGTTTCATTTGCTTTCGTCTGTACCAAATGTGACAGCTTAAATGTGTCAAAAATATCAAACTCAACATTTGACTCTTGTCACAACAGTTTCTCGTCCCTGGGTGAATCTCCCCAGCCTACATCCCAATATGACAAACAAAATCACAACAATAAAAATAAACGTTTTCCTTTTTCACTAAAGATGCTCTGTATAAATTGTCAGTCCATAGTTAACAAAAAGTTGGAGATTCAGTTATTACTACAAAAAGAAAGCCCAGACATTGTTGCACTAACAGAAACCTGGTTAAACAGATCACACTTTTCTAGTGAAATCCTTCCAGCCTCACTAGGTTACACAATGTTCCGCATATACAGAACTAAAGGCAAAGGCGGAGGAGTTGCCATTCTTGTAAAAAGTTACCTCCAAGCCACAGAATATACATCATTGAACTCTGAATGTGAAATAATTTGGATCAAAATAAATATTAAGGGCAGCAAACCTCTTTTTATCGCTTCTTACTACAGACCTCATGAAACTGACATGATAAGCCTTCTTGAACTGGAAAAGTCATTGCACATTACCAGCAAAGTAAATGGCACAAAAGTGGTTATGGGGGACCTCAACTTTCCCAAACTAAACTGGGCCCCAGACTTTACTCCAACAATAAAGCCAGGTCATAGTTGCACTACTGCTTATCAAAAATTTATTGAACACCTTGATGACTTTAATCTCACTCAGATGGTTAATCAAAGCACCAGATCACAAAATATTCTTGACCTTTTTATGACCCCTAACCATACACTGGTTAAATCTGTCAAAATTATACAGGGTATCTCAGACCATGATATTGTTGAGGTACTTGTTAACTGCTAGCCCTACATAATAAACCAATATCCCAGAACATGTTTCTTGTATAGCAAAGCAAACTGGTCAGAATTTAAACAATACATGCAGAACAAAATCCCAGATATTACTAAAGACTCGCAAAATCTCTCTGTGAATGAACTGTGGCTAAAATTTAAATCATTAATTGAGAATGGAACTTTTTATTCCACAGAAACAAATAAAGGCCAAGAAATCCCTACCATGGGTTACACACACTATAATAAAACTTATTCGTAAAAGGGATAAACTTTATCAGAAAATGAAACGTTCAGGCCATAAAGCAGAACTAAAAATTAAATTTAAAACCCTCAAGCTGCTTCTCACTAACAAAATAAAAAAATCATACAATCAGTACTTGGAAAATATATTGGACCTTAATGAAAATGTCAGCAATGGTACCAGTAAATTCAACACTAAAAAACTATATACACTCATAAAAAACTCAAAACAGGAATCCCAGGAAATACCACCACTGAAAGATGAACTTGGTCAGTTACACACAGATAGCGCCAAGAAAGCTGAGACCTTAAATGAACAGTTCCAGTCAGTCTTCTCCAGGCGCAAGCTACTATCTCTCTCACAACTTTGCACCCAGAAACTAATTACAGCTGACCCCCCCACCCCCTCCACACACACAAAAAAAAAAATATATATTGTCACTACCCACAAATGGACAAAATAACCATCCAGAAATCGGGCATATTGAATCTTCTTTCAAATCTAAATGTAACTAAAGCTTCCGGTCCAGATTTGATTAAACCTCTTGTTCTCAAAGAACTCAGACTTGAAATAGTTGATCTCATTACCATTCTTTTTCAGAAGTTCATATCTAGTGGCGAACTCCCGGATGACTGGAAAAAAGCATTTGTCTGTCCGATATTCAAAAAAGGTCCTAAGTCGGACCCAGCAAACTACCGCCCCATCTCTTTAACATGTAAACTATGCAAAACATTTGAGCACGTAGTCGCCTCACATTTATCTAGCCATCTCTCTAAAAATAACATCTCTATGAGCTGCAACATAGTTTTAGAGAACGTAGATCATGTGAAACACAATTGATTGCGTTTACTGACCATCTAACAAACAACCTTGCTGCAGGAAAACAAACAGATCTTATACTTCTTGACTTTTCAAAGGCTTTTGACAAAGTGAATCACCTAAAGCTCCTCCTGTCTCTGCAAGAATATGGTGTATGTCCACAGATCATCTCGTGTATCAAGTCTTTTCTCTTACATAGATCACAAACAGTTGTTCTTGATGGCACTGTCTCATCTGAGGTCCCTGTTTCATTTGGCGTACCTCAAGGTTTAGTCCTAGGCCCACTTTCCTTTCTCGTTTATATAAATACCCTACCATCTTCTGTCCTTAAATCCCAAGTTCGCTTATTTGCAGATGATACCGCAATATACCTCACTATAAATTTTCATGATGACGTTTCTGCACTGCAACCTGATCTAAATAACTTAGAAAAATGGGAGAAAGAATATGACATGGAGTTTAATCCAGCCAAATGACAGGTACTCCAAATATCTCGCAGCAAATCTGTACACCGAAACACCTATTACCTGCATGGCCATGCCTTACAACCTGTCTCCTCTGCCAAATACCTGGAAGTTACCTTTACCTCTGACCTTAGCTTGAATCAACACATTACTCAAATCACCACCACTGCAAACAAAACTCTTGGATTTCTCAAAAGAAACATCACCACTCCTAACCCTAAAGTCAGAGAACTTGCCTTTAAAACATTAGTTCGTCCACAATTAGAATATGCTTCATCTGTTTGGTCACATTTTACAAAACAATACACTGACAAAGTTGAGATGGTTCAGAGAAGAGCAGCACGCTGGGTCCTGTCAGATTACCAGTATACATCAAGTGTAAGCCAGATGCTCAAACTTCTAAATTGGAGAACTCTTGAAAACCGTAGACTAGATAATAGACTTGTATTCTTCCATAAAATATACCACAATCTTGTTGCCGTCAAGTTTCCTCCTTAAAATCAAGCTCCCCACAGAATAACTAGGCATCAACATCCTTACTACTTACAAATGATACACACACCTCGCGATTTCATTAAATACTCCTTTTTTCCACACTCATTAACCCTAAGGAATAAACTACCACACAGCATAGCCGTAGTGAATGACAATGCCATGTTCAGCAAGGCAGTGTCACAAATAAACCACTAATTATCAACAAGTGTTTTTATCAGATTTTATCGTTATTATGAACTAACATTTTAATTTGCACATAAAGCACATTGTCAAGACACCCTGAAGCGGTAACACTGATTTTTTCCCACAAAATTCACTTTTCACCATCTTTTAACTAACACTCTTCGACGCAGCACCCTTCCTGCCGATAATCCTCATCCGAGGGTAGGCAGTACACAGAGATAGATAGATTAGATAGATAGATAGATAGATAAGATAGATAGATGGATGGATGGATGGTGGATGGATGGATGGATGGATGGATGGATAGATAGATACATAGATAGATAGGGAGTTCTAGCCAACAACCGGGTAACGAAATGTTGACATTGCTCCATGAGATAAATGGGAAGATGAGCTATATAGATAAAAGACTTGAACGACTTGAAAAATTAGAAAATAAAGTTGACAAATTTGATATAGAAGTTAGTAAACTGTTGATTCTGGTACACGACAATTGTAAGAGATTGGAGGAGAGAATGAATAAGATGGAGGACCGGGTAGAGCCTGGCAGCTTTGCGTCTGGAATGATGTCAGACAAGATACAACAGCTGGAGAAGGAAACAACTAAAGCTAAGGAAGATCTTTTATACATACAGAGCCAGTCCATGAGAAATAATCTTTTATTCTCCGGCATAGTAGAGGATAACAACGAAACAAATGAGATAACTCAAAAGAATCTAAGAACATTTATGCTGGAAAAATTAGAGATGGCAAAGGAAATGGTCGACGAAATAAAGTTTGAACATGTTCACAGAGTAGCCAGCAGAGGTCGGACGGGAGGGGGAGAAGTATAGTGGCTAAATTCAATTATTTCAAGGACAGGGAGGAGGTGAGACGAAGGAGCGGCAAACTGAGGAACTCTGACTACTACATAAACGAACAGTTTCAAGAGAGATCTCAGAGAGAAGGAAAAAACTGTTTCCTAAAATGATGGCAGAGAGAAGAGCTGGCAAGAAGTCATGGATTAGTTACGATACCCTCTATGTTAATGGCAGGCCAGTAGATGACAGCGACTAGGGGCGTGAACAGGGTGAACTTAAAATCTGTGCATGGAATTGCAACGGTTTGACACCACAAAAAATAGACTTCTGAGCAATTCAATGGCATTTTTAATGGAAACGATATAATCTTTTTACTTGAAACATGGACTAACGAAAACAGTTTAATTGATGTTGAGGGTTTTCAAAGTTTTAATTTTTATAGAAAATACCAACATAAAAGAGCTAGGCGAAGAAGCGGGTGTATTGTGCTGTATGTAAAAGATTATATAGTAGAAGGAGTATCTGTTGAAAAAACCCATGCTGATACAATTATTTGGATTAAGCTGGATAGAAAATTCTTTGAATTAGACAATGACATTTTTTTGGGTGGTGTATATATTTGGGGAGATGATTCTCCTATGCATAATATAACTCAGATCGATTTATTCGATACACTTGAAAATGATATTACGGCCTTCAAAACAATGGGGGCAACATATGTAATAGCGGACTTTAATAGCAGAGCTGCGGAAAGAGCAGATTTTATAATCCAAGACAGGGCCGTCGATGAAGACGATAATTGTTATATTCCAGATACACCCCTGGGTAGGGCCTCTCTCGATGGTGTGTTTAATCATCAAGGTGTAAGGTTGTTAGAAGTGTGCAAAACGTGCTCGGTTCGGATTGCTAATGGTAGACTAGGCTCAGATAAAGGGATAGGTACATACACGTATCTTAGTACACATGGTTCTTCATTGATAGATTACCTATTATTAAGCGAAGTTGATTTTTGTTCAATCCGCAACTTTAAGATTTGCGATTTTAATCACTTATCCGACCATGCAGCCTTGGCTTTTTCATTGACATGTTCTAAAGTCCTTCTAGGCAAGAGATAATGTACACACGTCATTTAAGTGGAACGAATCGTTACGCAATGACTTCCGCGGCAAGTTAATAGGTAGACTACCAGAGTTAAATAGTATTGCGACTAACATAGTCACGGCTGAAAGGTCAGATATTAATAGCCATATAATAGATTTTACAAAACTATTACGCTCAGAAGCCGACCCTTTGTTTTCGAAAGATGTCAAGGTTACTTATAATCGTGTTAGACAGAAACCGTCAGCGGTCTGGTTCGACGAAGACTGTCAAAACGTCAAACGCAATTTTTTCGATGCGTTGGATGCTTTTAATAGTAACAAATATACGCTTAATCGTATATCGCTATGTCAACAGAAAACTGACTATAAGAAACTTATTGCCAAAAAAGCGTAACTCATACAAAAGTAAGAGAATAAAGGAAATTGAGAGTATGAGATTTAGAAGAGCAAAGGACTTTTGGTCATTATTTCGTAAAAATGATAAAATAAATTCTAATATTTCTGTTGAGGATTTTCGTAAATATTTTTGCGAAACTTTACAGCAAACTATTAGCACATGCAACAACGAGGCATGCGAATTTACAGCTGACGAAATAGTAAAGGTAGTTATAAAAAACTGTAACATGGTAAAACACCTGGAAATGATAACTTATTAACATCATATATAGAAACTATTGATATTATTGCTTCCCATCTTTGCGATATATTTAATGCAATTTTCAACTTGGGAATTAAACCCGAATTCGTGGGCTGAAACAAACTATCGTAGTATAACACTAATAAGTTGTTTAGCTAAATAAAATATTTACAGGCGTTTTAAACGCAAGGCTAACAAAATGGTGTGATAGTAATAATATCATACCAGACTCGCAATTCGGTTTCAGGTCGTGAAATCTACTGTGGACGCGATCTTTATACGTCATGCATTAGTACAACAATTCGTAAACAATAATACACGTCTTTATTGCGCATTTGTTGATTTTAGAGGGGCGTTTAATAGTATTAATAGAAATAACTTATGGCATAAACTATCCAAATTGGGAATAAATAGTAAAATACTGCAGGTTATCAGGAATATGTACAACAAATGTAAAACATGCGTACGCGTTTATAACGACCATTCAGAGTTCTGCAATATCACGGTGGGCCTATTAGAAGGGGAAGTAATGTCACCTAAATTATTTGCCCTCTTCATTCAGGATATGGAACTATCATTAATCGATTCTCAAGAAAACGGGTTGCAGTTTGATGACTTAATTATAATTTCCATGTTCTTTGCAGACGATATAGTTATTTTTGGAAAATCGCCATCTGAATTTTAGCGTAACCTTAATAACCTGTATGAATACTGTACACATTGGGATTTAAAGGTTAATACAGACAAAACAAAAGTTATTGCCTTTCGTAAACGTGGACCTACAAGACACGACGAATGTTTTACTTACAACAATGAAAAAATAGAAACAGTCAACGATTTCAATTATCTTGGAACATTTTTTAATTATACAGGCAATTTTAACCTTAATCAAGAATATTTGACTGGAAAGGGTCTAAAGGCATTAATTTGCCTTTTTATAATACTAGGGACTTTAAATTAAAAACAAGTACAATGCTAAATTTGTTCGATTCCATTGTTGGATCATTATTACAATACAATGCTGAGGTTTGGTTACATTTAAAAAAATTAAAAGATTACTCGGTGTTAAACGAACTACCTTCCTCAACGTCAGTATATGGAGAAATGGGGAGATACCCTCTGTATGTTGCTCGCTATGTAAAAGTAGTGAAATATTGGTTTAGACTTTTATACACGGATAATGTAATAATGCAGAAAATGTATTCTTACATGCTGCATGATTGTAACAGAGGTAATGTCAATTGGGTATCCAATGTAAAAGAAATGTTAGACCAATACGGGTTCAGCAATGTATTCGCTGACCCCTTTTCAGTGAATCCAAAAATGTTTTTGTTTATCATTTAAAAAAAGAATAGTAGATTGTTTTGTACAAAAATGGAATAATGATATTTTATTGAGTAGCTTATTATGTTCGTACAAACACTTCAAAACTGTATTTAGCTTTGAAAATTATCTTGATATAGTACCAAAAAACCTAAGATATTTTCTTACTAAATTGCGCTTTCTTCACACCCCTTGAAAATTGAGACTGGACGACAGGGCAGAAACAGAGTTGATAGAAATCTCCGCTACTGTACAATTTGTGATAAAAACGATATAGATGAAGAGTTCCATTTCCTATTTGTATGTCCAGCTTACAATGAAATAAGAAAAGGCTTTATAAACAGAAAATTATACGTGAGACCAAATTTTATTAAATTCTGTGAGATGTTTAAATCTGAAAAAAGGAAATTTTGACAAACATTGCAAAATATATTAAAGAAGCTTTAGAATATCGAAAGAACAGGTCATTCTCACACAATGAGCTCATCTTGATTACAATATTATTTTTCCTATTTTCACTTTTGTAATTATTGATTTTTACTACATCAAAAATGAACCATTCTTGTAACAATCCATGTAACCATACCATTTGTGTGTGTATGCGTGTGTGTGTGAGCGCGTGTGTGTGTGTGTTTGTGACTTTAAACAACTAGATGATCAGTGACAGCACTATTCATTGTAATTATCTTGCAACTATGTACTATGTACACGTTGAAACTAATAAAATACTGTTCTGTTCTGTTCTGTTTGTATATCACATTGCCTAAATATAAGCAAGTAATAAATAAATAAACTATTTTTTTTTCACATATGGAAAGTAGGGAAGTAAGAAAATTTGACAACAAATAGGAACAATTACTAGAGAACGTTAAATGAGTGTAAGACATCAGAATATATTTCAAACCATAAAACATGATTTAAACGAAGAACTTTACTTTACCGACAGTGAAAACACAGAATGTTAAAATGATTATTTTACTTCAATACCAAATCTCGAACGTTCGTACGCTCACTTACCTCCCTTACACTTACACTTACAAACGTTGTAGTGTGGAATACTTAATTATATACCAAACTCACAGGTCTTAAATTGTCTCGGTAAACTAATGGAACATTGTAGTTTATAATAAGAAACAATCTTTGTTTTTTAATGAAAAACAAGCTGTTTTTTATGTAAGCTGTTCATTGAAAAAAGACCAAAATCTGTACAATCAATTGACGCCTAGCACATACATGTGTATTGTTTCGCGATGTTTCAAAGTCCTTCGACCGTGTCACGAAAAATTAACATTTTGAAATAAGAATAAATCAAAATTGATGGTATTTGGTTAGAATGATTTTATACAACATTGGACCCTCTAGAAAGGTAACGGATGTGGTGTTGGTTGTATTTACAGTTAGCCGTTTGTCAATAAAACACAATTTTAAGTCAGTTATGTAAACTTATGAAAAAAAAACCCTCTACAGACAGAACCCAAATATGCTGCTTTTATCTGCTTTTGAAAGTTGAGTTACGCATTTAATATATACAATTTATATTGAAGGTGATATCCGACAGGTTGCAAGTCAAATACATGTAAAAATAACATTCCGTTTGTCGTGTTAATGAATCATTTCTGACATTAGCTATAAACTTGTCTTAGATTTACACGATTCCCGTCATTATTTTAATATAAGGACAGGGTAAACAATGAAGTCTGCGATTAGACATTAATATATTCCTAACCTACTGTTACAGGCAATGTATTTATCCAATCTGGGAACCCCTTTGTGCAACTCTTGTTAAAGCTTCTACAAGATTTGCGACCGATTCATCTTATTGCATTTATGCTTCTACTTCAATAAGCCAGATAAAGTATTATATCCTTGCGCTTGGTCACTTGATACTTGGCCTGTTTACTCGTTTCTAAAAATCGTTTCTAAAAATAAAGATTATACAAATGTATGCATACACAAGCAGCTGTTATCAAGTTGTTTGTTTATTTGTTTTGTTGTTGTTGTTGTTTTCCATATAGTGGTCTTATTGTCTGACACAACGTTTCGGATACCACTTTCAAATGTAGGCAATGTTAGATAAGCTATCGACAAGCTGTTAACTACAATGCAAGTTTATACACCAGAGGAACTAACCAGAGACTTCCGAAGTGATCCAGAGCGCTCCCTGGCGGGTGGTGTGCCGTGGCGGAATGGCCCGTGTGGCCGCCACGGTTACTGTGGTAGTGTCCACGGTGAAAGTCCCTCATGGATGTCGTGGTTGTCAGCTGATAATAAGCGGCAGTTGAAATCATCCAAAGAAACACTTCTTTATAAAATGTCGTCACAAGTGATCCGACTTTTCATGCGATCAGGTGATCCGAAAGTCAAAACAGTCTGTAGATGAATAAATGCTTCAAACTTATATCATCTTTCCTTTCTATAGTGTTTTTAATCACTAAACAAATGAAGATATATAGAACCACCGGTGACAATGATCCAGAAAGTTATACAAGTAAAGTCTTTTTGATTAAATATATTTTATTACACATTTATTTGAAACGCTCTTATACAAATGAAATGAGTTAAAACACTGGTCGCTTAAACAGTGCGTCAATCATATTAATGGAAATGATATTAAGGCTGTATCTGAATATTCGGATAATCTGACAATTCAAAGGACACTGATCGGTAACATCTGTGTTCCTGCCAGGTTGTTCCTTCACATGCTGTTACTTTTATGAACAGACGGAATTGATTTTGCAAACGTAGTGACTTCTAGCTTATTTTTATTTGCATGCACTTCCATTTTCATGTTGCATGTATATATCATAACTGGAATGTTCATGCCATGGACACACATGACTGTTCCGAACAACAGAAATAAAGCACATCCGAGGAAACATTAATCGCATGTACGTGATACACTTTAATTCGAAAAAAAACCACAAAAACAAAGCATCTTTGAATTTATATCATGTTAACAAACATAAACACAAACATTCGATTATTTGAAGTTAGTAATAAACGTACATTTTGCTGTGTAAATTATCCAAACAAACTCACTTCGGGACACCAGCCTCTGTAGATACAGAAGAAGTCTTTGTCTTACGTTGCTTAAACACATAATGTAACAATAACCCTGACGGTATCTCCTGGTTGACCAGAGGTTAAAGAACATGAAGTCAAACAAACCTTTCATGGACCAAAGACAGACTTGACAGGAAAACAAGAATAACGTATTGCCATGACAAGAACCTACTTACCTCCCTAAAGCTTGTACTTGGGAAATGACTTGTTTCAGCGATTGCCGACTATAAATGTGTCAACGTGTCAATTCTAGGAGCAATAAAATCCTATCGCTCTTTTTAGCAGCGATCATCTTTCTAGGCACGTGCAGAATAACTCTAGAGATTCAAGAAGGTCAGTATTCAAATATTATATTAATATATCCCTATCATATTGACATGTGTCGGATCTATTTGTTATTTTATCACATCCATATTGTGCAATTTTATGATTCTGTCCATATTGCGTCATTACATGTACATCCTTTCTGTCCATAATGTGTCATTACATACCTTCTGTCCATACTGTGCCATTATATCCTTTCTGTCCATAATGTGTCATTATATCCATTCTGTCCTTATTGCGTCGTTATATCCGTTCTGTCCATATTGTGTCATTATATCATTTCTGTCTATATTATGTCATTATATCCTTTCTGTCCATAATGTGTCATTATATCTGTTCTGTCCATATTGTGTCAAAATATCCTTTCTGTCCATATTATGTCATTATATCCGCTCTGTCCATAATGTGTTATTTTACCACTTCTGTCCATATTTTGACAATATATCCTTTCCGTCCATAATGTGTCATTATATCCTTTCTGTCCATTATGTGTAATTAAATCCTTTCTGTCCATAATGTGTCATTTTATCCTTTTTGTCCATATTTTGTCACTAAATCCTTTCTCTCCATATTGTGTCGTTATATCCCTTCTGTCCATAATGTGTCATTATATCTCTTCTGTTCATAATGTGTCATTATATCCCTTCTGTCCATAATGTGTCATTATATCCATTATGTCCATGTTGTGTCATTATATCCTTTCTGTCCATAATGTGTCATTATATCCTTTCTGTCTATAATGTGTCATTATATCCATTCTGTCCATTTTGTGTCATTATAACCCTTCTATTTATAATGTGTCATTATATCCCTTCTGTCTATAATGTGTCATTAAATCCCTTCTTTCCATGATGTGTCATTATATCCCTTCTGTCCATAATGTGTCATTATATCCATTCTGTCCATGTTGTGTCATTATATCCCTTCTGTCCATATTTTGTCATTATATCCCTTCTGTCCATTATGTGTCATTAAATCCCTTCTATCCATAATGTGTCATTATATCCTTTCTGGCCATAATGTGTCATTATATCCTTTCTGGCCATAATGTGTCATTATATCCTTTCTGGCCACAATGTGTCATTATATCCTTTCTGTCCATTATGTGTCATTATATCCTTTCTGGCCATAATGTGTCATTATATCCCTTCTGGCCATATTTTGTCATTATATCCTTTCTGTTCATACTGTGTCATTATATTCTTTCTATCTATTTGGAGTCATTAAATCCTTTCTATCAATGTTGTGTCATTATATCCATTCTGTCCATATTGTGTCATTATATCCATTCTGTCCATAATGTGTCATTATATCCTTTCTGTCCATGTTGTGTCATTATATCCTTTCTGTTCATACTGTGTCATTATATCCCTTCTGTCAATGTTGTGTCATTATATCCTTTCTGTCCATAATGTGTCATTATATCCTTTCTAGCCATAATGTGTCATTATATCCTTTCTGTCCATGTTATGTCATTATATCCTTTCTGGCCATATTGTTTCATTATATCCCTTCTGGCTATAATGTGTCATTATATCCCGTCTGGCCATAATGTGTCATTATATCCTTTCTGTCCATGTTGTGTCATTATATCCTTTCTGTTCATACTGTGTCATTATATCCCTTCTGTCCATGTTGTGTCATTATATCATTTCTGTCCATAATGTGTCATTATATCCTTTCTAGCCATAATGTGTCATTATATCCTTTCTGTCCATGTTGTGTCATTATATCCTTTCTGTCCATAATGTGTCATTATATCCCTTCTGGCCATAATGTGTCATTATATCCTTTCTGTCCATAATGTGTCATTATATCCTTTCTGGCCATAATGTGTCATTATATCCTTTCTATCCATAATGTGTCATTATATCCTTTCTGGCCATAATGTGTCATTATATCCTTTCTGGCCATAATGTGTCATTATATCCTTTCTGGCCATAATGTGTTATTATATCCTTTCTGGCCATAATGTGTCATTATATCATTTCTGTCCATAATGTGTCATTATATCCTTTCTGTCCATAATGTGTCATTATATCCTTTCTGTCCATAATGTGTCATTATATCCTTTCTGTCCAAAATGTGTCATTATATCCTTTCTGTCCATGATGTGTCATTATATCCTTCCTGGCCATAATGTGTCATTATATCCTTTCTGTCCTTGTTGTGTCATTATATCCTTTCTGTCCATAATGTGTCATTATATTCTTTCTGTTCATACTGTGTCATTATATCCTTTCTGTCCATAATGTGTCATTATATCCATTCTGTCCATGTTGTGTCATTATATCCTTTCTGTCCATAATGTGTCATTATATCCATTGTGTCCATGTTGTGTCATTATATCCTTTCTGTCCATAATGTGTCATTATATCATTTCTGTCCATATTGTGTCATTATATCTTTTCTGTCCATAATGTGCCGTTATATCCTTTCTGCCCATAATGTGTCATTATATCCATTCTGTCCACATTGTGTCATTATATCCATTCTGTCCATGTTGTGTCTTTATATCCTTTCTGTCCATAATGTGTCATTATATTCTTTCTGTCCATAATGTGTCATTATATCCATTCTGTCCATATTGTGTCATATCCTTTCTGTCCATAATGTGTCATTATATCCTTTCTGTCCATAATGTGTCATTAAATCCATTCTGTCCATTTTGTGTCATTATATCCCTTCTATTCATGATGTGTCATTATATCCTTTCTGTCCATTATGTGTCATTATATCCATTCTGTCCATGTTGTGTCATTATATCCATTCTGTCCATAATGTGTCATTATATCCATTCTGTCCATTTTGTGTCATTATATCCCTTCTATTCAAGATGTGTCATTATATCCCTTCTGTCCATAATGTGTCATTATATCCCTTCTGTCCATGATGTGTCATTATAACCCTTCTGTCCATAATGTGTCATTATATCCATTCTGTCCATAATGTGTCATTATATCCATTCTGTCCATATTGTGTCATTATATCCCTTCTGTCCATATTTTGTCATTATATCCCTTCTGTCCATTATGTGTCATTAAATCCCTTCTATCCATAATGTGTCATTATATTCTTTCCGGCCATAATATGTCATTATATCCCTTCTGGCCATAATGTGCCATTATATCCATTCTGTCCATTTTGTGTCATTATATCCCTTCTATTCATGATGTGTCATTATATTCCTTCTGGCCATAATGTGTCATTATATCCATTCTGTCCATTTTGTGTCATTATATCCATTCTGTCCATGTTATGTCATTATATCCCTTCTATTCATGATGTGTCATTATATTCCTTCTGGCCATAATGTGTCATTATATTCCTTCTGGCCATAATGTGTCATTATATTCCTTCTGGCCATAATGTGTCATTATATCCCTTCTGTTCATAATGTGTCATTATATACCTTCTGGTCATAATGTGTCATTATATTCCTTCTGGCCATAATGTGTCATTATATTCCTTCGGGCCATAATGTGTCATTATATCCCTTCTGTTCATAATGTGTCATTATATACCTTCTGGCCATAATGTGTCATTATATTCCTTCTGGCCATAATGTGTCATTATATTCCTTCTGGCCATAATGTGTCATTATATCCCTTCTGTTCATACTGCATTATTATATTCTTTCTGTCTATTTGGTGTCATTAAATCCTTTCTATCCATGTTGTGTCATTATATCCATTCTGTCCATGTTGTGTCATTATATCCCTTCTATTCATGATGTGTCATTATATTCCTTCTGGCCATAATGTGTCATTATATTCCTTCTGGCCATAATGTGTCATTATATTCCTTCTGGCCATAATGTGTCATTATATCCATTCTGTCTATATTGTGTCATTATATCCATTCTGTCTATATTGTGTTATTGTATCCCTTCTATCCATAATGTGTCATTATATTCTTTCTGTCCATAATGTGTCATTATATTCTTTCTGTCCATAATGTGTCATTATATCCTTTCTGTCCATAATGTGTCATTATATTCTTTCTGTCCATAATGTGTCATTATATCCCTTCTGTCCATAATGTGTCATTGTATTCTTTCTGTCCATAATGTGTCATTATATCCCTTCTGTCCATAATGTGTCATTATATTCTTTCTGTCCATAATGTGTCATTATATCCCTTCTGGCCATAATGTGTCATTATATCCTTTCTGTTCATACTGTGTCATTATATTCTTTCTATCTATGTGGTGTCATTAAATCCTTTCTATCTATATTGTGCCATTATATGTTTTCTATTTTTGAATGAGTCCATGTTTCCATATAATGCACCTTCACATTTTGATGTGGTATTATTGTTTCTCCTTCGGAAACACCATCTTCGTTTGATGCGGGTTTTTTCCCCGAACGAAACGCTTTCTAAGCAAAACAACATGAGTGCGAGGATTGTGCTCCTGTGTAGCGACATTGTATGGTTGAATGGCGATATCGGTTGTTTGAGACATTCTATTTTGTTTGGTTAACTTTAATTGAATGTAAACATATTGTTTGTCAGTTCTACAATCCATGACCCCAATGACAAGAAAATGAAACATATACAAACATATTACGTAGCAAATGTTTAAACTTAGTCAAACTCTCCCTATCTGCCTACATATTATTCAGTACATGGCATACACAGCAGGCTACATGGAATCAGTGCAGCTGTCATAAGACTGCTACTGATAGCACATTTTGAATGATTGTTTTACCTTTCTCATGGACCTGTACGGTCATTGTCACGCATATTTTACCTATTTTGAACTAAACGGAGCCATGATTTATTGCTGATTTACAGCAGGTGTTCATTTCTCTTCAGGGACATTTTACAAAATAGCATAATAATAACATGACACATTTGCTTACGTCATTTCGCTGATATAACTGTTTTCGATCAGTCGTCATGCCTGGCAAGAAGTTGTGCATGTACATTAACCAATACTTGTATGGATGTCGAATGAAACTAGAAGCGTCATTTGTGTCCAGGCTTGCTTTAAATGTTAACATTAATAGTGAAATATGTTTAAACTAGAAGTTTAATTGATTATATTGTGTAATGCAGTTGTACATTTAATGCAGATTTATCAATGAAAAATGACGCACAGGAATCACTCAGCGACAATACGAAAGGGTCGAATCAAGGCGCGATCCGTTATTGTAACGGCTGTGCTATCGATAATATACATTATATACTACGTTGTAAAATTTGCAAATATCTTGTGTGGGGCCTCGATGTCCTCTTCGGCTCTGCACAAATGTCATTTGTATCATTTTAGCATCTTTGTCTAAAGATACCGCATGGGTTCGGCAAAGAGTGAATGCTATAGTCCCCAGACTTATATCTGGGAAGAACCATCGGCGCACCGCAGGTTAGCTGGAAAAAACTCCCCACATGAAAGTTCTCGCCCCGACCGTGACTTGGACCCACGCGGTGAGGAGTTTCAAGCCAGCGACTCTAACCCCTCGGCCAAGGGTCCCTCTATAATGATATTGTAAAAATACTTTTGTCTAAGTGAAAACATTTTTTATTTCAAACTGTTGCCACATTTTCGTGAATGTTGCAAATGAACAATATTTGGTTAAATATATTTCACCAACATAATAAGTGTTCATCTCTTGAAAGCTTATCCCAGTTTTACAATATTTCTGGCTCTTTTATTAACACACTTTTGATCAAACAATAAGCTTACATTATTCTAAGTTTTTATACATTCGAAACATTGTAACTGTAACGCCTACCTAGTAGAATCATTCTTCTTATTCAATAATATGCCGGCCTCACTGTCTTTTTGTGAAGTATTTGTTACACAGGCATAACAGAATCGTTTCTTCTTAATATTCAATAGTATGTTGTTGGCCTAATAAAGTTTGTGTACAGGTTTAATTACTC
This sequence comes from Sinonovacula constricta, assembly GCA_007844125.1. Lineage (NCBI taxonomy): Eukaryota > Metazoa > Mollusca > Bivalvia > Cardiida > Solecurtidae > Sinonovacula > Sinonovacula constricta. The sequence goes on along the minus strand of CM017573.1, from coordinate 1,468,843 downwards.
CACCATAACAGAATGGTTTCTACATAACATTTAATAGTATGCTGGTCTGACAACATTGATGAAATATTTTTATTCATACTGTCTGTCTGAAACAAACTTCAGAAAGTGCGAGGTTGGAGATTTTCACAAACCAGTTTAAGCACCCCATTTGGTCCTTTTGCCCTTCCAAGGCGGTAACTGCTGGATTTTCTCTTTTTGTGTGTGTTATGTCTCGCCTCTGTTTTTTTGTAACTTATACATTAAATCTTTATGCCTTTGTCTAGAGGTAGTTCAGATTTAAATATCTGGGGAATTTCTTATAGGACTTTTTTAAAATTTTGCTATTGACAGTATTTTTTGTACAATTTTAATTGTTACGCCGGCGTAACAGAATCATTTATTCTTTTACAACAGTATGCTGGAATAAAAGTCTTATGTATAAATTTAATTACAACGATGGCTTAACAGAAAAGTTTCTTATTCAAAGGTACGCTGGCTTGACAGTCATTTGTGTATTTTAATTATCACGCCAGCGTAACAGAATCATTTCTTAATATTTAATCGTATATTGACCTAACTGTATTTTTATTGTTATCCGAGTGTAACAGATCGTTTCTTACTGTTAAACTACCACAGCAGAATCATTTATGTTTTAACCTAGATGCGATTATACGATGCAGCACTTACTGGATATCGAATTTATAAAAGCAACAACACACCATCTAGCCATCTAGAGCGCGTAGAAATATCCAGAAACACATGGTACATGTGAGGTAGACAATCATCAACACGATCGTCACACTCCTCACACCGGTTACGTATTGCAGTGCTACAAGGATCTGATCTTGTGACCACAGCAGTGAAGGCAGAGTTATGCATTTTGAGGAGGTAAGGGTTTCTAAAACGCACAAATAAATAACTTTCACCCACTGGAATTATCAAAATTACCACAAATACATTGTACTTTATATTTGTATACCAATCAACTAACATGCAGTTTGGGCGTCATGTCAGAAAACATGCAGATTATTTGGTTTATTGTCCCACCAACAGTATTTCAGTTATCTGCAAACAGTGTAGACTTGAAGAAGGTATAGTGCTGCCTTCACTGTTATTGCATGTCGTGAACACCTGGCATGATACCACACCCAGTCACATTATCCTGACACCACTCCAAGCAGTCGTGCAACTACCCTTATTTTTGCTTGAGCGTTAGCAAGGGGGCTATATCACTACCATTTTAACGTCTTTGGTATGTCGCGGCCTGGCATCGAACCAGGGGCCTCCCGTACCTGGAGCCGAGGCCCTACCGATTGCGCTACCAGGTCTGGTCAGAATGTTGTTGATTCTCCCACGCTTTAAGTGCTTTGATCACCTTGGACTGAGACTGAAAGCAACACTATTACTTACCGAATTATTTTCAATTTCTTCCACACAAACGGCAATCGTCATTTCAATAATAATGAAAAGATGCCATAAATCACGATGCAAGCCATCGTACGTCTACGGGACTGAAACAAGTACATAACTAGACAAGCATGCTGGGAGAGTACGTGAGCACCATGTTCGTCAAAGAAATGCGGAAGAAGACGTTTTGGTCGGTTTGGTTGCCCACCTAATACTAATTACATCTGTTGGAAACAGTTGTCTCGAGCCAAAAATACAAAGTAAGTCATTGATGTCAAAGGAAGAAGTACATGTGCTCAATTCCGTATAAACATTCCTAGCATTGATTGGCATTATGCATTAGAAAGAAATGCCATTTATTGGGGGCATTAACGGGCAGTTGTCCAACTTAACCTATCGGAGGGTATGGTTGACTGCGTAAGACGTCATGGTTTCATCGCAGACCCTCACTGGTCATGGTGGGTTCCTGGAGCGTGACGCCTATATATGAAATGCTCACTAAAATTTGCACATGGGGAAAGTTTATTTTGCGGATATTACCTGATAAAATACGGGTCCTTATTCGGTAAAAAAGTTCTTACTATTTTATTTATTTATTTTTGTATTAATTTTTGTGTTTCAACATAACTTAGAAACGTACTATATGAACAGTAATTATTTGTTACACGTTATATTGCCCAGTACTTGCCAGCAACGGAATAGTGTACTATTTTCCTCGTCTGCCACTTATGCGACCATGGATTCATTTCGCCGATGTTGTCGGCATGTAAGAGGGCACTCAAAACAGCTGGCAGTTGGACAACATTAACGAGTTAATGACAAAGAAACAGTTCCTTGGAATGAGACTGCTGTATTTCAAGCCATCAGCGCTTATTGACCAGACCAAATAGGAACTGTCAAAAATGGCTTATAATGCACGTTTCATTCAGCGTTTGAATCACGCAACACAGTCAAATCTGAATCACCTCCTTAAGTTGAGAATCTGCAACATCCCACTTGTGCTGACCTGCCTGCTGTCGTTACAACCAGAGAAACAGGCTCCATCTTACCCCAAAGTCTGCATGGAGTCGATCAGACATAGGGCAGATATCAGGGTCTCCGGCATTCAATTTACTGACGGTACCAGTGATTAAACACAGAGGCAGTAAACTTAGTCTTTTCAACTCAAAGCGCCAGAAAGCATTCTTAATTAAACGTTAGAAATGTTAACAGTGCGTAAATCTACAAAGGATGACTTTTTATATAGACTCTTTATTAAGAAAAATGTAATTTTAGAAAATGTTTAGTCTTTGGCGTCGTTAGCTAACATCACTATTTACCAACTACATGTACTTTACAATGTTAACCAGAGTGTATATCCAACATGGTCTGGTGCATTTTAAACGTATGCATACGGGGCCTACGCATTTCTTTCAATGGGTGTCTTTTATGGATTTTAAAGTCATAAAAAATCAAAAAACATTTTCTGACCGTATAAATTGGACACAGTTATGGTTCTTGCAAACAGGTTGTATCATTATCGCACATTATCGTCTAACAACAAGCATCGTTTGTATATGTAAATATAAGAAGATAGAAATCTGTAGTCATTCCTGAGTATCGTAAAACTACTGTGGCTTATAGCATACCCGGAAAAGATCAGAGGACATGAGTAAAAAACAACCAACCACAGAACAATTACACAATTTTGGGTTCGATTCTCCGTTATAGAATTTATTAATTTTCGGTAAAATATATAGTTAAAGTGACTGCAGTTTATATGTTTGTGTATGATATGATATAGTGTATACTTATAGTTTAGATTTGTAGTCTTTGAAGGAAATTTTCTAATTATTGATTTTGTCTCTTTTTTTCCTTCTTCGCTAAACTTAGATACATGTAAAACAATTTATTTCGACCAAGAGAAGCCAGGTATCAAACCTGCAGCTTACACTTCAACTTGAATTTAATAACCTTCCGATACGACAAAGCACCCAAATCCACGACTGTCTGACTGCTTCAATCAATAATCAAGCTCCGTAATAACTTGCTTCAATGGTTTGAAGGTCAGGTCAAGTTGACCTGTAAATGAGGTGAGTGGGTGTCATACACCTGTCAATTGGCCAGTAAGTAGACCGATTTCTCTAAAGAACATTTCAAACTTGGTTTAAACAACAAATGTATTTAGTTCCAAATACAATTAACAATTTATTTTGATCGACGTAGCGTTCTAACATCACGTTTTAATAACATAAAAATGCTGACGCCAACTTAGCCGGATGATAAAGCAACTCCCATTGGTAGATATCAACATCGATTGCATGTCTCATAAACTCATCTAAACAAGAAACACACCACTTAATTAAACTGTGTACAAAACTTTGCTGCTGCTACTGTGTGCTCCGTATTTCGACATATACAGCACATTCGGAACTCCTCTCCGATGACAGTCATCAGATTCAGCCACTATCGTCCGCATAAATGGCGAATTCACCGAAGACTTACGTCGTTCTTTAATCTCATCTAGCTTGGTGTGAATTTAACCTCTAGGAATATAAAACTGTGTGTTAAAGTTGACTGTACATGCTCAGTTAAATCAACTTATTTCTATATGAAAAATGTATTGGCGTTAATAAGGTTAGAGTCTAGAGCATACGTTTTATACAATAAATAACAAACAAGATATTTAATTATTGAAAAAAACTGTTGTTTTAATAATCTTATCTATAGACAAAGGCAAAGGACAAGGGATATTACAAGTAATTATCATATTTCGTCGTGCAATTACACCTTACCTGGAAATTCAGATAGTGTCAATTTCTTTCTCTTTTTGGACGTTTAAGGTAGTAATTTATATTGCCGAAATACAGGAACTACTTTCCTAAGTTTATACGTTGCATGATGGCATCATGTCAGCACTAGAACATCTCAAATTTATCACATCTTTTCTTTAATTATGGTAGAAGTGTTATTTACACTCCCATGCATCGTTCGGCATGTGTTTGCAGGATACGAGTCGATACAACTTTCAGCAGCAATACTTCATTTGCATTTCATCTACCGTGATCTTAAAATGAAAATATGTTTTAAACTTTCCTCGAAAACTTCTGTAAGAAAGATTGTAAAGATGAAGTTAATTAAAAAAATAAGACCTGTGTAGAGAATTGTACGCCCACGTGTTCCGATATTCTGGAAATTGAAATGTCAGCAATGTGTTAAACAATCTGACGGCCGCTCCGTAGTGGTGCTGGGAAAATGATTTACGGTTTTGCTATTAAGAAAATAATATACTTTTGGACAAAAGTGTAATACGCATTAAAGTAGTCGAACGTGTTAATTGTTTTAGAGCCTGCTATAGTCGAGAAGTTTTATGTGGAAATAAGCTTTATGCTTATTGGATTGTACTAGATATTGTTTTGGCTTGGCCATTAATCGTCCTTTGAAACAGAGTTCAGTTTAGTGCTTCATTTTATCGATCATTTTTACACAAACTTCCAAATATGCCTGCATACTGTAAACAATAATAACATTGTAAAATATCATCTTCAACACAGATTTAACTTGATATTTGTATGATTTTTTGTATTATTGGATATTATCCTTCTTTCACTTCCACTAATTTCCAAATATTTCCTTATAACTAACAGGATTCAGTTGTTATCAATGGCCTTTGCTGATCAGAAATGCTAAATTGATTTTTTTTTCTGATTACAGATGCAACAACGGTATGCCTGTAGCTTTACCCAGATACCTCTCTGGGGTCTTCCACCACACAATTTGATGTCACCTTATTGACAATACATGTCAATGTATTATGAAAGAAAAAAACGAACAGAAGCGACATTGTAATTAAGTCGCGATGGAATAGCACAAATCTTAAAGCATTGACAGTCACATAAGCCTGACAGGGGGACACCCAGTTATGGAACTACCCTTATATAGGATTGAGCGCTAGCAAAGGGAGCTATACCACTACCATTTAACGACTTTAACGGTATGTCGCGGCCCGGGATCGAAACCTGGGCATCCCATACATGGAGCTGAAGCTCTACCGATTGCGCCACTAGGTCCGGTCAAAATGTTGTTGATGCAAGATAGTGCAACACGCCACACATGGTGTTAACTGGTCAAGAATAATGTGATAGCTCTACCATGGTGTCCCAAACCTCAGATCGAACGTACACAAAATCTAATATAATCAAGTGGCAGACCTAAATATGGCAATGGCTAAGCGCTCCATCTCTCTGTCACGTTTATATTTCGGTATAATACAATGGATACCGCAATCCGGGGAGGATCATAACACAATCCAGTTATAATTTAAGAATGATAATTCGTAAGGTTACCGAAATAGTTTATGCTTGTCACCATGTTTAAATGACGCTTGTGCACATGTATTTGACATTTATACGCTTTCAGTTTGGATCGCATTTGGATGACATGTATTTTGTCCGGTATTCAAAAAACTTTACAGCTATGGATGCGCATAATTGACCACTATGCCCCAGTTTTTAACCGCACCCCCAAATGTTCAGTGGATCCGTTCCGGCAAAAGTTGGAAATTTTGTAAAAGCGATATTTACCGTAAACCCCTCATACAATGAAGATCGCCCGTACGCTGTTGAACAATTATAAGATACGGCAAATAATGAGCTTTCTAAAATATTAACTTACATGTTTTACTTTTGCAGTTGAGAAGAAAAATACTGCGACTCTACTTGCCAAATATAATTAACCTTTAAACAACATTCAGCCAACAGAAATCGTTCCAGCATTGTAGACAAAATACGTCCTCAGTAATGTAACAGAAAAAAACAGTTTTGTTTTCTTTGTATAATATCACTAAAATCAGGACTGGAATAAAGAGGCACGTTTTCTAAAATAAAATGTAAAAAATACACTCAAAAACAGGATGACTTTAGGCAATAAAAATGTCATCTTACAATTAATTATTCACATAGGCGTGCACGCATACATATACATCATACACATATGTATGCGTTGGAGAGTTGAAAGTTTCTTCCATACCAATAGTACTTTTTATCATCCAGCTATCCTCTGTTCTGTTTCAGCGGGGATTATATGGTTATAGTATTGGCGAAAGTCGACAGGTGGCATATTGTCACCCATAGCGCATATTGTGGCCGATTTATAACAAGTTTAAGATCAAGGTCACTGTTACTCCCAGAAACGTTTCTTTTTGTTTCCATCAAACAACTTCATCAAGCATTTAGGTATGATGGTCCGCTTTATTAAGCATATACCTATTATGATGGGAAAAATTGGGTTTGCTCCTTAGGTTGATGGGGCCATGTTGTTAATGTCTGCTGAATAACGTTGTTTTTTTCTATCAGTCCTCCCTCGTGCTGCTGCTGATATATATGATCTATATGTATAATGTCACCAACATTCTAGGAAGGAATGTGAGACATGATCTTAAAACATTAGTTACTTTAAAGTTAAAATGAATTACTGGTTAGTAGATTAAAACATAATCAGTTAACAAGTCTATCACAATAGTAACCCTCTGGTATACAGGTATACATAAACGGTCTTACTCGGCCTTCCATATACCGTACACACACTATCACTCATTTCTGGATTGTTCTTGTTTTATATATTGTAATATATTTTGTTCAAGTTTCATTATATTATTGTTTTATGACGTTATCTGTATTGAAAGTAGAACCACCTTCTATGAACTTTCCAAACAGTCCTTGAATGTTTGCAGGCTGTGCCAAAGTATTACAGTACCGTATTATCATACACATACATGAATTATATCACCTTTAACTTTTGAAAATCGGTGAAACAACCGGATATATAATAATAATAGGATATGTAATAACAACAGGATATGTCATTATAACATGATATGTATTAATAACAAGATATGTCATAATAACAGGATATGTAATAATAACCAGATATGTAATAATAACAGGTGTAATAATAACCAGATAGGTAATAATAACCGGATAGGTAATAATAACCAGATATATAATTATAAGAGGATATGTAATAACAGAATGTGTTATAATTACAAGATATTTAATAATAACAAGATGTGTATTAATAACAGAATATGTTATAATAATTACAGAATATATAATAACAACTGGATATGTAATAATAACAGGATATGTAATAATAACAGGATATGTAAAAACATGATGTGTAATAATAACAGAATATGTAATAAAAATTACAGGGTTATTATGTAATGAAATCAGGATATGTAATTTTAACAGGATATGTAATAATAACAAAATGCGTAATAATAACAGGATATTTAATAATAACGGTATGTGTTATAATAACAGGATATGTTATAACAGCATGATATGTAATAACAACAGGATGTGTTATGATAACATGATATATAATAATAGCAGGATATGCAATAAGGTTATTTTATTTCACGTTGTTATTTTACCTGGCGACTATTCTAACCAGGTATGTATTTTACCTGAGCTTTGTAGAACATTTTCAGTCTAATCAAAGTTTTATCAAGTTATACAATATGGATAATATTCGACATGAATCTGATTATGTAGGCGCTTTTCAGATTAAAAATATATAAAAGTGAAAATGTCATACTTTCCCCGTGTTTAAGTATTGTTTGCAGTCAGAATTGATTAGCAAATAATAAATAATGTTCAGAGTAAGTAATTTAACTAAAGTCTTCATGAGAATCGACATAAAATACAAGAGAATTTGTTATAATATTTCACGTTGTTACAGTTCCTGCCTATCAAGCTAACCAGATTTATAATGAAACCGACATATGTAATACAATCTCACTTAACTGATAACATATGTCAAATGATGAAATGAACCCTGACTTGAATCTGATTATTTTAGGCGCATTTCATGTGAAATAAGGTTAACATTGATCCGGAGATACATTTTATGTAAAAGTGAAAACGTCTCATTTTGACCATGCGATGTCTTCGTAATTGGCAATTAGTGTTACAATGTAATAGTAAGAGTAAATCATTTAAATTAATCTCAGAGTATCGACATAAAACATAACTACAGGATTTGTTAGAAGGTGATAACATTTCACGTAATTATATTTCCTGGCGAGCAGGTCACTTTTACCATAATTATTTAAGTCACAAATCCAAGTCTCTAATTATCCAAATTTTATAAATGGATAACGTTTTAATTTTATTGAAAATGTATAGCATATGTCGGTTTCATTATTACCTGGTTAACATGATCACCAGGAAATGTTACAAGTCGTAATGTACCTGTCGTTATCACATAACCAGTTGTTACAAGGCAATGTGTATCAGGGGCTGATCATAGGATAGTTATTTTAAGGACGTGCTATTGCCAAGGTTTGGTCTTGAGTGACACTAAGCTTAGTGTATCCTTGACTGATAATTGGTTAGGTATTGTAAGGACTATCTATTGCCAAAGTTTGGTCTTGAGTGACGTTTGGCTTGGTGTGTCATTGACTGATAATTGGTTAGGTATTGAAGGGACGTGCTATTGCCAAGGTTTGGTCTTGAGTGACGTTTGGCTAGGTGTGTCATTGACTGATAATTGGTTAGGTATTGTAAGATCGTGCTATTGCCAAGATTTGGTCTTGAGTGACGTTTGTCTTGGTTTGTCATTGACTGATAATTGGTTAGGTATTGTAAGGACGTGCTATTGCCAAGGTTTGGTCTTGAGTGACGTTTGGCTAGGTGTGTCATTGACTGATAATTGGTTAGGTATTGTAAGGACGTGCAATGGCCAAGGTTTTGTCTTAAGTGACGTTTGGCTAGGTGTGTCATTGACTGATAATTGGTTAGGTATTGTAAGGACGTGCTATTGCCAAGATTTGGTCTTGAGTGACGTTTGGCTAGGTGTGTCATTGACTGATAATTGGTTAGGTATTGTAAGGACGTGCTATTGCCAAGATTTGGTCTTGAGTGACGTTTGGCTAGGTGTGTCATTGACTGATAATTGGTTAGGTATTGTGAGATCGTGCTATTGCCAAGGTTTGGTCTTGAGTGACGTTTGGCTAGGTGTGTCGTTGACTGATAATTAGTTAGGTATTGTAAGGACGTGCTATTGCCAAGGTTTGGTCTTGAGTGACGTTTTTCTTGGTGTGTCATTGACTGATAATTAGTTAGGTATTGTGAGATCGTGCTATTGCCAAGATTTGGTCTTGAGTGACGTTTGGCTTGGTGTGTCATTGACTGATAATTGGTTAGGTATTGTAAGGACGTGCTATTGTCAAGGTTTGGTCTTGAGTGACGTTTCTCTTTGTGTGTCATTAACTTATAATTGGTTAGGTATTGTAAGGACGTGCTATTGCCAAGGTTTGGTCTTGAGTGACGTTTGGCTAGGTGTGTCATTGACTGATAATTGGTTAGGTATTGTAAGGACGTGCTATTGCCAAGGTTTGGTCTTGAGTGACGTTTCTCTTTGTGTGTCATTAACTTATAATTGGTTAGGTATTGTAAGGACGTGCTATTGCCAAGGTTTGGTCTTGAGTGACGTTTGTCTTGGTGTGTCGTTGACCGATAATTTGCTATGTATTTTAAGGTCTGACTATGGCCAAGGTTTGGTCTCTAGTGACGTTTTTCTTGGTGTGTCATTGACTGATAATTAGTTAGGTATTGTAAGATCGTGCTATTGCCAAGGTTCGGTCTTGAGTGACGTTTGGCTTGGTGTGTCATTGACTGATAATTGGTTAGGTATTGTAAGGACGTGTTATTGCCAAGGTTTGGTCTTGAGTGACGTTTGGCTTGGTGTGTCATTGACTGATAATTGGTTAGGTATTGTAAGATCGTGCTATTGCCAAGGTTTGGTCTTGAGTGACGTTTGGCTTGGTGTGTCATTAACTGATAATTGGTTAGGTATTGTAGGGACGTGTTATTGCCAAGGTTTGGTCTTGAGTGACGTTTGGCTAGGTGTGTCATTGACTGATAATTTGTTAGGTATTGTAAGGACGTGCTATTGCCAAGGTTTGGTCTTGAGTGACGTTTGGCTTGGTGTGTCATTAACTGATCATTGGTTAGGTATTGTAGGGACGTGCTATTGCCAAGGTTTGGTCTTGAGTGACGTTTGTCTTGGTGTGTCGTTGACCGATAATTTGCTATGTATTTTAAGGTCTGACTATGGCCAAGGTTTGGTCTCTAGTGACGTTTTTCTTGGTGTGTCATTGACTGATAATTAGTAAGGTATTGTAAGATCGTGCTATTGCCAAGGTTCGGTCTTGAGTGACGTTTGGCTTGGTGTGTCATTGACTGATAATTGGTTAGGTATTGTAAGGACGTGCTATTGCCAAGGTTTGGTCTTGAGTGACGTTTGGCTTGGTGTGTCATTGACTGATAATTGGTTAGGTATTGTAAGATCGTGCTATTGCCAAGGTTTGGTCTTGAGTGACGTTTGGCTTGGTGTGTCATTGACTGATAATTGGTTAGGTATTGTAAGGACGTGCTATTGCCAAGGTTTGGTCTTGAGTGACGTTTGGCTTGGTGTGTCATTGACTGATAATTGGTTAGGTATTGTAAGATCGTGCTATTGCCAAGGTCTGGTCTTTAGTGACGTTTGGCTTGGTGTGTCATTGACCGATAATTGGCTGTGTCTTGTAAGGACGTGCTATTGCCAAGGTTTGGTCTTGAGTGACGTTTGGCTTGGTGTGTCATTGACCGATAATAGGCTGTGTCTTGTAAGGACGTGCTTTTGCCAAGGTTTGGTCTTGAGTGACGTTTGGCTAGGTTTATCATTAACTGATAATTAGTTAGGTATTGTAAGGACGTGCTTTTGCCAAGGTTTGGTCTTAAGTGACGTTTGGCTTGGTGTGTCATTAACTGATAATTGGTAAGGTATTGTAAAGATGTGCTTTTGCCAAGGTTTGGTCTTAAGTGACGTTTGGCTTGGTGTGTCATTGACTGATAATTGGTTAGGTATTGTAAGGACGTGCTTTTGCCAAGGTTTGGTCTTGAGTGGCGTTTGGCTTGGTGTGTCATTGACTGATAATTGGTTAGGTATTGTAAGGACGTGCTTTTGCCAAGGTTTCGTCTTGAGTGACGTTTGGCTAGGTGTGTCATTGACCGATAATTGGCTGTGTCTTGTAAGGACGTGCTTTTGCCAAGGTTTGGTCTTGTGTGACGTTTGGCTAGGTGTATCATTAACTGATAATTAGTTAGGTATTGTAAAGATGTGCTTTTGCCAAGGTTTGGTCTTGAGTGACGTTTGGCGAGGTGTATCATTAACTGATAATTAGTTAGGTATTGTAAAGATGTCCTTTTGCCAAGGTTTGGTCTTAAGTGACGTTTGGCTTGGTGTGTCATTGACTGATAATTAGTTAGGTATTGCAAGGACGTGCTATTGCCAAGGTTTGGTCTTGAGTGACGTTTCGCTTGGTGTGTCATTGACCGATAATTGGTTAGGTATTGAAAGGACGTGCTATTGCCAAGGTTTGGTCTTGAGTGACGTTTGGCTAGGTGTGTCATTGACTGATAATTGGTTAGGTATTGAAAGGACGTGCTATTGCCAAGGTTTGGTCTTGAGTGACGCTAAGCTTAGTGTATCCTTGACTGATAATTGGTTAGGTATTGTAAGGACTGGCTATTGCCAAGGTTTGGTCTTGAGTGACGTTTGGCTAGGTGTGTCATTGACTGATAATTGGTTAGGTATTGTAAGGACGTGCTTTTGTCAAGGTTTGGTCTTGAGTGACGTTTGGCTAGGTGTGTCATTGACTGATAATTGGTTAGGTATTGTGAGATCGTGCTATTGCCAAGGTTTGGTCTTGAGTGACGCTTGGCTAGATGTGTCATTGACTGATAATTGGTTAGGTATTGAAAGGACGTGATATTGCCAAGGTTTGGTCTTGAGTGACACTAAGCTTAGTGTATCCTTGACTGATAATTGGTTAGGTATTGTAAGGACTGGCTATTGCCAAGGTTTGGTCTTGAGTGACGTTTGGCTAGGTGTGTCATTGACTGATAATTGGTTAGGTATTGTAAGAACGTGCTATGGCCAAGGTTTGGTCTTGAGTGACGTTTGGCTAGGTGTGTCATTGACTGATAATTGGTTAGGTATTGTAAGGACGTGCTTTTGTCAAGGTTTGGTCTTGAGTGACGTTTGGCTAGGTGTGTCATTGACTGATAATTGGTTATGTATTGTAAGGTCTGGTTATTGCCAAGGTTTGGTCTTGAGTGACGTTTGGCTAGGTGTGTCATTGACTGATAATTGGTTAGGTATTGTAAGGACTGGCTATTGCCAAGGTTTGGTCTTGAGTGACGTTTGGCTAGGTGTGTCATTTATTGATAATTGGTTAGGTATTGTAGGGACGTGCTATTGCCAAGGTTTGGTCTTGAGTGACGTTTGTCTTGGTGTGTCGTTGACCGATAATTTGCTATGTATTTTAAGGTCTGACTATGGCCAAGGTTTGGTCTCTAGTGACGTTTTACTTGGTGTGTCATTGACTGATAATTAGTTAGGTATTGTAAGATCGTGCTATTGCCAAGGTTCGGTCTTGAGTGACGTTTGGCTTGGTGTGTCATTGACTGATAATTGGTTAGGTATTGTAAGGACGTGTTATTGCCAAGGTTTGGTCTTGAGTGACGTTTGGCTTGGTGTGTCATTGACTGATAATTGGTTAGGTATTGTAAGATCGTGCTATTGCCAAGGTTTGGTCTTGAGTGACGTTTGGCTTGGTGTGTCATTGAATGATAATTGGTTAGGTATTGTAAGATCGTGCTATTGCCAAGGTTTGGTCTTGAGTGACGTTTGGCTTGGTGTGTCATTGACCGATAATTGGCTGTGTCTTGTAAGGACGTGCTATTGCCAAGGTTTGGTCTTGAGTGACGTTTGGCTTGGTGTGTCATTGGCCGATAATTGGCTGTGTCTTGTAAGGACGTGCTTTTGCCAAGGTTTGGTCTTGAGTGACGTTTGGCTAGGTGTATCATTAACTGATAATTAGTTAGGTATTGTAAGGACGTGCTTTTGCCAAGGTTTGGTCTTAAGTGACGTTTGGCTTGGTGTGTCATTAACTGATAATTGGTTAGGTATTGTAAAGATGTGCTTTTGCCAAGGTTTGGTCTTAAGTGACGTTTCGCTTGGTGTGTCATTGACCGATAATTGGTTAGGTATTGAAAGGACGTGCTATTGCCAAGGTTTGGTCTTGAGTGACGCTAAGCTTAGTGTATCCTTGACTGATAATTGGTAAGGTATTGTAAGGACTGGCTATTGCCAAGGTTTGGTCTTAAGTGACGTTTGGCTTGGTGTGTCATTGACTGATAATTAGTTAGGTATTGTAAGGACGTGCTTTTGCCAAGGTTTGGTCTTGAGTGACGTTTGGCTTGGTGTGTCATTGACTGATAATTAGTTAGGTATTGTAAGGACGTGCTTTTGCCAAGGTTTGGTCTTGAGTGAAGTTTGGCTAGGTGTGTCATTGACCGATAATTGGCTGTGTCTTGTAAGGACGTGCTTTTGCCAAGGTTTGGTCTTGTGTGACGTTTGGCTAGGTGTATCATTAACTGATAATTAGTTAGGTATTGTAGGGACGTGTTATTGCCAAGGTTTGGTCTTGAGTGACGTTTGTTTTGGTGTGTCGTTGACCGATAATTTGCTATGTATTTTAAGGTCTGACTATGGCCAAGGTTTGGTCTCTAGTGACGTTTTTCTTGGTGTGTCATTGACTGATAATTAGTTAGGTATTGTAAGATCGTGCTATTGCCAAGGTTCGGTCTTGAGTGACGTTTGACTTGGTGTGTCATTGACTGATAATTGGTTAGGTATTGTAAGGACGTGTTATTGCCAAGATTTGGTCTTGAGTGACGTTTGGCTTGGTGTGTCATTGACTGATAATTGGTTAGGTATTGTAAGATCGTGCTATTGCCAAGGTTTGGTCTTGAGTGACGTTTGGCTTGGTGTGTCATTGAATGATAATTGGTTAGGTATTGTAAGATCGTGCTATTGCCAAGGTTTGGTCTTGAGTGACGTTTGGCTTGGTGTGTCATTGACCGATAATTGGCTGTGTCTTGTAAGGACGTGCTATTGCCAAGGTTTGGTCTTGAGTGACGTTTGGCTAGGTGTGTCATTGACTGATAATTGGTTAGGTATTGAAAGGACGTGCTATTGCCAAGGTTTGGTCTTGAGTGACGCTAAGCTTAGTGTATACTTGACTGATAATTGGTTAGGTATTGTAAGGACTGGCTATTGCCAAGGTTTGGTCTTGAGTGACGTTTGGCTTGGTGTGTCATTGACTGATAATTGGTTAGGTATTGTAAGGACGTGCTTTTGCCAAGGTTTGGTCTTGAGTGACGTTTGGCTAGGTGTGTCATTGACCGATAATTGGCTGTGTCTTGTAAGGACGTGCTTTTGCCAAGGTTTGGTCTTGTGTGACGTTTGGCTAGGTGTATCATTAACTGATAATTAGTTAGGTATTGTAAAGATGTGCTTTTGCCAAGGTTTGGTCTTGAGTGACGTTTGGCGAGGTGTATCATTAACTGATAATTAGTTAGGTATTGTAAAGATGTCCTTTTGCCAAGGTTTGGTCTTAAGTGACGTTTGGCTTGGTGTGTCATTGACTGATAATTAGTTAGGTATTGCAAGGACGTGCTATTGCCAAGGTTTGGTCTTGAGTGACGTTTCGCTTGGTGTGTCATTGACTGATAATTGGTTAGGTATTGTAAGGACGTGCTATTGCCAAGGTTTGGTCTTGAGTGACGTTTGGCTAGGTGTGTCATTGACTGATAATTGGTTAGGTATTGTAAGGACTGGCTATTGCCAAGGTTTGGTCTTGAGTGACGTTTGTCTTGGTGTGTCATTGACTGATAATTGGTTAGGTATTGTAAGGACGTGCTATTGCCAAGGTTTGGTCTTGAGTGACGTTTGGCTAGGTGTGTCATTGACTGATAATTGGTTAGGTATTGTGAGATCGTGCTATTGCCAAGGTTTGGTCTTGAGTGACGCTTGGCTAGATGTGTCATTGACTGATAATTGGTTAGGTATTGAAAGGACGTGATATTGCCAAGGTTTGGTCTTGAGTGACACTAAGCTTAGTGTATCCTTGACTGATAATTGGTTAGGTATTGTAAGGACTGGCTATTGCCAAGGTTTGGTCTTGAGTGACGTTTGGCTAGGTGTGTCATTGACTGATAATTGGTTAGGTATTGTAAGAACGTGCTATTGCCAAGGTTTGGTCTTGAGTGACGTTTGGCTAGGTGTGTCATTGACTGATAATTGGTTAGGTATTGTAAGGACGTGATATTGCCAAGGTTTGGTCTTGAGTGACGTTTGGCTAGGTGTGTCATTGACTGATAATTGGTTAGGTATTGTAAGGTCTGGTTATTGCCAATGTTTGGTCTTGAGTGACGTTTGGCTTGGTGTGTCATTGACTGATAATTGGTTAGGTATTGTAAGGACTGGCAATTGCCAAGGTTTGGTCTTGAGTGACGTTTGGCTAGGTGTGTCATTGATTGATAATTGGTTAGGTATTGTAAGGACGTGCTATTGCCAAGGTTTGGTCTTGAGTGACGTTTGGCTAGGTGTGTCATTGACTGATAATTGGTTAGGTATTGTAAGGACTGGCTATTGCCAAGGTTTGGTCTTGAGTGACGTTTGGCTAGGTGTGTCATTGACTGATAATTGGCTATGTATTGTAAGGACTGGTTATTGCCAAGGTTTGGTCTTGAGTGACGTTTGGCTAGGTGTGTCATTGATTGATAATTGGTTAGGTATTGTAAGGACGTGTTGTTGCCAAGGTATGGTCTTGAGTGACGTTTGGCTAGGTGTGCCATTGATTGATAATTGGTTAGGTATTGTAAGGACGTGTTATTGCCAAGGTTTGGTCTTGAGTGACGTTTGGCTTGGTGTGTCATTGACTGATAATTAGTTAGGTATTGTAAGATCGTGCTATTTCCAGGACGTGCTTTTGCCAAGGTTTGGTCTTAAGTGACGTTTGGCTTGGTGTGTCACTGACCGATAATTGGCTGTGTCTTGTAAGGACGTGCTTTTGCCAAGGTTTGGTCTTGAGTGACGTTTCGCTTGGTGTGTCATTGACCGATAATTGGTTAGGTATTGAAAGGACGTGCTATTGCCAAGGTTTGGTCTTGAGTGACGCTAAGCTTAGTGTATCCTTGACTGATAATTGGTAAGGTATTGTAAGGACTGGCTATTGCCAAGGTTTGGTCTTAAGTGACGTTTGGCTTGGTGTGTCATTAACTGATAATTGGTTAGGTATTGTAAAGATGTGCTTTTGCCAAGGTTTGGTCTTAAGTGACGTTTGGCTTGGTGTGTCATTGACTGATAATTAGTTAGGTATTGTAAGGACGTGCTTTTGCCAAGGTTTGGTCTTGAGTGACGTTTGGCTTGGTGTGTCATTGACTGATAATTAGTTAGGTATTGTAAGGACGTGCTTTTGCCAAGGTTTGGTCTTGAGTGACGTTTGGCTAGGTGTGTTATTGACCGATAATTGGCTGTGTCTTGTAAGGACGTGCTTTTGCCTAGGTTTGGTCTTGTGTGACGTTTGGCTAGGTGTATCATTAACTGATAATTAGTTAGGTATTGTAAAGATGTGCTTTTGCCAAGGTTTGGTCTTGAGTGACGTTTGGCGAGGTGTATCATTAACTGATAATTAGTTAGGTATTGTAAGGACGTGCTTTTGCCTAGGTTTGGTCTTGTGTGACGTTTGGCTAGGTGTATCATTAACTGATAATTAGTTAGGTATTGTAAAGATGTGCTTTTGCCAAGGTTTGGTCTTAAGTGACGTTTGGCTTGGTGTGTCATTGGCTGATAATTAGTTAGGTATTGCAAGGACGTGCTATTGCCAAGGTTTGGTCTTGAGTGACGTTTCGCTTGGTGTGTCATTGACCGATAATTGGTTAGGTATTGAAAGGACGTGCTATTGCCAAGGTTTGGTCTTGAGTGACGTTTGGCTAGGTGTGTCATTGACTGATAATTGGTTAGGTATTGTAAGGACGTGCTATTGCCAAGGTTTGGTCTTGAGTGACGTTTGGCTAGGTGTGTCATTGACTGATAATTGGTTAGGTATTGTAAGGACGTGCTATTGCCAAGGTTTGGTCTTGAGTGACGTTTGGCTAGGTGTGTCATTGACTGATAATTGGTTAGGTATTGAAAGGACGTGAATTGCCAAGGTTTGGTCTTGAGTGACACTAAGCTTAGTGTATCCTTGACTGATAATTGGTTAGGTATTGTAAGGACTGGCTATTGCCAAGGTTTGGTCTTGAGTGACGTTTGGCTAGGTGTGTCATTGACTGATAATTGGTTAGGTATTGTAAGGACGTGCTATTGCCAAGGTTTGGTCTTGAGTGACGTTTGGCTAGGTGTGTCATTGACTGATAATTGGTTAGGTATTGTAAGAACGTGCTATGGCCTAGGTTTGGTCTTGAGTGACGTTTGGCAAGGTGTGTCATTGACTGATAATTGGTTATGTATTGTAAGGACTGGTTATTGCCAAGGTTTGGTCTTGAGTGACGTTTGGCTAGGTGTGTCATTGACTGATAATTGGTTAGGTATTGTAAGGACTGGCTATTGCCAAGGTTTGGTCTTGAGTGACGTTTGGCTAGGTGTGTCATTGATTGATAATTGGTTAGGTATTGTAAGGACGTGCTATAACCAAGGTTTGGTCTTGAGTGACCTTGGCTTGGTGTGTCATTGACTGATAATTGGTTAGGTATTGTAAGGACTGGCTATTGCCAAGGTTTGGTCTTGAGTGACGTTTGGCTAGGTGTGTCATTGACTGATAATTGGCTATGTATTGTAAGGACTTGTTATTGCCAAGGTTTGGTCTTGAGTGACGTTTGGCTAGGTGTGTCATTGACTGATAATTGGTTAGGTATTGTAAGGACGTGTTGTTGCCAAGGTATGGTCTTGAGTGACGTTTGGCTAGGTGTGCCATTGATTGATAATTGGTTAGGTATTGTAAGGACGTGTTATTGCCAAGGTTTGGTCTTCAGTGACGTTTGGCTAGGTGTATCATTGATTGATAATTGGTTAGGTATTGTAAGAACGTGCTATTGCCAAGGTTTGGTCTTGAGTGACGTTTGGCTAGGTGTGTCATTGATTGATAATTGGTTAGGTATTGTAAGGACGTGCTAATGCCAAGGTTTGGTCTTGAGTGACGCTAAGCATGGTGTATCATTGACTGATAATTGGTTAGGTATTGTAAGGACGTGCTATTGCCAAGGTTTGGTCTGCGTTTGGCTTGGTGTGTCATTGACTGATAATTGGTTAGGTATTGTAAGGACGTGCTTTTGCCAAGGTTTGGTCTTGAGTGACGTTTGTCTAGGTGTGTCGTTGACTGATAATTGGTTAGGTATTGTAAGGACGTGCTATTGCCAAGGTTTGGTCTGGAGTGACGTTTGGCTAGGTGTGTCATTGACTGATCGTTGGCTATGCATGGTAAGGACGTGCTTTTGCCAAGGTTTGGTCTTGAGTGACGTTTGTCTTGGTGTGTCGTTGACCGATAATTTGCTATGAATTTTAAGGTCTGACTATGGCCAAGGTTTGGTCTTTAGTGACGTTTTTCTTGGTGTGTCATTGACTGATAATTAGTTAGGTATTGTAAGATCGTGCTATTGCCAAGGTTTGGTCTTGAGTGACGTTTGGCTTCGTGTGTCACTGACCGATAATTGGCTGTGTCTTGTAAGGACGTGCTTTTGCCAAGGTTTGGTCTTGAGTGACGTTTGGCTAGGTGTGTCATTGATTGATAATTGGTTAGGTATTGTAAGGACGTGCTAATGCCAAGGTTTGGTCTTGAGTGACGCTAAGCATGGTGTATCATTGACTGATAATTGGTTAGGTATTGTAAGGACGTGCTATTGCCAAGGTTTGGTCTGCGTTTGGCTTGGTGTGTCATTGACTGATAATTGGTTAGGTATTGTAAGGACGTGCTTTTGCCAAGGTTTGGTCTTGAGTGACGTTTGTCTAGGTGTGTCGTTGACTGATAATTGGTTAGGTATTGTAAGGACGTGCTATTGCCAAGGTTTGGTCTGGAGTGACGTTTGGCTAGGTGTGTCATTGACTGATCGTTGGCTATGCATGGTAAGGACGTGCTTTTGCCAAGGTTTGGTCTTGAGTGACGTTTGTCTTGGTGTGTCGTTGACCGATAATTTGCTATGAATTTTAAGGTCTGACTATGGCCAAGGTTTGGTCTTTAGTGACGTTTTTCTTGGTGTGTCATTGATAATTAGTTAGGTATTGTAAGATCGTGCTATTGCCAAGGTTTGGTCTTGAGTGACGTTTGGCTTCGTGTGTCACTGACCGATAATTGGCTGTGTCTTGTAAGGACGTGCTTTTGCCAAGGTTTGGTCTTGAGTGACGTTTGGCTAGGTGTGTCATTGACCGATAATTGGCTGTGTCTTGTAAGGACGTGCTTTTGCCAAGGTTTGGTCTTGAGTGACGTTTGGCTAGGTGTGTCATTGACTGATAATTGGTTAGGTATTGTAAGGACGTGCTATTGCCAAGGTTTGGTCTTGAGTGACGCTAAGCTTGGTGTATCATTGACTGATAATTGGTTAGGTATTGTAGGGACGTGCTATTGCCAAGGTTTGGTCTACAATGACGTGTCTTGGTGTGTCATTGACTGATAATTTGTTAGGTATTGTAAGGACGTGCTATTGCCAAGGTTTGGACTTGAGTGACGCTAAGCTTAGTGTATCATTGACTGCTAATTGGTTAGGTATTGTAAGGACTGGCTATTGCCAAGGTTTGGTCTTGAGTGACGTTTGGCTAGGTGTGTTATTGACTGATAATTGGTTAGGTATTGTAAGGACGTGCTTTTGCCAAGGTTTGGTCTTGAGTGACGCTAAACTAAGTGTGTTATTGACTGATAATTGGTTAGGTATTGTAAGGACTGGCTATTGCCAAGGTTTGGTCTTGAGTGACGCTTGGCTAGGTGTGTTATTGACTGATAATTGGTTAGGTATTGTAAGGACGTGCTATTGCCAAGGTTTGGTCTTGAGTGACGTTTGTCTTGGTGTGTCATTGACTGATAATTGGTTAGGTATTGTAAGGACTGGCTATTGCCAAGGTTTGGTCTTGAGTGACGTTTGTCTTGGTGTGTCATTGACTGATAATTGGTTAGGTATTGTAAGGACGTGCTATTGCCAAGGTTTGGTCTTGAGTGACGTTTGGCTAGGTGTGTCATTGACTGATAATTGGTTAGGTATTGTAAGGACGTGCTATTGCCAAGGTTTGGTCTTGAGTGACGCTAAGCTTGGTGTATCACTGACTGATAATTGGTTAGGTATTGTAAGAACGTGCTTTTGCCAAGGTTTGGTCTTGAGTGACGTTTGGCTAGGTGTGTCATTGACTGATAATTGGTTAGGTATTGTAAGATCGTGCTATTGCCAAGGTTTGGTCTTGAGTGACGTTTGGCTAGGTGTGTCATTGACTGATAATTGGTTAGGTATTGTAAGGACTGGCTATTGCCAAGGTTTGGTCTTGAGTGACGCTAAGCATGGTGTATCATTGACTGATAATTGGTTAGGTATTGTAAGGACTGGCTATTGCCAAGGTTTGGTCTTGAGTGACGCTAAGCATGGTGTATCATTGACTGATAATTGGTTAGGTATTGTAAGGACGTGCTATTGCCAAGGTTTGGTCTTGAGTGACGTTTCTCTTTGTGTGTCATTAACTTATAATTGGTTAGGTATTGTAAGGACGTGCTATTGCCAAGGTTTGGTCTTGAGTGACGTTTGGCTAGGTGTGTCATTGATTGATAATTGGTTAGGTATTGAAAGGACGTGCTATTGCCAAGGTTTGGTCTTGAGTGACGCTAAGCTTAGTGTATCTTTGACTGATAATTGGTTAGGTATTGTAAGGACGTGCTATTGTCAAGGTTTGGTCTTGAGTGACGTTTGGCTTGGTGTATCATTGACTGATCATTGGTTAGGTATTGTAAGGACGTGCTATTGCCATGGTTTGGTCTTAAGTGACTTTTGGCTTGGTGTGTCATTGACTGATAATTAGTTAGGTATTGTAAGATCGTGCTATTGCCAAGGTTTGGTCTTGAGTGACGTTTGGCTAGGTGTGTCATTGACTGATAATTGGTTAGGTATTGTGAGATCGTGCTATTGCCAAGGTTTGGTCTTGAGTGACGTTAGTCTAGGTTTGTCATTTACCGATAATTGGCTATGTATTTTAAGGATTGACGATGGCCAAGGTTTGGTCTTCAGTGACGTTTTTCTTGGTGTGTCATTGAATGATAATTGGTTAGGTATTGTAAGATCGTGCTATTACCAAGATTTGGTCTTGAGTGACGTTTGTCTAGGTTTGTCATTTACCGATAATTGGCTATGAATTTTAAGGACTGAATATGGCCAAGGTTTGGTCTTCAGTGACGTTTGTCTTGCTGTGTCATTGACTTATAATTAGTTAGGTATTGTAAGATCGTGCTATTGCCAAGGTTTGGTCTTGAGTGACGTTTGGCTTTGTGTGTCATTGACTGATAATTGGTTAGGTATTGTAAGATCGTACTATTACCAAGATTTGGTCTTGAGTGACGTTTGTCTTGGTGTGTCATTGACTGATAATTGGCTGAGTATTGTAAGGACTGGCTATTGCCAGGGTTTGTTCTTGAGTGACGACTAGGAATGGTATATACTGACTACAGCCGGTTTTGTTATTAAGCGACCATTGCCTATAATTGGTATTTACCAATAGCTCATGTGGTAGAGCATCGGCTTCCGGATCGGGAGGTCGCCGCTTCAGACCCCGACGTTAAAGATGGTAGTAGTTGCGTCCCCGCCCGGGGACAGCATTTCACCTGACTCGTCAGTATCAGCATAATGGACCGGCCGGATTCAGCCCCTAGGCACCTAATAAGTGTCCCTGTGCTAAAATGATTGAAATGTCTCTGCACAGTATCGGCAAAAAAGCCGGCAAATCCCAACGAAATCCCTACTTTTACCTATGTTTCGTATGGACTGACACACACTTATATTTGGAATCGACTTAATTTTTTTTTTTGATAATGACTGTCCATTTACTTACCATTGCCTGTGTTTGGTAGTAACGTACCATTGCATTAGTTTGGTAGTTACGAACCATTGCCTGTGTTTGGTAGTAACTAACCATTGACTGTGTTTGGTGGTAACTAACCATTGACTGTATTTGGTGGTAACTAACTATTGACTGTGGTTGGTGGTAACTAACCATTGACCGTGTTTGGTGGTAAGAAACCATTGCCTGTGTTTGGTGGTAACTAACCATTGCCTGTGTTCGGTGGTAACTAACCATTGCCTGTGTTTGCTGGTAACTAACCATTGCCTGTGTTTGGTGGTAACTAACCATCGACTGTGTTTGGTGTTAACTAACCATTGACTGTATTTGGTGGTAACTAACTATTGCCTGTGTTTGGTGGGAACTAACCATCGACTGTGTTTGGTGGTAACTAACCATTGACTGTGTTTGCTGGTAACTAACCATCGCCTGTGTTTGGTGGTAACTAACCATCGACTGTGTTTGGTGGTAACTAACCATTGCCTGTGTTTGCTGGTAACTAACCATTGACTGTGTTTGGTGGTAACTAACCATTGCCTGTGTTTGCTGGTAACTAACCATTGCCTGTGTTTGGTGGTAACTAACCATCGACTGTGTTTGGCAGTAACTAACT
The DNA here is from genome assembly GCA_007844125.1 of Sinonovacula constricta. Lineage (NCBI taxonomy): Eukaryota > Metazoa > Mollusca > Bivalvia > Cardiida > Solecurtidae > Sinonovacula > Sinonovacula constricta. Next base: position 1,445,886 of record CM017573.1, on the reverse strand, counting down.
ATTGACTGTATTTGGTGGTAACTAACTATTGCCTGTGTTTGGTGGGAACTAACCATCGACTGTGTTTGGTGGTAACTAACCATTGACTGTGTTTGCTGGTAACTAACCATTGCCTGTGTTTGGTGGTAACTAACCATCGACTGTGTTTGGTGGTAACTAACCATTGCCTGTGTTTGCTGGTAACTAACCATTGACTGTATTTGGTGGTAACTAACCATTGCCTGTGTTTGGTGGTAAGAAACCATTGCCTGTGTTTGCTGGTAACTAACCATTGACTGTGTTTGGTGGTAACTAACCATTGACTGTGTTTGGTGGTAATTAACCATTGCCTGTGTTTGCTGGTAACTAACCATTGCCTGTGTTTGGTGGTAACTAACCATTGACTGTGTTTGGTGGTAATTAACCATTACCTGTGTTTGGAGGTAACTAACCATTGACTGTGTTTGGTGGTAACTAACCATTGCCTGTGTTTGCTGGTAACTAACCATCGACTGTGTTTGGTGGTAACTAACCATCGCCTGTGTTTGGTGGTAACTAACCATTGACTGTGTTTGGTGGTAATTAACCATTGCCTGTGTTTGCTGGTAACTAACCATTGCCTGTGTTTGGTGGTAACTAACCATTGACTGTGTTTAGTGGTAACTAACAAATGAATGTCTTTGGTAGTAAATTTCTATTGACTGTGTTTAGTGGTAACTAACCATTGACATTGTTTGGTGGTAACTAACCATTGCCTGTGTTTAGTGGTAACTAACCAATGACTGTGTTTGGTAGTAACTTTCCATTGACTGTGTTTAGTGGTAACTAACCATTGACTGTGTTTAGTGGTAACTAACCAATGACTGTGTTTGGTAGTAACTTTCCATTGACTGTGTTTGGTGTTAACTAACCATTGACAGTGTTTGGTGGTATCTAACCATTGACTGTGTTTGATGGTAACTAACCATTGCCTGTGTTTCGTGGTAACTAACCATTGACTGTGTTTGGTGGTAACTAACCATTGACTGTGTTTGGTGGTAACTAACCATTGACTGTGTTTTGTTGTAAGAAACCATTGCCTGTGTTTGGTGGTAACTAACCATTGACTGTGTTTGGTGGTAACTAACCATTGACTGTGTTGGTAGTAACTAACATTTGAATGTGTTTGGTGGTAACTAACAATTGCCTGTGTTTGGTGGTAACTAACCATTGACTGTGTTTTGTGGTAACTTACCTTTGACTGTGTTTGGTGGTAACTAACCATTGACTGTGTTTGGTGGTAACTAACCATTGACTGTATTTGGTGGTTACAAACCATTGACTGTGTTTGATGGTAACTAACCATTTAGTGTTTGGTGGTAACTAACCATTGACTGTGTTTGGTGGTAAGTAACCATGACTGTGTTTGGTAGTAACTAACCATTGACTGTGTTTGATGGTAACTAACCATTGACTGTGTTTGGCGGTAACTAACCATTGACTGTGTTTTGTGGTAACTAACCTTTGACTGTGTTTGGTGGTAACTAACCATTGACTGTGTTTGGTGGTAACTAACCATTGACTGTGTTTTGTTGTAAGAAACCATTGCCTGTGTTTGATGGTAACTAACCATTTAGTGTTTGGTGGTAACTAACCATTGACTGTGTTTGGTGGTAAGTAACCATGACTGTGTTTGGTGGTAACTAACCATTGACTGTGTTTGATGGTAACTAACCATTGACTGTGTTTGGCGGTAACTAACCATTGACTGTGGTTGGTATTAATTAACCATTGACTGTGTTTGGTGGTAACTAACCATTGCCTGTGTTTAGTGGTAACTAACCATTGATTGAGTTTGGTAGTAACAAACCATTGACTGTGTTTGGCGGTAACTAACCATTGACTGTGGTTGGTATTAATTAACCATTGACTCTGTTTGGTGGTAACTAACCATCGCCTGTGTTTGGTGGTAACTAACCATTGCCTGTGTTTAGTGGTAACTAACCATTGACGGTAACTAACCATTGCCTGTGTTTAGTGGTAACTAACCATTGACTGTGTTTGGTGGTAACTAACCATTGACTGTATTTGGTGGTAACCAACCATTGACTGTGTTTGGTGGTAACTATCCATTGACTGTGTTTGGTGGTAACTATCCATTGACTGTGTTTGGTGGTAACTAACCATTGACTGTGTTTGGTGGTAACTAACCATTGACTGTGTTTGGTAGTAACTAACCATTGACTGTGTTTGGTAGTAACTAACCATTGACTGTATTTGGTAGTAACTAACCATTAACTGTGTTTGGTAGTAAATAACGATTGACTGTGTTTGGTAGTAAATAACGATTGACTGTGTTTGGTGGTAACTAACCATTGACTGTGTTTGGTGGTAACTAACCATCGACTGTGTTTGGTAGTAACTAACCATTGACAGTGTTTGGTGGTAACTAACCATTGACTGTGTTTAGTGGTAACTAACCAATGAATGTGTTTGGTAGTAACTTTCCATTGACTGTGTTTGATGGTAACTAACCATTGACTGTGTTTAGTGGTAACTAACCAATGACTGTGTTTGCTAGTAACTTTCCATTGACTGTGTTTGATGGTAACTAACCATTGACTGTGTTTGGTGGTAACTAACCATTGCCTGTGTTTGAAGGTAACTAACCATTGCCTGTGTTTCGTGGTATTGACTGACTGTTGCCTGTGTATGGTATTGACTTACTGTTGTCTATGTACGGTATTGACTGACTATTGCCTATGAATGGTATTGACTGACTATTGCCCATGTACGTTATTGACTGTCTGTTGCCTATGTATGATATTGACTGACTATTGCTTATGTATGATATTGACTGACTATTGCCTATGTATGATATTGACTGACTATTGCCTATGTATGGTATTGACTGACTATTGCCTATGTATGGTATTGACTGACTATTGCCTATGTATGCTATTAACTGACTATTGCCTATGTACGGTATTGACTGACTATTGCCTATGTATGATATTGACTGACTTTTGCCTATGTACGGTATTGACTGACTATTGCCTATGTACGGTATTGACTAACTATTGCCTATTTATGTTATTGACTGACTATTGCCTATGTATGCTATTGACTGACTGTTGCCTCCATATGGTATTGACTGACTGTTGTCTATGGGTAAGTATTTTCTTTCTGACCCTTCCTGCAGAGATTGCTATTTGTAGATTGGTTTTGCGATAACGTTATATCGTCCGCTCTGACGTCACTATCTATTTAAGCAGAGACTACTATCGTGCTTATTTATATAAATTCTGGAAAGAATAAATAGTAAAATGTTTTTTTCCCCGATTTGTACTGTTAAACAATATTGGGAGTGCTGAAAATTGTATGTAGAAATTATGCCCTTACATGTAAGTCCCCAATTCTTGGGTAAACAATCTTTTCATGCACTTAATATAGGCAAACTGTCGGATTCCACTTTAAAAGGCCGAATACAGAAGTTCATCGTATTTAAAAAGATGGTTATTACGGTCAAACTTATTGAAAATGTGAGCATGCGGCAACAGTAAAAATAAAAATGAATTTAAATTACTTTTGTACACACGTTTTTTTTTTTTTTTCATTTAAGGCTATGTGGCCTTTTAATACTATTTTTAGATTCTGTGCGGTTTTTGCTAAGCGAGTTGGGAAGGTCACGTGTCAGCCATTTTGTTGTTTGTCTGGAAAGTGAAAGTTGTGTAAGCTTTTGAAGCTTCATTGAGCCGCGATCATTCCCTAAACTGTTTTGTAAACAGTAGAAAAAAAAGGGTTTTAACCCAATCGGAACACCTCGGATAATTCACAAAACATCTCCCGGATGGATGTAGGTAGTCGGATCACCTCTGTCATTTCCCTAAATGGAACTTCTTTTGTGACAGACGTCAAAACAAAGATGACAGCTCGGATGACAGCTCACTACAGTACGATGCTGGTAAAACATCTATTTATGGCTTCAAATTTAAATCATCCAAGTTAAATTCACCAAGCGCAACCAACACGCAACTGTCAAACGACGCCTTTGTTTATGTTTTGTGCGAACTACAGTTTAGGTATATTCTTCGGACTTCCGGCAAACAAAACGATCGTGATTTCTTTAAGTACCATTGCACCAAATACATCTGAGGGGTGATTGTCCCGAGGACGGAATTACCCGAGGAGTTCCGATTGGGTTTCGAACCATTGAAGGATGTAACCTTGTGATTTATAGTAGGGAGTTAGTATTACTTGCAACAAACACATGTATTGAATTATCCACAGAACTCAAACACGATATTCGGCCTTTAAAATGTACTAGTCTAGACGTAGGTAAATGCAAGTTTAATGTCGCTAGTTAGAACAACTCGTGTTGTAAGCTGTTAAATAGTTTCGTTGTTACTCAAATGACGATTTTATTAAGTAGATTTGTGTTGATTTCTTTTTTGTAAAACGAATAGATATTAGTTTATCATTATTTTGTCAGTTTGTTAATTTTAAGATCCTTACAGAAAAAGCACTCTACACCCTATTTTAAAATGAGTTTAGCATTTTTATGTAACCAGGATATATGCACATGTATGTACAATATCATTGTTAAAATCTACTAAAAATTCCCATGACCTGTAAGCCCCAACTACTGACACTATGGTAACACTATTACATTAGTACAATAACATTTCTTATGTGATTGTTTAGCTGAATTAAATTTTATGGCTATAAAACTGTACTTCATGATATGTATATAGTTAGAAACGTATTTGTATTTTTATTGCGGCGTCTTGGAAGATATCTGCTCCATTTTTTGATGACCATTATTCTAGAGGTAACATATCTGTTTGTGGTAAAAACAACTAAAAGATCTATCCGAACATAAATCATCACGGAGACCAAAGCATGCAAAACTTGCCTGCATCCTGGCCAAGTGATTGTGCTTCTTTTGCTGGCTCGGGGACGGAGTGAAGGGCCAAGCTTGGGATCTTTGACTCTCATCAACGGTTTCCGGCTTTCTCGGTCAAAGACAGGGATCAACAAAGACGTTGGGTGCTCTAGAATTATGATATCTTCTTCCGCTTCCGGTGACAGAGGAACCGCGGGAGCTGGTACTCCCTTTACGGAACTTTCGTCGCAGTGAACCGCTGGAAAGCGGCTTCTTCTCTAGAATGTCTTCCGGTTGAGGAGACAACGTGTTTGTCTCTTGCTCCGTCATGGTTATAATGTGTTTGTGTTAATTTGCTAAAATATCTTTACGAAACAAATCAAAGGCGCACATGTTGATTTAAAAAAGATATAACGGGTGATTAATTAGTAAGCATAGTTCTACATATCAATATGACAGAAATAGCCGGACGGCGTAGGAATCCAGACAAAAAAGGAAAATAATTGAAAAGATTTGTCACTGTTGTTCACAGGCTACAAACGAATAATGTCAAAATGGAAAACTGGAGGCAGCTCATTAAAGATTTATATAAAACATCACTTGAGCGATATCACTATACGGTTCTTGACAACTCTAAAACGCAGCCGACAGATGCTTCTTGGTGTTGATAATAAACTCTTACTTACACAGATGTGTCGCCAGTTATCAGTGTTTGTCTACCACCGCTGCATAAGACATCGTCACTCGTATATTCAAGTTACAGTTACATCCAATGTGTTAAAATGTCATCACAATATATATAGCTCCTGTACGTTTCCCAACAAAACCTAAAGACATTCCATCAGCGAGAAGAAAGTAATGTTGTGGATAGAGTGCATATTGTGCTGGATATTTCCGGAAACAAATCTCCGCGCATCCGCCAATATTCCACGGACAGTTTATCAATGAATTTACGCTGTTAGCATTCCATAGATATTGCTTTCAAGTTCGTCTTAGCCGTCTTGATCCTTTTTACAGATATTCATAAACTAGAACCATTGTATACATTTACAGTCAAGACACGTGCTAATTGTCTCAGCTAGAGCGAATGTATGTGAAGACGGAACATAACTTATTTTTAACAGTTCTTGTAAATTGACCCGAGCGTATTATTTCGCCCGTCTGTTATAGGGCGAATAGCCCTGTTGAATAAACCTCTTATACACTGGACTTGAGATAGATAAGTCTGTCAGTGTTTTACTTCATAACTACAAATTGAATTCGTCTTTGTCATAACATGTCAGTAACTACTAAATAAAACAAATTGGGTTTTAAATAAAAAAAAAACCTGTTAACTGTTCACACGAAATACATGTTTAAGGGAACAAATGTTAATTATTCTGAAAATAAGCTTGTCCACGTGTGAACGTGAAATGTATGCCAATATTTTAATGGATACCCATTGTCTGCATTAAACTGCAGCAATACAAGTTAGTGGACAGCAGCTTGCAAATGTGCCAGTTTGGTTTATCTACAACATTTATTTCAATAATTACTAAACAAGTTAAATTTGTGACTTAGTTTTCTACCTTTTATTAAGGCAACAATCTAATATTATTTTGCTGGGACGCGTTGCGTCAACACACGGTCAAAATGACCTGAGTGAATGCACTCGGTGTATTGTGGGTAAAAGTAGTTCTTCAACATGGCTGTTATGAATACGGAAGTGATTGCTGAAATGAACAAAACAAGTACGAAGAGGTATACAACAGATTATTCTGGCATTTTTGATACATTCTAATAGTTAAAATATGTTTCATGCAAACATTTTGAACTAAATTTTGTAAACGGTCCAGACTTTAACGTAGTGACGTCACACGCTATGTATAGAATGGACATATTACTGTTTAACGAAAGCGAAAGTAGCAAAACTTGCTCATCGTATTTTTTTCTCCCATTTATCTATAAATATCAAGACTTTAAAAGTTTCTGGACATAGAATAAGGCCTTATAATATGGGTGTTTAGTCATTTATCTTAATTCAATAAATATTATAATCGAATGTATTTCCTACGCTGAACTATTTTTTATGTAGGCACAAATCTCAAATTTTGGGTGAAATACGAGTCGTAGTATAGAGATGACTTTAACGTAGTGACGTCACACGCTATGTATAGAATGGCTGGGACGGAGATGTAATAGGAGATTGTGTAGGAAAATAACAAATTTTATGGTAAGACATTTTCAATGCTTAAGGCATCAAGATCTCATTGTATCTTCCATTCACTGAACGCATTTAGAAATGTTTAAATTTTCGGTGGTAAATAGTGGTAAATAGTTGCGCCAATATCCTTTAGTAATACTACGCTAGTATTATTTACCAAACAAGCGAAAATACGGTGTTACCCGAAATTTCATGCAGAACGCGAAAAGAACAAAAAAGTGGGCAGCAACAAAGCAAAATAAAAAACAAAAAATTCACAACAAAGAAAAACAATCGACGACAAAAAAAAAGACAACAAGGAAAAACAACAACAACATAACAAAAGAAACAACAACACAACAACAACATTGCGTGTTGTGCTATATGTTGTGGCGTGTGATTTCAGGCCAATAAAACTATTTTATTACGCCAGCATAATAAATGTACAGAAATGGTGTCAGCAAGCTATTCAGTAAGAGGAGTTTCATAATCGAAAAGATTAAAAAGTGCTACGAAAACTGTACAAAAACACTTATAAACCAGTAAACTAATTAATAAAAGTGGTAACTATCACGTAACAATGGCATAGCTTTAAATGGTAAATGTTGTACACCTGTTTGTAAACCTAAAAACTTCTATGTGCCCGTATTGAATTGACAAAGCCTGACATAAAACAAGTGGGCCATGTAAGCCCTTTGAAGCTTAACTGAGTGCCTTAGACAAGTAGTAACAGTGAGCAAAGAATATAAGCCAAGCTTAAGTCTTGAATAATTGTTTATGTTCACTGCTATATATGGCCATGCCCGTTGCAGCCACGTTACTAGATGAATCAAAATTCTTTTGATAATCTTGATATACAGTCAAATATAAAATTTAATTTTAAAGACTCTTGTTCTCTAGAACCGTCTTGAGACATGGCCACCAGAACAAGTATGCCATATCTCTCTAGGCTCTAGCTCTTGTAGTTTTCGACATGATTTCCTGTACAAACATATTTGGAAAATGACACCTAGTGGCCATGAACTAACTTGTACATGTTCTACAAGAATAACTATGATTACGAACACTTAACCAAATTATTAACACATTCAAGAACAATTTATTTGCTGCAGTCTGTGCGTAGAAAATAAACCCTTATTCTATATCTATTTTAAGAAGGAACACATTCTTACTTGTTGTATGAATAACAAACTTAAAATTGTTTTCAGGCAGTCATTGCAAAAGAATCCAAAATACTACCAATATTTATAGAGGGAGGTACAATTTCTTGTATAAGACAGTATAATCATTGTGTTGTAAATATTGTTATGAACGGTGTCTCTATTTAAGATTTATTAATAAAATGGCACGTTTACTAAACGACGAAATGGTGTAACAGACAGACTAAGCCAGCAATAAACTAGTACAATAATGTTTTATTTTAATAAACAATTAAATCTAAAGCGTAACAAAATAATAAGAAATATATCAGACAAGAATTGAGAATGCAAAATAAATGTTAGCTTACAGTGTGTCCCTTTAAGAGGTGTCCCTTTAACAGTTCAATTAATAATCCAACGTCAAATAATCCTTAAAAGTTTTCGGAAGAATGTGCTCGTAGATCCGCACAGTTTAATTAATCAAAATATAGAACAAAACACAAATGTAATTAATATAATTCCAAATCCGACACTTTAATATTTAGATCACTATAGTATAGAATATAGTAAGTCCACGTAAGTTCCAACAAAGAAAGGTTTAATACAGAAGCTGCAAGTATTTCCAAACTATCTGTCCAAACTTTATGTTCAAACTTTTATCCAAACTTGCTTTAAATCGTCTAACACGCCCTTATATAACACCCAAAGAATTTCTAGAACGCAGAAGTCTCTAGAACATTCACGAAACCCAGAACATTCTGGAAACCCAGAACATTCTCGAAACCCAGTTGAAAATAAACAAATGAATTTGTGAGTATGATCCTTTTCTTTCTAGCAGTTACGCGAATGCTACGTCATCAATACCACAACGGTAAACAACCCTTAACCTGACTAGCGTAACATTAAACACTGGGGTACTACTGTACATATCAATATTCTTATAACTAGACATCCATCAGTGTGTGGATGGATCTTCTTATTTTTCCATTAACCAGGACTTATGCAGAATGGCAATTCCGTGGTCCACATCAAACTTCACTTTAATTTTTCCTGCAAACAAAACATCTTGGATAAAAAGAAAACTAAAAAAAGGGTAAAGAAACTGCAACTTCACAGGTTTGTGGTCGATTCTTCATTTTATTCTTTTGGTTAAATATCATATGGTATTTTACCTCCAATAATAAACCTAAAACTCATTCCAAGAAACTGTTGAGCTCTTAATGACAATAAAAAATCCAGAACAAATTGTACTTATGGAAAATGTGTCATAATGTTACTGGGCAATAGATCTCTGTACTTTATTATTTTATAGACCCAACTGAATCATACCTTGGTAAACCTTGATTATAAAATCATATTAGTAGCATCTGTGCAACAATTGTCAAAAACGATTTGAAATTTACCACATTCTTAAAAATTAAGGACGTTGAAAAACATTATTTTTTACAATTCTAATTACATTTGGTGCAAATATTTACTATTGATTTGAAAAAATAAGAATTCTGAGGTCAGCATTATAAATGCAATTTACCAATGTCGATATTTTTAATTAAAGTTGATGAACTCCTTGCCATATTGAAACACGTGCAGGAGTTGTGCATCTAGCCAAAACTCCCCATCGTCATCCCTCCTGAAGGCTTTCACATGCTTTCCTTTTTAAATCCACTTTCAGATGGTGTCTATAAAGATAACTTGATGTTTTAGCTCAATGCTTCAAAACAAAAGATTAGAAGTTACCACAAACCGGTCGTTTTTCCCACGTCCTTCTGTCACTGTAAAAAGTAAATTTAACTTTCAAGCAAATCTTGCTTTGATCTTTTTTCAAGAAGGAAATCAGTATTTGTTTTTATTTTAACAGCTTGTGAAGTATATTCTTAGCTTGAATGCTTGATACATAAACATGTTATAGATCTTAAGCATCGTAATTTATGTGTACGCAAACTAAAACTCTCCATGATATTCATTGTGTAACTAACTGCAAGTGTACACAGGCTAAATATATATATATATATATATATATATATATATATATATATATATATATATATATATATATATATATATATTAGCAAAGAGACAACCCCAAATTGACTTGGTCTACCAGCAGAATCATACAGCCAAAAACGTTATAGTAATAAGAATTGTACACAAGCTCAATCATATGAAATATATTAAAGGGACAGAAATAAGCACAGCAGAGTAATATTAATAAGACAAAGGCGTTATTATAGAAGTGTTAGGAGCAAAGCAAAAGCCTATTTTAATAAAATGCTGTGCGAAAAAATGCATTCACTTGCACACAAAAAAACAACCCTTGACAATTTTGGTGTGAGGTTAAAAAATTCAGAAAAAAAGAAAACAGTTAATGTTAGCGAAACTGTATTTTTTAAACATTTTAAACATATTTATTCACAAGAGGAAAACTTCACTGATGAATATGTTTGCGGAGTAAAAATTGTAATGGTTATTTCCGGGTAGATATCCTTGACAAAGAATATTTGATCCCAAAAATCCTTAGGCCATTAAAATTCTTCAAAAGGGCAAAAGTGCAGGATAATAATAAGTCGATAATTGGGCATCAGATTTTTTTTCTTGCATGTAAAACAGAATTAGCCCCAATTCTCTGTAATCAGTTCAAATAAATTTACAGTAGTGAAAAATATCCAGAACGTTGGAGTAAATGAATTATAATACTGGTACGAAAGAATGGAGATCTTAAAAATGTGGAACTACAGAATAATAACATTAAAAACGAGCATTTTCTTTAAAATAGTTTATTTTCTACTTAATACCAAATTTAGATAATTGACAGATCAATCATTGCTTTATGGAAATCAATGTGGCTTTATAAAGGAAGAGAGTACAATCGACTGCATATTTATACTGCATTCTATAGTTGATCATGTAATAAATCACCAAGAGAAGAAGCTGTTCTGTGCATTCATAGATTTCCAAAAAGCTTTCGATACCGTCTACAGAAATGGAATTTGGCATAAGCTTATAAATTTAGGTTCATCAAGTGAAATGGTTATTATGCTGCAAAGTACAATAATATCAAGTACTGCGTACGAGTTAATCATACTTTAACTATGTCAATAGTAACCTAAGCGTCAGGCAGGGAGAGCCTCTTTCTCTATTACTCTTTTTCAATAATGATCTTAATTCATTTAATACACTAGATACTTACAATATAGATAATCTGTTAAAATGGTTATTATGCTGCAAAGTACTATAATATCAAGTACTGCGTACGAGTTAATAATACTTTAACGGACTATTTCAATAGTAACCTAGGCGTCAGACAGGGAGGGCCTCTTTCTCCACCATCACTTTTTCATTAATGATCTTAATTCATTTAATACATTAGATACTTATAATAAAGATAATCTTTCTTCTTTTATTTGCAGATGATACAGTACTATTTGCTCATATTGAAAATGGTCTACATTTGCTTCTTCATCAATTCAATGTGTATTGTATTAAATGGGGCCTTACAGTGAATAATCTTAAAAACAGTTGTAATGGTTTTCAAGAAAGGCAATAGTAATGAAAAAATCAGTATTTAGAATGATAATACAGAATTGCAATTAGTTAAGAAATTCATCTACCTTGGAGTTACACTTTCGAGCAATGGTAATTTCTACCAATCTCAACAGTCCATGGCAAATCAAGCTAGGAAAAATAGTTTTTCACTCAATTCTCTTTTTGACCCACTCAATCCATGCATCGCTAAAAAGTAAAGTTGTAAACACTATGGGTTCACCTATTTTATGCCTTTGATCAAAAGTTTGGGGTTTCTATACTAGCCCGGATATATAAAAGGTACTAGTAAGATTTTTAAAACAGGTCTTGATGTAAGACCACTTACGTGTAAAATGGCAGTATATGGGGAACTTGGAGTTCTTCCAATTAATATAACAAGAAAAGTCAGAATTCTAATTTTGGTACAAAATCCTGAACAGCCAAGATAATATACAATATAAACTTCTCTAGCAGACGGATGATAATGGTAATTTAATCGACACATGGGGTATAAAGGTGCAGTCTATGCTAAATGAACTTGGATTAAGTTACTTATGGTATTCTTTAAGTGTACCCCACTAACGATACAGGCTGCTAAGCAAATTATAATTATAAATCAATTTATCAAGAATTTTTTGCATCGTTAAGTTTTTTCTCAACGTTAGAAACATAAAAACGGTTCAAGCACAACTTCAATATGGAAAAAAAATCTAAACGTAGTGGCAGATAATAGACATAGAATACAGTTAGATAGATTTAGATGCTTAACTCACAATTTAGGAATAGAAGAAGGTAGAATATGGAAGATTGACAGAAGCGAGATAATTTGCATTAAATGTGGTCAAAAAGAAAATGAATATCACTTTTTACTTCAATGTCCTTTTTATCAAGAGCTAAGAAACAATATATACCTAGATTATTCTGGACTTCGCCGTCTCTCGGGACGCTTGCATCGCATTTATTAAGTTTTAATAAAAATAAAACAATTAGAATATCTTGGAAATACGTAGTTTTAACCAGTAAATCATAGCCAACTAAACTTTGTGTATTAAATCAGTGTTGTTTACATTTACACAGAACCAGCGTATATCAGGCATTTAACCGTTACTTACTGAAACCTTCAGTCAGGATAGAAACAGAAATAAAGTTCCAAACTGTATCTATCATACTCACTTTAAGTCTTTAATGTCCAACAAAAACCGTGCCGCTGCAAATTAACACGGCTACAAGTAAACGTAAACACCAGTCACTTGACTTTTCCACAGGTGGAGTGTGTAAAGATATGTTGACAGTTAGGTTGACTCTATTAGCAAACCTCTGATACACGTTATTAACGTTTTTCCCACATCTCATTTTGTGTTTATGTCTCATTGTGTTTTGTGCTTCAAAATCCGCCATAATATGGCATCAAACATGTAAATGCTTAGCCAGTTGTTAATAAAACTTAAAACTTGAGTATCAAAAACAGTCAGGATGTGTAAGTTTAAATGCATTTGAAATCAGCAAGCCATATTATTTCCATTTTAAGGCTATACATATTTCTTAACTTATAAGATAAATAGGCTGCTACTCTGTGCCTACAGCGAATCATATCAGCATCTCAGGATAAAGCTTCCGCACGCGTTCGGAAATAAATGGCGCACTCGGTATGTTTAGATTCAGATGAAAGAGGTGCAGTAGTTAATTTCAGATTTGTTCTCCGTTAGTTTTGGCCGAATCTGATAGCATGTATGAACATATATTTAAGATCTAACATAAGTCAAAATACGAACTCAATAGAAAGTATTGAATATTCAATACAATGGTTTCTATTCTAGGAATGTTAGTGGCTCTGATTTAACTGTTGTCCCAATATATTAACTATTTTTATTAGAATGGGTTTATATGCAGCTGAAGACTTGCCTGCTTTCCAGTTTCCAATGCGTTGTACATTTGATTCTCTACTTATAATGTTGACCATTGTTGCACACCTGTACATATAAATGTTTTATTACAGGTTTGCTCCAGTTGGCTGTAGCTGTACTTCATGTCAAACTATAACTATGCTGCCACTAACTGAACTGAACACAAGACAAGATCTAGATTTACTTCAGCGTAGATCTCCGCAAACCCCGCAGGGACCAGTAGCCAATATTCGCCCGGTGTAGTGTAGAATGCTTGATTCGTATTGTAATGAATGATGAATAGGTTTGATAGAATAGAACTAAACAAAAGCAGCGTGGCAGGAGTCGTTCTCGAGTGTGTTCAATATAGAAAGGTAATCTGATTGAGAAAAACAACAACATGTCATTGGGGAGAGTCAAATAGATTAAATCGATAGTAGTGGGAAAGTGACCACGGAGATCTGGCGGTGCTGCGTCGCAGGAAAGGCTCCGAGTGACCACGGAGATCAGGCGGTGCTGCGTCGCAGAAAAGGCTACGAGTGACCACGGAGATCAGGCGGTGCTGCAAAGGCTTCGAGTAACCACGTGGATTTGGCGGTGCTGCGTCGCAGGAAAGGCTACGAGTGACCACGGAGATCTGGCGGTGCTGCGTCGCAGGAAAGGCTACGAGTGACCACGAAGATCAGGCGGTGCTGCGTCGCAGGAAAGGCTACGAGTGACCACGGAGATCTGGCGGTGCTGCGTCGCAGGAAAGGCTACGAGTGACCACGGAGATTCGGTGGTGCTGCGTCGCAGGAAAGGCTACGAGTGACCACGGAGATCTGGCGGTGCTGCGTCGCAGGAAAGGCTACGAGTGAACACGGAGATCTGGCGGTGCTGCGTCGCAGGAAAGGCTACGAGTGACCACGGAGATCAGGCGGTGCTGCGTCGCAGGAAAGGCTACGAGTGACCACGGAGATCTGGCGGTGCTGCGTCGCAGGAAAGGCTACGAGTGACCACAGAGATTCGGTGGTGCTGCGTCGCAGGAAAGGCTACGAGTGACCACGGAGATCAGGCGGTGCTGCGTCGCAGGAAAGGCTACGAGTGACCACGGAGATCAGGTGGTGCTGCGTCGCAGGAAAGGCTACGAGTGACCACGGGGATTCGGCGGTGCTGCGTCGCAGGAAAGGCTACGAGTGACCACGGAGATCAGGCGGTGCTGCGTCGCAGGAAAAGCTACGAGTGACCACGGAGATCAGGCGGTGCTGCAAAGGCTTCGAGTGACCACGTGGATTTGGCAGTGCTGCGTCGCAGGAAAGGCTACGAGTGACCACGGAGATCAGGCGGTGCTGCAAAGGCTTCGAGTGACCACGTGGATTTGGCGGTGCTGCGTCGCAGGAAAGGCTACGAGTGACCACGGAGATCAGGCGGTGCTGTGGTGCAGGAAAGGCTCCGAGTGACCACGGGGATTTGGCGGTGCTACGGTGCAGGAAAGGTTTCAAGTGATCACGGAGATCTGGCGGTGCTGCGGTGCAGAAAAGGCTTCGGGTGACCACGGAAATCTAGCGCTGCAGGGCAGGCTTCGAGTGACCACAGAGATCTGATTTTGCAGGAAAGGCTTAGAGTGACCACGGCGATCTGGTGATGCTGGAAAGGTATCGAGTGACCACAGAGATCTGGTGATGCTGGAAAGGCATCGAGTGACCACAGAGATCTGGTGATGCTGGAAAGGCATCGAGTGACCACAGAGATCTGGTGATGCTAAAAAAGCATCGAGTGACCACAGAGATCTGGTGATGCTGGAAAGGCATCGAGTGACCACGGAGATTTGGTGATGCTAAAAAGGCATCGAGTGATCACGGAGATCTGGTGATGCTAAAAAGGCATCGAGTGACTACAGAGATCTGGTGATGCTGGAAAGGCATCGAGTGACTACAGAGATCTGGTGATGCTAAAAAGGCATCGAGTGACCACGGAGATCTGGTGATGCTGGAAAGGCATCGAGTGACCACAGAGATCTGGTGATGCTGGAAAGGCATCGAGTGACCACGGAGATCTGGTGATGCTGGAAAGGCATCGAGTGACCACAGAGATCTGGTGATGCTAAAAAAGCATCGAGTGACCACAGAGATCTGGTGATGCTGGAAAGGCATCGAGTGACCACGGAGATCTGGTGATGCTGGAAAGGCATCGAATGACCACGGAGATCTGGTGATGCTTGAAAGGCATCGAGTGACCACAGAGATCTGGTGATGCTGGAAAGGCATCGAGTGACCACAGAGATCTGGTGATGCTAAAAAAGCATCGAGTGACCACAGAGATCTGGTGATGCAGGAAAGGCATCGAGTGACCACGGAAATCTGGTGATGCTGGAAAGGCATCGAGTGACCACAGAGATCTGGTGATGCTGGAAAGGCATCGAGTGACCACAGAGATCTGGTGGTGCTCGAAAGACTTCGAATGACCACGGAGATCTGGCGGTGCTGGAAAGGCTTCCAGTGACCACGGAGATTTGGTGATGTGAAAGGTTTCAAGAACTTCGGGACTTTGACAATTATAAACATGCCAGTTTTCCGACATTGTCTTCTTTACTATTTCACTGTATAGCTGACATGTCGTAAGTGTGGATTGGTACATGTACATGTATATTCATTTTTATATTTAATTTTTCTGCATAAATTTGCACTATCAGTCAAGTGAGCAAATTTTAAACATCGTGCACTGTTGTCGGTCGTCATCTTTGTTCCTCAAGCAAGAATGGCTTTGTTTTACTGACGATCCTATCTATCACCAGATTAAACGTTGCTTTAAACAAATACACTATTTCCTAATTTGATCTTTTGTTGTATTGTAAGAAATATGTTTGGATTAAGAACCAGAACAGTTTTCTTAAACTGTTTTATTTAGTTTTGGGACAGTATTTACTACTTTATTATAATCGTAACTTGTTAGACGCAAAATGAACGCTGAAGAAAGTTGAAGTATAAGTGCAAAGTTTCTGAACACCTATGCTCAATAATGGGCTGATCTACCAAGACCGAGACACCTAATATCACTGAAATAATGTACTTCTACATTGTACATCTTGCCCAAAGTAAGAGGGGTGTTTTCAAGCTACGACTTTTGTTTGTTTTCGCCTCTTTAAGTTAAATTTATAAAAGATATATATTTTATGCAAAATAGTTTACATTTTTCTCTGAACGGTGTTTGGGTCTTAAACAAACGATTGATTTATTCGTAAAATGATTTCTTAAAGGTGGTATCCGACAGTTTGGACCAAACATATTTTCATTAAACATCATAATAAACCATTGTTACCTGAACAGATCTTGAACAATGCTGTTTTTGGTGTCTTTCAGTTGTCTGAAAAGTAAACCATAACGTCACAATCGTCAGTTCAAAAATGTATATCCTGTCTGAGCCACACTGCACAGTTAGCTAGGAATCCTAATATTTCCTATTTATAGATTTGAAAATAATGAAAATTTAAGTGTTAATTAACGAATATTAATGCCCTAAAATGTAGATACTGTTAAAAATGGTCAAAGCTTAGACTTAAGTATGATTTATTTCTGCAGAAATTATATACAAATACCCGAAAACAGATGTCAAATATTGTTACATATCTTAGAAAGACAAACTATCACTTTTAAGTTGTGACTTTTACGAAAGTGTAGAGAAAACAGTAATTTTGTTTTACACATAAATGTTTACATGGATATCTTAAAAACAACTCTTATGACACAAAATGTGGTAGCAATGTTAATAGCACATGTACGTGTTTATTATGTGACACCAGTTGCCTGTTCCTTTATGCGATTATAGGTGTGCAAATAATGGTTAACATTATTTCGTGGTAAATCAAATTCACAAAGCATTGGATAACGACACATCTTCTAAAAGTATAGATTATACATAGGGACAAGATAAAACAGTTACTAAAATAACGGAAACTATTTTAATAAACATAAAACACGTTCTATATAATTGCATTTTATCTTAACTTTGGTCTAGAATAAATGCACACAAATGCTACCGAATACGATTATTTCAACAACAGTGCACCCCTATGATCTGAATCTAAAAATTCTGAATGAACCATTCTTTTCTGAACGTGTGTGGTAACTTGTGATTGTGATGCTGTGACGATACAAATGACCTCTGCCACATATAGCTTAGTACAGAACCACAGAAGGCAGTGAGGCCCCCGGGGATATCGCAAATAGCCAGGCATAATAGATATGCCATATCGAGAATAACCCTCGTTCTTATATCAGTTCGCTCTCCGTTTTGACTCTTTCCTCTACTCTCTGAGTGATACTCATCGCGACATTGTAAATTCATAAGTCATCATGCATACCTGATTTACAAAATATAATTACTTTAACATTTAGTTTAACAAAAATACACTATTGGCGTCCGCGCTGAAGTGCGGTGCCCTTTATGAAATGCGGTATAAATTTGGGAATGGACTGTTGTTGTAGTTTTCAAGTCTTTTGTAGCTACTAGGCGCTATCTAGTATAGTCTGTTTGGTAGAAATGTCCGAGGTGTTGCGAGTTTTTATTATGTGTTACGGATTTGTACGACTTCCGCTTCTTATCACGTGTACAACGTACCGATTTTGGCAACTTCGAAGCATGTGGGTTAAGCAGGTTTTATTACCACCTGTAAGCAGTGCTGTATGATGGTTTTAAAATTTATTTTTTTCTTAAATGAGTTTCTTAAAGAATTGTTTGCGTTACTAAATGAATTGTTTGATACATATAGACAATATGCAATACAAATGGTGCAGCATATGTTATGTCCATATACAGGCCAACTATTAAATCATATGTTCAGCGTTGTCGTTCGTCTGATAACGTGTTGTCTTTTTAAACATCTATATATTGGACGCGCTTTGATGGTTTGCATTAATGATTTTGTTAATGTTAACATTTGAAGTATGTATTGTTACAATTAACGCTCTCGTCTCGTTCGACTTACACATTTCCCCAGGCAATAAATGACCGCGGGTACTCAAAGTCATATAACCTCAATCTTTCGTGCTTCACAAATTCAACTTTCTTATAACTCTGCAAGCAACACCGACCAAAAATGGCTAATATTCAATATTATGGAATACATCTTAATTGTTTTGTGATATTTTTGTCTCTTGCTTTTAAAGGCATCTCAAAAGGAATGTGGTATCCCACTGAGCCAGGCCCCCACATGCTATGACCAGACCTGCTAATTGCTGGTCATCACTGCATGGAGTCTTTAGCCAACATAGTACTAATCTGTCACAGTAATACCTCTGATGGGTTAATGCAAAACTAAATTACCTGCTAGTATGGATGTGAGACAGTAGGCTAGTTTTACACAAAGCCACAAACATTATTGTTAGTGATAATGTGGGTTGTTTACTATATGATCCCTTACAAATTCTTTATTGCATTAATTACTAGGTGTCAATTTTGTAACTGCAAGATTATGTATTTATTTCATAGCTAAATATTTAATTTTGAAAATACATGAGAGATACAAGTTTTAGTATTCAAAATGACTCTGAATGACATTATTCTGACAATGAATGACTTTTTAAATTGCTTTTGTTAGAAACGTTTCGTTACATTTTACAAATCAAAATAAAATATAACTTTAAATATATATGAGAACTAAAAGAATGAAAGAAATAACAAAATGTATAAGAAATAACAAAATCAACCAACAAAGTAAGAAAGAAAACAAATAAAGATTTATATATATATATATATATATATATATATATATATATATATATATATATATTTACAACTGTTTCCTTTACAAACTGTGAATGACTATGTTCAACCCCCAGATATAGCATACATACACTTGGATCTTGAACAATACCTGTGTGACAGACACATCGTTACAGACTGTGGCAGCCTGGCTTATCAGAAAACAGATGCCCTCACATGCTGGGTGGGGCAATAAATGGGGGGGTCACTTATATAAGGCTTTTGAGATGCCTTTAACATTATCATTTCTATATTTATGATACACTCTCTATAGAAGTATAAGGTAAAGGTGTATGATGACTTTTCATGGGAGTGAGGTAAACACCTAGGCAGACATTTACTGCACGCAACAACAACAACAAACAAACAAAAGCAAAACAAAACAAACAAAAACAAACGAACAAGCACGTCTGTACTCTGTCAATATATGTTTCGGTTTAGTGCACTGCAACTTAACATCTTAATGATTCAAGAATTTACAACTGTTAACAATGTCTCATCTCAGCTCGAGTCTTTACTGAGCCTGACTGCTAAATGCGGCAGCAGCAGCTTGTTTGGCCGGTGGCACTGACCAGTAGCTGTAGCCAGTCCAGAGGGGTGATTTACCAACAATCTAATCCAAATGTTCAATCTGCCACCGCGAGATAATAACCCGGAGTCATTTATTGTACATCCTTCAGTATTGGCGCGCGGGTCCAGTTAGTCGAGAAACATTTACGCAATTAATTACTCGCACTGAAATACAGGCATCCCGGAATTGTTTTTTCTTTCTTTTCTTTTGTCAATCCTGCTCGTAGTACGGGTGACTTATTCTGATCTTCAACAGTAACGTAACAGGGAAAGTCGCCAAGTAAACATTTCTGTATGAAACATCCCTTCTAGTCGCTTTAAAAACCTTTCTGTGTCCAAGTGGGTAGGTAACAAACTCTAAGTTTCTAAAGATAGTTGCATTTCGTGACAGAACGTCGGCCACAGAACACAACCTTGGTATAGTTTGTTAAACTGTTGAATGTCAACTGGAAGGTCAACTGACTTAAAACATTTTGAACATCGAAAGTCTGAACAAATCTTCAGCAAGAGAAAAACATAATACTCCCAACATTTATCCTCGCTGATTAATTATACTCTACTAATTGGCAGAAGTTGAAACACGATTCCATTTTAATTACTATTAATCTTTACCATCGATTCAATTACTAATTAATATTTAAGACGATGGTTTACCTCCCTCAGGAAATATGCGTTTTCTCTAGTTTTATATAATTATATTTCCTAATTAATTAGCTCCAATTAATTGAATACAACAACAACAACAACTGATAAACCACAAATGCAGCAGAAACTACACACACTTTAAATCAAAGAATAAATGCAATTAAGACATTGGCTCTATCGGTGGTTTTGCTTATTTGTTTTATGTTCCCTTGTGCTTTAATAATTATTATCTAGCCACTGGGCAACACATTAGTACAGTCAGAGATTGAACATAATAAATACAAAATGAGGAAAATATCAATCTCCCGCCTGCTCACGACCATTGTAGAACCACTAGGCATAACAATGTACCTGAAGTAATGTGTACTCTATAGTATTGTTCAATGGATTCTTGTGGTTAGGCGGGTTTCGAGCCAGGACCCTTCGTAATAGAGCCGAAAATCATTATAAGATTTATAAGAGGAATGACGTGTAAAAACTCTTAAATAAGTCTAATACGATGTTGTTTTTATGTCTGGACTATTTCATACATTTTTAATACATTGCGCAATTCCAGTGAAGTTTGCGTGAAATAAAATGTATTGCGCACATTTTTACTTATAGGGGTCACTGGAATCTGTTTAATTGTGGAAATATATTACTGCATATTTAGTAAAACGCCATAGAAAATAACTACCGTTTATCAAAATAGTGAAGTATTGTTTGTTTTATTTCGTCAAAGTTATTCATATCGGTGGAAAAACCCTGCAACAAATGTCATTGTAGAGCCACCAACGCACAGCATTTCAATTGGAAGACCTTCCCACATTTAGTAACAAGAACAACTTAAAGCAGACCATCAAAGTCGCCGACAAGAGAATGCTGTAAACACAAAGTTCAATAAGAAAATTGTTTGACAAAGTTGCTATATTTATAAATGCGTGTTTTTTTTACATATGAATAACGTTACAAGTTTAAACCTTATTTTACATTATAATAAGTTGAACGGTACATCCCTTCAGTAGGTACAGGTGGATTTCATGACAAAATCCTCGCCTAATTTAGTCATCCATAATGTTGGTAATGCCACAAATTTACTACTCAAGGTAGAACATTTCCCTATAGTGTCTGTTTTTGCCCTTTGCTTGTCCCTGTTTATCCTTCCTGTGTTTTCCAATTAGGTTTGGTTTGTTTATTTATCTATTTATTATGCTTACTTACCGTTCATGTATTGATCGATTTATTGCATTGACGACCACATGAGTGATACTGCAGTACAATGAGAATGCATTAAACAAATATACAGAATTATATATGTTCTCAACATATATACAGAATTATATATGTTTGCATAATAATCATGCATCTCATGATTTAATTTGCTGCTGTTAAAAACTTGCAGTCATCAATAATGTGCAAAAAATTTAGAATGAAAAATACCTTTGTACTTTTTTTATTTAGTTCCTGCTGCAATGTTTTTTTATTGCCTGCTGCATTGTTTCATTGCCTGTGGCATTAATTTTTCTCCAGTTACCCTGTAAAAATGTGAATGTGAATTTCACCCGACTAAATTATGATTGTAATGGATTAGATTCTTTTCTTATTAACAAGCACCGAAACAAACATTGTTTACTTAGGAAAGTCAAGCTACTTTAGTGTGTGAGGACAAGCTCACCGCAGGTCAGTTAGAAGTCCTTCCCGACCGATACTGGAACCCACGCGGTTCAATGGACAAAGTGGTCTAAACTGTCGGATACCAACTGTAAGATCTTCCTCATGTTAACGCTGCAGTTAACTATTTTTAAACTCAGAAAATCATGTGACCACTTATGTTTAAGCTCATTCACGTTATCCGCCCTGACGTCGATGTCTTTTTATAGAAGGAAACCCACCGTTTATTTATAGATTGAAATGAATATTTAAGCGTTGATTAACGAGTTTTGTTGCCCTGAAATTGAGATACATAAGTCTGGGGTTTTACTCCGCCAATAATTGATTGCTGGACGTCGTCAATATGACCATAATTGTGTCGGTACGATGTGCAAAACAAATCTTCTGATTCTTTAAATTGATTCTGCAGCTGTCATTTATCGTCTTCTGTACCGGCATTTTCCTTGCACATTTATATTTTCTTGCACTGTTAAATATGACATTTTGGGATGTCATCTGTTATAGTCAATCGGAACTCCTCGGGTAATTCCGTTCTCGGGACAATCATCCCTCGGATGTATCTGGTGCAATGATACTTTCAGAAATTATGATCGTTTTGTTCGCCGGATGTAGGAAGAAAAATATGTCTAAAATATAGTTCGCAATGGCATCGTTTGACAGCTATGCGCTGGGTAAAATAAAAGTGGATGATTTAAAATTGAAGCCACCACAAATTGACGTTTTAAAAGCATCGTACTGTAGTGAGCTGTCATCCGAGCTGCCATCTTTGTTTTGACGTCTGGCACAAAAGTAGTCCCATTTGGGGCAATGACAGAGGTGATCCGACTACCTACATACATCCGAGAGATGATTCGTGAATTAGCCGAGGTGTTCCGATTGTGTTATAGTAACAGCGGAAACGTAAACAAAGAGCACGAGTGATAGTACTTGCTTAAGTGAGTGATAAAGAGAAATCTGTGCTTTCAGTTTTCATATATCCTGTTGTCAAAGTTTCATGTTTATTCACAAAATGGAATCTTTATACTTAAGAAATACTTCACATATCTCAAGGGCCACCTGTACCTCCCTTATCCTTTACGAGTGAATATTTGATTGATTTCTTCAACAGATTTTATATTTTCAATTCCTTGAAAAGGGGAAATACTCGTGTAGAGCTTATAGTTGAGGGAAATTTTAAATGTAAGTTGCTTTGTGAATACCACACCTCTGTCATGGCCTTCATGAGTGACACGAAGCATAATCACAACTTTGGTTCTAAATAATTTAAACTGGTTGAGTCTTTATACCCTTAATTAAGACAGGATCTGAAATAAACTATAAACTTATCCTTCAAAATATCGAATTAGCGGATTCATAAAGAACATCTTAATAATGCGTTCTGTGCTATAATGGTTCAACGAAGTGACAAATCGTCATCCTACATCGATATTTAAATTGATTTCCAGAACTGCTAAAAGACGGACCAACCTGGATAGAGGTTATTAACTTAACCGTTGTCAACCAAAATGTAAGCATTTAAACTCACATATCTTAGTATCCGTATGATGTTGGTCGATGTTTGTGCTTCCAAAATCGAAAGTGTTGTGTTTTCTAGCACGGTGCCAGGTCGGACCATAACGAGAGGCTATTTTATAAAAGCTGTCAATCACTTTATCACAAGACTGGTTTATCATTTTAATACTTGCCCCATCCATGCTACCTTACACCTGTAGATTTATAAATAAATGTTTTCTAGATTAAGCTTTGCTTTTTTGAACTTGTCCGAAGCTACAATGACAAATAGCGAGATGTCTATTCTGTGTGACTTAACTCATTTTGCATATATACTGGACGTGTTTTCATACCACGTTCACAGTTATTGTAAGGAAACATTAACAAATGTACGCTTTCTTGATAACAAAATTGGCGGTATGCAATCACCAGATACTGATAGCCTACAGTGGTTTGATTTAAACTCCAGATAATCACATAGACAATCAGTGGGCAATGTTTTGGAATATGCAATGGCTTTAACATTCTAACATTAAACATCAAGACAAAACTAGAAATAGACGCAGTTTATAAGTAGATACGCACCATTCACTTTGCACGTATCAGTTTTCCGGCAGCAGAATATGGCCGAGGTATAGTACGTTTTTAGATTGGCATTCAATCAATATTAGTTAATTTAGCGGCGGGAAGGATAACGGCCATTGTCAACGCCCCCATTCCTCAAAGTGATATAAGTGGTGCAGCGCTCACTTCTGCCTCACTGACGCAGTAGATAATATAGACACGTTTACGGTCCACTGGAACAGTTACTCACTGCCAGTGGCTTAGAACCTCCGGAATGCAAATGAATACTCGTGCGTTTTAATCATATATTTCTACTGATTTTCCACATGGTATAATTATGTGAATGTCTACAGTCGACAGTTTTTATTTACATTTGCTGTCGAACTTTGAAACGGTGTAACGAACCTTTGCAATCACTTGCATGAGTAGCAAGTTGAACAGTAGAAAAGGCCTTAATGTGATTAAAGTATTCGCATTACTAATATCTACAGTCCACAGTTAACGTTAGATTTAACATTACTCTGAACTTGGACCCCGTGAACACTTCTCTAGTGCAAAATTATGGAAAAATTTTAAAGGTGGCATCCGACATTTTGGTCCAAATATTTTTTCCTACCTAAAAAACAAATAAGTCATTTTACCTGAAAAGGTTTTGCAAAATGCTGTTTATTGATGCCAATTATCTGTGTGAAAAATCAAAAATAAATTCACGCTCGCCATTGCTAACAGGCGTTTCCTATCCGTGCCACGCTGCAGAGATAGTTATTTTTAAACTTAGAATACCACGTCACCACTTACATTTATCTGGGTAATTCTTTCTGACGAGGATATCTGTTTTAGCAGTGACCACTATCGCGCTTTTTATAGAGTTGGAATGATTGAACATTTAGAGTAATTTTTTCGTGATTAGTACAGTCATACAATAACATTAGTGTTCAAACCCGTCTTTATAACAACTAACGTATGGGTTTATGCAAAAAGTATGACCAAAAGTCCCTAAGGTAGTGGTTAAATATTGGTACGTGTATTTAATATTGGCAAACTGGTACATGTATTTAATATTGGCAAACTGGTACATGTATTTAATATAGGCAAACTGGGCAAACTGGTACATGTATTTAATATAGGCATACTGGTACGTGTATTTAATATAGGCAAACTGGTACGTGTATTTAATATTGGCAAACTGGTACGTGTATTTAATATTGGAAAACTGGTACGTGTATTTAATATTGGCAAACTGGTACGTGTATTTAATATTGGCAAACTAGTACGTGTTTTTAATATAGTCAAACTGGTACGTATATTTAATATTGGCAAACTGGTACGTGTATTTAATATAGGCAAACTGGTACGTGTATTTAATGTTGGCAAACTGGTACGTGGATTTAATGTTAAACTCCGTAACTAATAATTTGAAATTAAACTTCACTGCCGCAAAAAAGTTTCGATCTCAAACTTTTATTTCATATGACCAGCAGACAGACAAGCAGACAGTTTTCTTTTTAAAGTTATTACAGCTTCTGCTTCTTGTTTGACATAAAATAATTTGAAATATGTCACGTGTAAAAAGAGCCTCATTTACTTGTAACATAGCAGTGGAAGATGTTAAACACATAAGAATATCCGCGTGTAAAAACTGTCACAAGTAAAATAACAGTGTCACATGTCCATGTGATAGGAACATAGTCATTAGGGAAAAAAGGGGGTCGCGTGTAAAAGAACAGAGACGCGGGTAAAAGAACAGTGAAACATGTCAAACATCAGTGTGAGATGACACATACCATAAACATAAAAATAACCCAAGCATGTAAAGAACAGAGTAAAGTGTAAAAGAACTTTGCCACATGTAAAAAACAGTGTAACGTGTAAAAAGCTACAAACAGGTAAAATTAAACAAATGATAAGTTGAACAAAGAGTCATAACTTATGTAAATAAAGCCGGTCATGACTCTCGTCGACAGCCATCCGACCGACCGCCATTTAGACCACCAGCGAACATGATATACATGTAACCCTGTTGACCGAGATTTTCACACATACGAATATGTCACATGTGTGATAAATTTGTACGAATTCCTCTCAACTTTTGTGACAAATACGTACGAATATATCACAGGTAGATCGGTGAATGTTTTGAACCCCCTTTTTAGGACACCTGTTAGTACGTGCGTATTTTTCACAATTTAAGTCATAAATCTGTACGAATGTTTCACAAATAATAAAACTTGTATGTATATGATCCGGGTCTGTCTGAAGTTGGAAGAACAACATATCAGTCACAGCAGAACAAAAGAATATGTGAGTGATTTGTCAAGGTCAGATTAGAACGTTTTAAATATGTTTTTATGTGAGGCCTTATATTTAGGAGTGTAAGGGCCGATTCTGAGCAAGTCTCATAACCTATGCATTAAAGTTATTGACCAAGCAACGATCATAATAAAACAGAGTAGAAAAACAACAGGCTTAAAACATGGAAAAAAGATTACTTTGACGATATTTGACGCCAGACTTTTATAGTTCAAGGGTCGGGAAGCTAGATGTATTTTTTAATTGAAATCGATTACCTCTTAACCTTTTTCTTCCATCATCAGAAAATAAAATTACCTTCGTTTTGTTCGTTTTTGTCTCAAAATACATTTACTATAACATTTATCCTTAATATGACTTTAAAGTTATGTTTTTAGACGGGGCGGAGTATTTTTATATATTAATATACCTATTATTCTGTATAGTTTTATAAGTCTTAAATTTAAAGTCATTTTGACCCAAATTGTTCTAAAAGATTTATAAGTTAAAGCTATTTTTTCCTTTTATAGATACTTAAAAAATTGATTTGTATAAATAATTTCTGTTGCTGAGAAAGCTTAATTCGGCACTTCCGTCTGGACTACATTATTATTGTGCGTAGAACAACTGTTCGAAATTCATGTCTCAACAACAAAGCCGCATATCCGTACAAGCGATCAGCGCGTTAAATTGATCGTATTTTCAAACATGTTTATGGAAATCAACAAACTTTTCAGAAGACCGTTAAATTATAGTAAATGATGCCGCATATAAGTTCTGTATTATGTTACTTAATCAGTTTTCTCGATAAATAATGGTGAACGAAAAGAAAAAAAACTCTAATAAATGTTTTATTATCATTTTATGACTCGGGTCACGGTTTTAAATATAAAAATATGTAAGAAAGTTTTCGCTATTTTGAACGTTTACCAACATAAAACAAGTTTATCTCTTATCGCTCTATACACATTTACCATTATCCCCACCACCTCCCTCCCCCTTAACGAATTATGATCTGTATGGTAAACCGGGATTCATACATACGTGATTTTCAAATGTTCGGTTTTCAGTCATGTACTTATATACTGTTACTGAAGAACACACACAAAAATACAAACAAAAACAAAACAAAAAAACAGAGACGGTTAAAAATTTGAAATTGAAATAAACCATATTACGGGTAAACCGTCTGTTGAACAACATTTTTCTTGTTAAATTTGTCTTTTACAAAACCAACAAGACGATCAAACCGAGTTAATTTTTTTATCAATGTACTCTGCCCCATACACTCTTGTAGTGAGAATAGTTTCCAAACGTTTTTGCAACATGAGAGATAATTAAAATATAGATTAATCATTCTCATTCACCAAGCACATATAAACATAAACAACATAAGAAGCTAATAACATTATCAAGCAAAAGGGTGATTACTCAGTGCCCTTACCCAGACCAGAGCCCTGGAGTAAAATCAAGAACACAATGACATGGATATAAGAAACAGATCGAGCTTCAAGGTTCTTTTAAAAGAGTTCTCTATACATTTCCATACACTCTTAAACCCCTGCCACCATCGTGCAAACAAAAAGCAAGCATCACGATCAACTGTTGATGGGTCTATCTTCCATCAGACAGACTTCAATACTTTTCAAGTTTTACTTCTGTCATTTTTATTTACAAAATGTAATGAAGGGATATGAATAAAGTGGGGCCATTCTGATGTATGGTTCTTTGTAACTTAATTTCTCTCAATGAGCACATTTTAAGTTGCAGCTTAATACTGCAATTTTTACTTTTGCCCTTACAAGTGAAATTATTTTTAAAAACAATCGAGAGTCAGTGTTCTCCCCAGCATTTTCTTTCATTAAGCTTCATCAATCGTTAAAGTAACAACTATGCTTCTCAAAACCGTTTTTAGTTATGTTCCGAGCACTCTATCACAAAAGGGAGATAATTAAAAATAGAACCATTAATAGTTATGGTTCTTGTCACTGCACGAAACGCTTTATCGTTGTGAAAAGTTTCATCTTAGTATCTTTGAATTTTTTTCCTGAGCACCGATATAGATAAATGACTGCAGACGGTCGGACTGACTGACTGACTAACCGACTGTCCGAGAGAGACACGGTCAGACAGCAAGGCTACAATATCTTCCCCTCTCTTAGAAAAGCATAAAACGCCCTACCATTTATCCGTCTAAATGTCACAATCAGATGTTGAGAATGTGTGAAAATATCGTATGAACAAAACTTTAGAAAATGTTTTTCCACCTTTTTGGACCTGTGAGGAATCCGTGTTTTTGTTCAGTAGGGGTATGGGTTCTGAACTGTATTTTCACAAATGCGTGACATATTCGTACGTATTTGTTATAATTTTTTAAAAATGTGAAAAATACCAAATATAAGTTTCAGTCATTTTGTTTTTGTTTAAGGAAAGATGTTATGGAAATTGTTTACTGGCATTCCTTATAAGGTTGACTTTTTACTAAAGACACACATTGTACTATTGATTTAGATTGGATTTTTGAAATACATCGCAGCGACCAATTATGATCATTATTGTGGCCCCATACAAATGTCTGCGTAGAACCACCGGCGCACCGCAAGTCAGCGGAAACACCTTCCCACACGAAGTCAATAAATAGCCCAGAACGGGACTCGAACCCACGCGGAGAGACGCTAAGCAGTAAGAGGAGCTACTAGTCGGCGACTCTACCACTACGGCACAGATGTCCCTGTCTTTTTGACTAAACCGGAATTTACTCTATTCTATGTGTATAATCTGGTTGTCACCCTTAAAAACAGCAATCACATAAAGAATTCTTACATTTCGTTATATTTCTTTCTGCAAGTCATGCATACTAATTGCTTTGGTTTTAAGAAAATCCTTTCTCTCAAAGGAAGTCAGATATGCACTACATATGATGAAGAACAATTGTTCCATATGTTTGTAGCCGGGTGATATAGGGAGATAATGTGTGAGCGGTCCGGTTGATGGTTCTTCCTTGACTGTGCCAGATATATTTACACATAAAGCAAAATATTCAAAAGACAGAAATGAGAGAGAGAGAGAGAGAGAGAGAGAGAGAGAGAGAGAGAGAGAGAGAGAGAGAGAGAGAGAGAGAGAGAGAGAGAAGGGGAATAGTAAGAGAAAGATTCATGTTGAGCTATTTTATTTCTTCGCCGAGACCTATGCACAGTCATCACAATGTGAAGTACTGCAACGGTTATTTAAAATGTACGCCGGATTTATATCAAATAGGATAAAAACTAAGATGATAATCGCAGCATTTATGGTGTAGGTATTAATAGAATTGTTGAAAAATAGCGATGTAAGTAGTATATACAATAGGGAGTCTGGGACAACCATCTTTAGGAGGCCCT
The DNA here is from genome assembly GCA_007844125.1 of Sinonovacula constricta. NCBI lineage: Eukaryota > Metazoa > Mollusca > Bivalvia > Cardiida > Solecurtidae > Sinonovacula > Sinonovacula constricta. The sequence goes on along the minus strand of CM017573.1, from coordinate 1,415,989 downwards.
ATTTTTCTCAAAGAGGCTTAGCCACCTCACCCCCAGCAAAGCCTTAACACGTGGAACAGAGGGTCATCTCAATGAGGACAAACATCTCTGGGATGGCCTATTTAGCCGCAGAAACATTAGTCCTCCGGCATACTATTACACCGCTTACCCTAGATCGAGGGTGGATCTACAAGCATTGAGCGATAAACTGTCGTAGGAGTATCCTTGATGAACCGATTCCAGACGGCATGCCTCGGCCACTACGGCCTAGCATTGCTAGAACATCCAGTCCACCTAGACCGGCAGGGGATGGGAAGAAGAAGGCGATCCAGGATGAGTTTGATCCTTATCCGCCCGCCAAACAAACTACCATGAGTGACTCCTTTAAGGATATTCAAGTCCTCGAAACACAGAAGCCTGGTTTCCACAAAAGCCCTAGGACTTTCGATGCCTATGGAGCTGGAAAATGGACCTATCTAAGCAGCCTGCCCGCCTAGACCCTAGAGCATTTCTGAAAGGAGTACGGTCTCTAATCAGTAATAAGCTTGCAGACGAAATCCAGACCCTAAACGGTGTTAAATTCCAACTCGCCCTCAAAGTACAACCAAGCAAAGGAAAGGCAGGACGGTATCGAGAAGTATACAGAGCATGTATGCCGCCACCAGCAGAAGGCTGTCATGCAGACTGGATACATGTAGCTGGATACAGCGCGGTACCAACCCTTAAGAGGCAGTTCATACATCAATCTCCCAGCAACCCTGAAAAACAAGAATCAACTCAAGCAGCTTCAGGCTCCTTTCGTTATTTATTCCGACTTCGAAGCTCTCACCACCAAAATCACAGGCACAGACAATAGTCCCGAAGAGAGCAATACGCGTAACGCCTACTGCTTCTTGGTTGTTAGGTGTGATGGCTACACCGAGCCCCCAGTTAGGTACCGAGGCCCCAACGCTGTGTAGCACTTCCTTAATGCACTGCAGGAAGAGGAGCGGAAAATTAAGGTTATGCAATCTAATGCCGAGCCTATGTGGATGACTCGAGAGGATCTTTTAGCCCAAGCGAGAGCCACCGCCTGCCATGTATGTCACCTTTAGGAAACTACTCGGTCCATGACCCCTGCCATATCACTGTAAAATACCGCGGCGAAGTCCACAACGCCTGCAACCTCAAGCTGCGGTTAAGTTCTAAAACAACAACCATTCCAACTGTTTTCCACAACTTGCAGCGATACAACCCCCGCTAATTAATGCAGTAAATATCGAAGGTAGACGGGAGCATCACCTGCATCCACAACAACACGGAAAAATACATCTCATTCAGCCTCAGTCAGTAGCGCTTCATTGACAGCATACAGTTTCCGCTGGCCTCACTTGACAAACTGGTGTCAGCCAATCCACCAGAGGCACACTCTTCCAGGCATTATTGGAAGCATTGTGAGCTGGCTCCTAAATACCTCTCGCAAAGTGGTAGGATGGCTATCCGAACACACCATAGCCCTGGTTGTGGCGGTCGCTGGAATGCTATTAATCGCCGTTTAATATTGGTGCAAGAAATTAGCGAAACCAAAGAAAGGCTACACCAGCCACCGTGATGTGGCCAACAATCAGAGCCGTTTTATGATCTGCATGCTCTGGGGCTTCACGAGGAGCCACAGCATGCCCGTCCGACACCTCAGATACATGGGCTCTCGGCGGGTCGGCAGAAGGTGGTTACACAGTTTTTGGGCGCTTGCAGGGAAGCTGGGTACCACTGGTGTAATCGGTGTTGATGTCGTTAGAGCCGAGCTTCATCCCTTCGCATGCCACCAATATGTTTTGTTGTAGCCGATACGATTGCGGTCGATTTTAAGCAGCACATTGCTAGGAGCCATGTACAGGCCCTGCCTGAAGGACAAGTTGACTTCAGAGCCGGCGAACTATAACATACCTTGGTACCGCCTAATCCCCGCTAGTAGGTCCACAGGAGAGTAGATATCATCCTCAACGTTGACAACAAATTGCATTTGGGGCCTAAACCGCGGTGGCTCCTCCAACGATTCGTGCCCTGGTCTGTGCTTGAGCCCACAGCAGTCTGTCTCCGCTGGGCTATCACGCCTGAAGTATGTCTGCTTTCACGCGACGTGCCCTCTGGTGTGCACGTCAAACTCCTGACAAAGGCGCTCATAGGCTCTATGGTCGTAGGTGTTTGAGAGCAGATCTCAGGAAGTGCCCTCGGGAGGCCACTTTCATCTCATCAGGAAGCCGCCTTGTTGTGAGATACACATGATAGATGTACACATCCTTTATTAGCTGGTTAGGCGGGTTGTCAAGGTGGTCCTGAAATGAGACCCCACAGTTAGATTAACTGTTATGCTACACACATTTAATATTTAAATAAGAATTGTAATTAGTCATGACACAGTACTATATTTCCAATAGCGGAGATACCCAAACATAAGCGCCAATTGTCTTGTTATGACCATTTATGTTCAATTTTATCCAAACTATTTTTTTATACAAGGAATAAATCACGTGTTTTCATGAAGACATAATAATAGTCCATATTGCCGACTGACCGTTCCAAGGCGGTTACTGTCGGGTTTGCTCTTTTCCTTAAATGACTCATCACAAATTTGTTCTTACTTTTCGCTTGGCTTGCAAGTGAAATACCTTTGTTCTGTGCCTTTTCGGAGTTTGGTATATGTTGCAATACTCATAGGACTTTGTCATATATTCTTATTCAAAACGTGTAACGATATGGAGAAAATGAAAATTGCATTTAAGACATTTTGCGAAATTGCAGCAGACAAATAATTCTAGTGGAATAAGTCGAATTGATAGAAACCCAGGATGATTAAGTCAGGAATTGTTTTTCAGATTAATGTCAGTAAGTCCCGTGACTGGACAAATTTTTATGCCTATAAGTCTTAACGCGATTGTGCGTTTGCTGCGGTTTTGACACAATAAATTCGTATCTGACACAGTCAGAAGAACATGTTGCGTTTTTTGTGACGCAACAAAAAGTTAAATCAGTCGTTCTACTACTGAAATCATCTTTCCTGGAGTACAAAACATGACGCTAATCAAAATTTAAAGATTAAAGATAAGCTGCTTGCATTTAAACTGTCATTGCGGCTCGTCGGCCATTGATACGAGTACATAGTGTAAATTGCAGCTACCATTATGGCTTTGACTTCGGGATATTTTAGTCTGCACTTCTAAGTTTTGTTTTAAACATTGTCGCGGTATTTAACTCGATCATTATTTTTATTTGCAAACGACTATGAGAAGAAAATAAATGAATCGTGGTTTTCTTCGGCAAAAAAAACGCATATTTTTAATGATCGATGTCTCGATGTCAGCCCACGGATTCTTAACTAACGAATAAAACAACAACGTGTAGATCTTTTACATTGATATTAAGGCCCTTTTATGGTGTGGATGACAACCAAACTTCCATGATGTGGGTCACAAATGACCCCCATTAATATGTTGTTGGCAGCAACACTGCGCACAAGTAGCGACAAGTACATCTTCCTAACAGCGAAGATAAATGTTAAGATAAATGTTAAATGCTGTAACCAATGCATTTTTGTAACGAAAGAAGAAAAAAATGGTATTGATCGATGAATAACATATCTGTACATATTCTATACATAACCAGAAAATATCAAAATGTGGTCGTCCTGAGGTCGGAATTATCTGAAAAGTTCTGATATAGAAGTACAAAACTTGTTCCATACCAGGAGCTACAGAAAGTAACTAAATCCAGTTAGCAGTTTAAACCTTTTTTTTTTTCGTGGTGCAAACAGGGGTAATAGTTGATCACAATAAATACACACCTTACCCCTCCTAGGGTAAGGGCTTTAGTGCATATTTGATGTATTTATGTTTTTATTCTTTGGGGACAATGTGTACGCAGCTGCGTACACTGCGTACAGTCAGATACACGGCTGCTAAAGATTCAGCGATCTGGATTTTAACTGGAATTCGTTGTTTACAACAGTCAGTTGAATCAATAGGTTTATTATTTGGCAACATTAAATTGTCACTCATGGATATTCGCTGGTTCGGTGTTAACCTGCTAAGCACGGTTTCAAAAACTATTTATTGTTGAAAAAATTACGGATTTTAACGACTATTGATCTATCTTTTGTCGAGATATGTACGGACTTTATCAACTATTCATAGGGCGCCATTTAATATTGCCAAATAGTAAGCTCAACAGTTCATACAATCAGAATCCGAGCAATGTGTACGTGTAAATGTGTAAATGTAACATACGCTTTAGTGTTTAATAACAAGTGTGGTAATGTATAAAATATCGTTCGGCTTTTTTCGTTTTCAAACAAGGATCTTTGTGAAGAATGCGGAAGGTTTTCAATACAAAACATGTCGAATTTGCGAATCTATATCCGGCGATATCTAAGTGATTGCAAAATATAAAAAACCTTAAATTTCGTTTTGTAAAAAATATGAGGCGGAAATCGTGTGCGGATGCCCACTTAACTGTCCAGATATTGACAAAGTGTTGACCATTAGTCATAAATGTGTGTTGGAAAGAAAGGTGGTCCTATTGTTTTAAAGAAAAACTGGTTAAATAACCGTCATAACTTTTTGTCATCTTTAAAGAAACGTTTGATGGTCACGTGTTCTTGTTATGTAAAGTGTTTTATTACTTTTCTAACAGGTGAAAAGGATCTTTTAAATCTTGCAAAAAACAACAACACAAAACAAAAAACAACAACACAAAAAAACAAAAACATCAGGAAACAACAACATACACCCCTCCCCCCCACACACACACAACAACAACAACAACAACAACATTAACACTTTCAGTGAAAGAAAGTGATGTTGCTTTTAACTTGTTGTTTTGTCAAGTTGAGTTACGGATGTAACTTCATTGCAAAAGACTGTCTCAGATACCAGCTTGAGCCGTTGTTATTTATAACCCCTAAACATATCAAGTGGATACACCAGTGAGCAATTTATCTGGTGCTAGTCAAACAGCGTGGCTACCTATTTCTAGTGTAAGCACACTGACCTCGTTTCACAATCGGGTGGCAACCAACTACGACAAGTATGGTTCTACGTTTATTTGTTCTTTATGTTTAGTGTTCACACAAGTGATACTTCCAGAGATATTCTGGGTCCATCTGTCAGGGAAGGAGTGTCAACTCATCCATCATGAACACTGTCGACTGACAACTTTATTGACAGTTATAAGGAACGGTATGTGTGGGTTCAAGTCTTGTTTTTATGCCCTTCAATCGAAAAGTCTTAAATGACAATACAGTGAACAGCCATGAACGCCTTGTTACAACCCATTTTGTTTATAAACCCGTTTTGTAAATAAACTTATTTCATTGGTCCAACATATTCATTTTCTTGCCTTAAATGGCTGAAAAAGTCTATTTAACATGAGAAAACGCTAATTTGTGACATTAAGAGTTGTTTTCACACACTTTTGTGAAAGTTCAGTTTAAGCCTTATGCGAAATTTTCTTTGTTAAGAACTTAGTTTTAGTCAAGAATATTGATTTTTTTACCAACTGTGTTTTATATGGTACAGTAATGTTTAAAACATAATTTTCCTTTATTAAAAAAAAACAAACAACATCATTTGGAGATTTTAGACACATTATAATTTTCCACATGTTTTGTAGTAAGTTTAAAAATAAAAACTCGTAGACTGACAGGTTAATTTGCGATACGGGAATATGATTTGACTCATTATGTTTTGCAGAGACTTGTCCAAAAACTGCCCTGTTATTGAGTTGAACACTACCCATGAAATAAACCAGTTTATTTTTTTAACCTTTTTAAATATAATGTGTTGTATTACTTCTGCCCCGTTTGTAGTACGTTAACAGAGAAATTATTTTATGAAAACCTTTCCAAATGTAAGTAATAAGGGCCAGTAGCGCCAAATACAAAAGAACCTAGGCTAATACGGAAACCAAGTAATTTAATAAGATGATACAACAGAGCCAATAAGGGGAAGAAACAATTTGATTGGCTGATTCAAAACACAACGAAGTTGACATAGCCGCATTTATGTGTTAATCTTTTTAATGAAATAGAATCAAGTAGTCATGTTGATATCAAATGAATAAGTAATTACAGTGATATTCATCCAGTGAACTAATAAAATTGCTATTAATTAGTTGAATTTATGAAATGGTTGAAATAAGACTGTCCCTCTTTCTGGCCTTGGGCAGCTGTATTAAACATTGGCTCGGTCTAACACGTCAGATCGCGGCAAAATCTATGGGTTATGACAATATAACTTGTACAGTTTATAGAATATTTGCTGGCGTGTTCGTTTTTGTATAGTATTTTGTCACTTACAACTGTGTATAAAATGCAAAAAGGCCATCATAACGGTAAAAAATGAGCCAAGCTGGCAAATATATTTCAAATGGCATACTCTTGATAGGATGGTAACCGAATGACAGACAAGCCAAGTATTTGTTAGCAGACAGATTTGGGCTTGTATGTCATTTTACTAGTGAACAGAATTTTGCATAAGGCTGAAAATTGAAAGTTTTAAATTAATGATTTTCAGCCATTTGAGGCAAGAAATTGAAGATATTGGACAAAAACGTTTATTACAAAACTGGATGACCGATGTGAAAATGTTTAAAACGGCGGGAAAATTCTAACGTCTCTTAAATATCTCGAATAATGTTTAAATGAGAGACATTGGTGTATGAAAATTGTTTTGTACCAAATCCAATACTTTTGTTCAGATCACATAAAGTTTCTTGACTAAAACTAAGTTTGCTTCAGAACGGGTCTTATTACAAGACGAGTCCTCAAACCGCATTCCGTTCCTGTTCCAGTGGGGATCTTTTAGCTCCGATCAATAAATTTTAAAAGACTTGCGGATTTTTATTCATACTTGGCTCATAAAAAGGTCAGGTTAATTAAAGGGCAGACCAAGTTCGACTTTCCGCTTAGTACTACAGTTATTTTTTTTTTGTAATGTATATCATTGTTTCGATAAATAACTTTAGAACGTACGCGTGTACGCATGGCCACTAGATTGTATTCTTTTTGTTTCTGGGGTGGTTTTGGTATCAAGATATAACTAGACCTTAAGTTAACTGTTATTCTACACACATTTAAGATCAAAACAAGAATTAAAATTAGTCACGGTACAGTCCTTTATTTCCAATAGAGGAGATACCCACACATAAGCGCCAGTCGTCCTGTTGTGACCATTTATGTTCAATTTTATCCAAACTAATTGTTAATACAAGGAATAAATTACGTGTTTTTATAAAGACATAATAATAGTCTTTAATCAAAATGTAACGATTTGGAGAGAACGAATTTCATTTATGACATTTTGTCATGTATATCATCGTTTTGATTAATAACTTTAGAATGGTGCATCGGATATTCATATCTACTTAACGAGAGTATAGTATGAACATACCGACCCAGATCGATTTTACTAAACACACGGTACATGTGAGGTAATGGCTCTTTTATATAAATTTTGAGGCGGGGTGCCTTAATTCACAAATCACACCAACAAACCTCATGTACTGGTTGTTATGTATTTTTATTCAAGACAATTAACACATACGTTGATGGTGTTGGTGTTAAGAAATGTAATGAGGAAGAGGATGTTGTGTTGATGTTATTGTGCCAATGCGAAGTGAACATGGATTTGCCGGCATTTTTGCCGATACTGCGCAGCGACATTTCTATCATTATAGCACAGGGGCACTTATGAGGTGCCCAGGGACTGAACCCGGCCGGTCCATTATACTGACACCGACGGTGTAATGCTGTACCCTTAGCCCCGAGCGTTAGGAGGGAAGCCACTACTACCAACTTTAAAGTCTTTGGTTTGACCCGGCCGGGGTTCGAACCCACGACCTCCCGATCCGCAAGCCGACGTTCTACCATCTGGTCTATTGTGAACAGTTATTATAATGATAATTATGAGCACGATGGTGATGTCGATGGTGTTGATGCCGTAACTGTGGATGATGACGAGGATACGAGGATGCTGCTGCTGCTGCTGATAATGATGATGACGATGATGATGATTAAGTAGAAGTTGTTAACAGTAATGACGATGTGTTGCTAAATTTGCTGGTTATTAAGTGGAGATGTTGGGTGTGATGATAGAGACGGTGATGATGGGATGATGCTGGTTGTGATGATGTCGATGATGTTGAGGTGTTGTTGTCGTTGTTGATGATGGTGATGATGTAGATGAAAATTATGATGATAATGATGATGAAGTAGATGATGTTAACAGTTATGACGATGTGGTGATAATTATGCTGGTGATGAATTGGAGATGATGGGTGTGATGGTAGGGATGGTAACCATTGTGATGATGTCGATGATGTTGAGGTTGATGTTGATGATGATGAAGATAATAATGATAGCGATAATGATAAGGATGATGATAATAATGATTGAAGATAATGTTGGAGATGGTGATTGATGCTAATGATGATGATGATTGTTGTCATTTTCACCCTTACTTTATGTTGCTGTGGTGAGGTTGGCGATGATAATGAGGATAAGGATGATGATGAGGAGGAGGAGGACAAGCTTTAAATGGCTAAATGTAAGGTAACATTGTATGTATCACCCTTTTGTCTCCTTGTGTTTCGGTTTGACAAGACATTACATTAATGGGTGTGTACATATATATATTAATTTCACACTCATATGGCCCCAATCATTAATGCGTGTCCAGACAAGCAAGTGATTACTGAGATCAATGCTATGTCCTTTAAGTCAATCTGACCAGTTTTGTGCATATAACCAAATTTATATAGCTTTTACTATTCAACGAACTGTACATAACAAAGTTGTCACGTTATTACTCTGTTCTGTGTTATTGTTGTACGTTCACCATACTGTATAACCATGTATGTAGACTATAATCTTCTGCAAAGGAGGAAATACAGATATTATGAGTACCCACATGAGACACACTATACAAGACAGAGTGCATGCTACATAAAGGCAGTGCATGATATACACAACTTTAATAACTGATTATCATGTCATACGACTTTTCTGCACGGTACTTGACAGGTATAACCAAACATAATATAGCATGTTACTTGTATATGTTTACTTACGTGTATTGTTTAAGCATCATTGGCAACGCGCTGGAGCGCAAAGCCCATATAAGGAATGCTCATTGAAATTTGCACGTGGGGAAAGTTTATTTTGCGGACTTTCTAGGTAACACGACACTGAATGAATTCGTTCTTTACTCCATAGTAAATGTCACAACTTTTGAAACAATTTAACAGCAAACCGTTTCTTTGGGAACCCAAAAATTATACATTGTAAGAAAGACCAATGTATTATCTAATTAAAGGGCCTATGCGATAAAAGTTATATATCGCAAAGACGGTTATCCTGCCCTGAAAACATGCACTGTAATTTTTGCATATTATAGCCGCACATTTTCAATGCAATTATAAGTACCGGTCTAAATGGACCAGTCCATTATTGAGCATAGGAGTGCAGTTATTTTGCATTTTTTATAATTCTAAAATATCTAAGCTTTGTTTTCGACCAAATTGCATGAGATTATTTTAATTATGGCAAATACAGTCACTAAACAAAAATATCGTCATTAAAATATCAACAACAGAAAACTGTCCGGGGTACTGCTTCCGGGTCCTAGTTCGGTAAACTGCGTTCTTTCTTTTTTTAATTTTTTTTATGTCTAACTTTTATAAGAACATGGTATAAGCGAGATATTTTGGTTCATTTCTTTTTTATATAAAAAATGTTAACGTAAATGTACATAGACACTCTCTAAGCCTTCCCTAACGAATGTAGATATGACTGCTCGCCGGTACATCCTTCTATGTCCGGACTGCATGTTTACAAATTGAGATTACCTATTAGCAACGGAACAGTCCATAGCCAGAAAAAGTTTGTTCTGAACGGTCTATTGAGTATGCATGGTAAAATCTGACTTAAATGCAAAATAAAGATAAATTAAGGATTTCTGTAAGGTCACGTAAATCTAAAAAAAAGCATTTCCAGTGTGCAGGAATGCTTTTATAGCATCTCTGATGTGTTTGTAGTCAAGGGTTTAAGACTCTGGATAGGAGGGTTTAAAATTCAACCTCTTGCCCCGTCACAATAAGTTTTTAAAAGGATCTTATTAAAGATTCGGATGTTTAATTTACTTGCATACGAGAAACGTTCCATTGGACCCGGGATCGGAGGGTTCTGGGTTCAAACTCTAGACCTGAATGAGATGTATTTCTTGTCAAGACCCTTATTACACGAACATTTTGGGAAAAATAACGGAATATGCTCGGACTAATTATTACGCCCTTACATCCATATTTATTACAAAGTAATATCCTTTATGGATAACAAGATTTATTATTTTTGTAGCTATTTCTTTCTTCTATTGAATGACATATACTACCTTTCACTTGACAGCAACTGATGTATTCTTAATGTCAGCTCAGTGTGTAATTATAAACCACAGTAGCACATACTTTGGCTGTAACATTGCTTTATTACAACATTTTTTCCATCGGGATTAAAGTCATACTAACTCGTTCTGTCTTTGCTGATTCTGTCAGTTTATCTTCATCCATTTTACTTTAAATGTGAGAAGTAGGTTAAGTTTAGGAAATATTAAACATTGATCTTTGTATACATAATACTATGTTACAGAAAATACTATTTAGTTTAGGATATATAAAACATTGTTCTTTGTATACATAACTCTATGTTCTAGAATAATACTCTTACGTTTAGGAAATATTAATCATTGTTCTTTGTATACATAATACTGTGTTCCAGAAAAATACTATCGGAACAATGATTATTTGAGCAATGTGGGGCTCCTGCACATGTGCAATTTCTGATTGTACACTTTAGTTTCATTGTGAAAAATAATAATTTTGGCAACTTTTTTCTACATATGTAATCTCTTAGAAGACCAGTTAAATGGTGTCGGGTTTTGCTTTTATTTTGTTTAAAACCATTCTATGGTCTCAGGAATAGGCCTATACGTTATACATACTTTTTCTCGAGATTTTTTTATATTGTACTGAAAATCAAAACCTTTAAATAACAACTCTCCAAATATGTCTTTATTACTTGCTATCATACATGTATTGCTTTAACCTGTTTACCTTTCAATAGACCTTTCAGTTTTTGCGTTGCCTTTGATGCTTCGCATCAAGGACTTTTCTTGTCAGTTGGTTGTATCTTAATCCTAAATAAACAAATAGGTGTATTCATGTCCTTCCATATAAATCTGATTAGAAAGCATCACTCGAGTCCTTCAATATGGGTGCCCGTGGTGATTAGAATCGTAAATAATTTCTTATCGTTGTTTAAATATTGACGCCCCTTGGTACAAGCCTGAGACAAGTAAGCCTATCTATCAGATAGGATACTGGCAGCCACGGACAACATACCGAAACATGGTAAGTTCGGCTAGTTCTGTTCCACTGTCTTTTCTAAACATCACCATCTACAGTTTACCTTTACTGTCAAAAATCTAATTTGTGCAAAAACCCTAGGTAACTAATGCACGTAACGCAAGGTCTTGTTTTTAGTGTAACCAATGCTATACAATGTGGCTTACTTGTCAAGTTTTAAGTGTTAGAAATACAATGCAATGTAGCCATTTGGTTGAGCTTTTAGTGTAACAAATACAATGCATTATATTACATTACATTACAATAAATATGTAATGATAAATATATTAATAAATACACTGCTATGTGGCGTAATTGTAAAGATATTAGGAACAGAACAGAACAGAAATTTTATTTGTACCTAAAGGCCTTAGGCCCATAATACAATTTACATAATCATACAACTATACAAAACACGAGTTATGTTATTATCGTTACATTTATCTTCACCCTTTCATAATTTCATACACATTATAACACAGTTGTTTCAATACTAAATCATTATTTGATCATCAGGTTTATAAAATTTATTCTATTTCTACTCCTTTTATACCAACTAAGTTATAACTGATTCCTAGGTTTATTGTATTTGGGACAGATTAACTTTACATGGTATTCATCTTCAACAACATGTGCGTTTAATCTTTCTAAACAATGGTTACACAATCTTTCGCTGCGTGATATATTATTGTGGCGTCCAATTTCATTTGCATAATTGTGATTGGAGCATCTAAATGTTGCATACATCTTTTTGAACTTGAATGGAATGGAAAGAGATAAATATCGCTCTGGATTATGTTATGTTTTAAACTCTTTATACGTACAGCATTTTGGTGATTGGTTTATTTTTGACAACCATTTCTGCCAAGCAGTATCATGTAATCGTTGTTTAAAAATAGAATTAAACAAATTCACGTCCCCTAAAATGATATATCCATGCATGTCCAAATCCATATTTGAAAGGTAATTCCTTTACATTAGTTGCCCAATTACGTCTTCCTAAATCACCTAGCCTTTTTAACATTATATAACAGTTTTTAGGAGTTCTATCATCTGACATATATAATGGTTTGCGCCAATATTTGATACATTTTAAAAGATACTCGGTAACAAGGGGAAAACGACCACATTCACCTAGAGCAATATTATCAGTTGATTTAATACTTAATCCCAATATTGACTTACAAAACTGGGTCTGAATCTTTTCGACGGGATGGGACAGTACATTTCCCCAAATTTCGGATCCGTAAACTAAAGTCGGTTTAACCATAGAGTCAAACAGTTTAAAGTATTCTTCAACATTCAAATAACCAAATGTTTTTTGAAATCTATTTATGGCTAGAATACATTTTTTGCTTGTGATGAAAGTTTTGTTTGGGCTTTTGTCCATTTTAAATTCGAACTAAATAATAATCCCTTATATTTGTATTCGGAGGTGACATTTACTGACATTTATTGGATACCCTCTATAATACCACTTCTCATAGCTACGTAATCCTCCGCTGTTTCTAAATACTGTGATTTCTGTCTTCGATTGATTAGTAGACATTCCGTAACTTTCGCAGAAACCAGAAATACTGTTTAACTGCCTTTGTAACTAAATTTTCTGCACATATTACTACATCATCTGCATACATCATTCATAGCATTTCGGGGATTTTATCTGTAATAAATATTCCCTTATGGCCTTCAGATTTGAGAAAATTCAGTAACTCGTTTATATATAAATTAAAGATAATTGTGCTACTCAAATCCCCCTGTCTAGTTCCGACAGTACATCTAAATGGATCTGTAAAAATATAGGTTATATGGATCATTAAGTTCCATGTTATTAGACACGCGCACACTGCTTAATAGTTTTTCATACATACTTTAAGCATAAAATACATTTTGCCTTGTTTTCCTAACGAGTCTAATACTTTAAATAATTTCCAGTGTACGAGCCCATCGAAGGCGCGTTCAAAATCTACATTTAAAACATAGAGCCTTACACCGGGCCGTGTAATATGCTTCAGAATAATACTTTGAAGAATAGAGATCACATGTGTAATATTCCTTTATAAACCCTGCTTGTATTAGTGTAACAAGTACAATGAAATGTAATGTATCGGTAAAGATATTAGTGTAACAAATACAATGAAATGTGACGTATTGGTAAAGATATTAGTGTTACAAATACAATGAAATGTGACGTATTGGTAAAGATATTAGTGTAACAAATACAATGAAATGTGACGTATTGGTAAAGATATTAGTGTAACAAATTCAATGGAATGTGACGTATTGGTAAAGATATTAGTGTAACAAATTCAATGGAATGTGACGTATTGGTAATAATATTAGTGTAACAAATACAATGAAATGCGACCTATTGGTAAAGATATTAGTGTTACAAATACAATGAAATGTGACGTATTGGTAAAGATATAAGTGTAACAAATACAATGAAATGTGACGTATTGGTAAAGATATTAGTGTAACAAATACAATGAAATGTGACGTATTGGTAAAGATATTAGTGTAACAAATTCAATGGAATGTGACGTATTGGTAATAATATTAGTGTAACAAATACAATGGAATGTGACGTATTGGTAAAGATATTAGTGTAACAAATACAATGAAATGTGACGTATTGGTAAAGATATTAGTGTAACAAATACAATGAAATGTGACGTATTGGTAATAATATTAGTGTAACAAATTCAATGGAATGTGACGTATTGGTAAAGATATTAGTGTAACAAATACAATGAAGTGCGACCTATTGGTAAAGATATTAGTGTAACAAATACAATGAAATGTGACGTATTGGTAAAGATATTAGTGTAACAAATTCAATGGAATGTGACCTATTGGTAATAATATTAGTGTAACAAATACAATTGAAATGTGACGTATTGGTAATAATATTAGTGTAGCAAATACAATGAAATGCGACCTATTGGTAAAGATATTAGTGTTACAAATACAATGAAATGCGACCTATTGGTAAAAATATTAGTGTAACAAATACAATGCAATGTGGCGTATTGGTAAAGATATTAGTGTTACAAATACAATGAAATGCGACCTATTGGTAAAGAATGTAATGCGCTGAAGTTGATTTGTGAGTGTATGATTATCAGAAAGGAATGCAATGCATTGCGTTAGTCATTTGTTTATTTATAACTGGGTTTCGTGAATGTTCTAAAGACTTCTGCGTTCCAGAAATTCTTTGGGTCTATATAAGGGCTTGTTAGCCGATCTAAGTTTAAGTTTGGACATAGAGTTTGGACATTAAATTTGGACATATAGTTTGGAAATACATATATTGTTCTACCTTTGGATTCTTTCAACTGTGCGTATCTATCAGAACATTCTACCGAAAATTCTTCAGGATTATTCGACGATGGATTATTAATTGGACTATTAAAGGGACTAGTTTGTAGCTGGTTTGTTCTTTCTGTTACACCATTACGCTGTTTAGTAAACGAGCCATTAGATAAATAAATCTTAAAAAGCGACACCGGTCGTAACAATTGTAATTTATTGGTCGAGTTACTATTCCCAATAGACTAAAGACAAATAGAAATGTCCAGCACAGGTCAATCAGATGTTGTAAATGGTATACAAAAAATACAGATGGTTTTTATAGATCCCAGTCATACATTTATACATGAAAATGTCATATTTATTTATCAGTTTCTAAAGCTGTTCAATTTGCTTTGTGTGGAAAGTTACTTTGTCTGATTTTTGTTCAAAACTTCTGGTAGTTTCATCACTTATTCCTTTGTTTCTAAAACATAAACTTTGCCTTACGTTCCATAATAACGAATGTTCTCAATAAGTGCCAATATATGCCGAATACCAAGACACATGTCGAACATTTTATTAGCTTACGGGCTGTCTTCGTTAGTTTTCGTAATCCTAACAACCTGTCTGTCTTAAGACATTTAAAAATAAAGACTGACCCCTCCAGCTGCAACAAATTTTTTTTCCAAAAAATAGTAAAGCGCCGTTGGAAATCGGTCAATATTAAGTTGAAATGTATATGCTAATTGTGCTAGTGCATACAAGAGGCCCTTTGTAAAAATCATACAAGATCGAAGCATTTTTTCTTCTATTAACTTTTTGTCTCTTTCCCCTTCCCTTTGTTATGTACAGTAGTACACCAGCGTGTAAGGTTACGCTAGTCTGGTTAAGGGGTTGTTCATCGTAGTGGTAATAATGACGTATGTCGTATGACGCAGCTTTCGCGTAACAGCTAATAAAAAAAGCTCATGTTAGAGAATTCATTTGTTTATTTTAACTAGATTTCGTGAATCTTCTGGAGACTTCTGAGTTCTAGAAATTCTTTGGGTCTATACAAGGGCTTGTTAGCCGATATAAGTTTAAGTTTGGACATAGAGTTTGGAAAGATAGTTTGGACAAACTTCTATCTATCTTCTATATTAAACCTTTCTGTGTTGGGACTGACGTGGACTTATTATATTCTACAGTGATATAAATATTAAAGTGTTGGATTTGGAATTGTATTAATTAAATTCGTGTATTGTTCTACCGTCGGATTATTTCAACTGTGTGTGTCTACGAGAACATTCTATCGAAAACTCTTCAGAATTATTCGACGTTGGGTTATTAATTGGACTATTAAAGGGACACCTCCTAAAGGGACAAACTGTAAGCTAACATTTATTTTGCATTCTCAAATTTTGTCTGATATATTTGTTATTATTTTGTAATGCCATAGATATAATTGTTTATTAAAATAAAAAAAATATTGTACTAGTTTGTTGCTGGCTTGGTCTTTTCGTTACATCATTTCGTCATTTTGTAAACGTGCTATTTTATAAATAAATCTCAAATAGAGACACCGGTCATAACACCTTTTCACAAGGACTAACACAATAACAGCTCACAAATGTACCAACAAAATGTGTGTATAGAATTACTCTTAAATAACATCATTTTAAAACTGCGTTTTGGGTTTAAGGAACGCGAGCTCCATACGTTGGCATGTTCAAAACAATAATGCATGTATATTTTGGCATTACAAAAATACGACCTTGTTAATTAATATTGAGTAGTTATTCGTGTGTATTTTTGTTACTTCAATAATAACTATCATATAAATGATACATATGACTAGATAGCTGTACCATACATGGTTTTATGATTGTATTCTTTTCTATGTGGACGCATAAATTGTTTTGTTTTATTAAAAACTCCACGTTGTAATACGACAAAAGGAAGTCTAATACTAGTTCAGTCTCCAATTATTCATCAATTCTTGTACAAGTAAAAATTGATTCTTTATAAGAGCTCGTAAAGATGACACATAATAAAAAGAAAATAAATAAAATATAAATATTAAAAAATTATGTCTGTTGCAATTATGTTATTACTGTTTGTGATTAAGCGTTTATGAAATATGTATTTCTCAAATGATTTCACATTGTATACACACTGTTTTACCATGTTTGTTGACGAGAAACTATTGTAGTTTAAGTCAATAAAGTTCTGTTCTGTTCTGTTCCATAAAACGGACAGTTGACGTGCACTTTACGACCGTTCATGACATTATGATCTTGTTTTAATTAAAAAAAAAACGCTTGCGTTTGTTGACAGTATCGCCAAAGGTTGACGCCAATATAGTTTGATACATGTACCATGTAGCGGCCTATTTCTCTACGAAACAGCGTTACAGCGATAAAGTTTTTTTAGTATTTAACACGATTTATGAGGACGGATATGTTTGTCATGTGGCAATAGTTGTGGTGCATTCATCGTGGCATTTAATAAAATACGATCCACTGTTTCAGAGTACAATGATAAAGTGTTTGTTGAAGTATGTTGACACAACCTTCAGCCCATAACAGAACGTGATGTAGACGTAGAATGTAGGGTATCAATATCGGACATACACAGATAGCTAAATACAATGTATTAAACACTGATATAAACTTTACACTTATCCAATATTGTGTTAAATGCCTAGATAATGAACACTGATTATAACAACAAATATCTCGACCGTTATGTCGAATGTCAAGGTAATGAACACTGACTATAACAACAAATATATCGACCGTTATGTCGAATGTCAAGGTAATGAACACTGACTATAACAACAAATATCTCGACCGTTATGTCGAATGTCAAGGTAATGAACACTGACTATAACAACAAATATCTCGACCGTTATGTCGAATGTCAAGGTAATGAACACTGATTATAACAACAAATATATCGACCGTTATGTCGAATGTCAAGGTAATGAACACTGACTATAACAACAAATATCTCGACCGTTATGTCGAATGTCTAGGTAATGAACACTGACTATAACAACAAATATATCGACCGTTATGTCGAATGTCAAGGTAATGAACACTGACTATAACAACAAATATCTCGACCGTTATTTCGAATGTCTAGGTAATGAACACTGACTATAACAACAAATATCT
Organism: Sinonovacula constricta; assembly: GCA_007844125.1. Lineage (NCBI taxonomy): Eukaryota > Metazoa > Mollusca > Bivalvia > Cardiida > Solecurtidae > Sinonovacula > Sinonovacula constricta. The sequence continues at coordinate 1,398,128 of CM017573.1, read as the reverse complement.
CGACCGTTATGTCGAATGTCAAGGTAATGAACACTGATTATAACAACAAATATCTCGACCGTTATGTCGAATGTCAAGGTAATGAACACTGACTATAAAACAAATATCTCGACCGTTATGTCGAATGTCAAGGTAATGAACACTGACTATAACAACAAATATCTCGACCGTTATGTCGAATGTCAATGTAATGAACACTGACTATAACAACAAATATCTCGACCGTTATGTCGAATGTCTAGGTAATGAACACTGACTATAACAACAAATATCTCGACCGTTATGTCGAATGTCAAGGTAATGAACACTAATTACAACAATAAATATCTCGACCGTTATGTCGAATGTCTAGGGAATGAACACTGACTATAACAACAAATATCTCGACCGTTATGTCGAATGTCAAGGTAATGAACACTGATTATAACAACAAATATCTCGACCGTTATGTCGAATGTCAAGGTAATGAACACTGACTATAACAACAAATATCTCGACCGTTATGTCGAATGTCAAGGTAATGAACACTGATTATAACAACAAATATCTCGACCGTTATGTCGAATGTCTAGGTAATGAACACTGACTATAACAAAAAATATCTCGACCGTTATTTCGAATGTCTAGGTAATGAACACTGATTATAACAATAAATATTTCGACCGTTATGTCGAATGTCAAGGTAATGAACACTGATGAAATCTCGAAGTTTTTACTTACAACCATTATGTCCGTATATTAAACACTGATGTATTACAACTTTACAGTAACATTCTTTATGAAAAATGCCTGTATAATTCACTGATTGATTATAACTTTACAGTAACAACCATTATGGTGAATGCATTTTTATTGAACACTGAATGATTATATCATTATTGTTACAACCATTATGGCGAGTGCCTATATATTGAACACTGAATGATTATAACATTTTAGTAACATTCCTTATGACGAATGCCTGTATATTGAACACTGATTGGTTATAACTTTGCAGTAACACTCATTATGGCGAATGCCTGTATATTGATTATATAAACTATTTATGATAAAGACAGCAATTATTCTTTTTTCCCCAGGCGGACCAGGCCCGAGACAAGTGGGGCAGCCATGTTGAGTTCATTTTGACATTGATAGGATTTGCTGTGGGCCTTGGCAATGTATGGCGCTTCCCGTATCTGTGCTTCCGGAACGGTGGAGGTAGGTTCCCAGCGGGCCTGGACTAAGCGCTTCCCGCTGCTGTGCTTTCGGAACGCAAAAGGTAGGTATGCAAAGGGCCTGGACTAAGCGCTTCCCGCAACTGTGATTTCGGAACGCGGGAGGTACGTTCGCAGCTGTCCTGGACTAAGTGCTTCCCGCTACTGTGCTTTCGGAACGCGGGAGGAACGTTCGCAGCGGGCCTGGACTAAGCGCTTCCCGCTGCTGTGCTTTCGGAACGCTTGAGGTAGGTTCGCAGCGGCCCTGAACTAAGCGCTTCCCGCTGCTGTGCTTTCGGAACGCGGGAGGTACGTTCGTAGCGGGCCTGGACTAGGCGCTCCCCGCTACTGTGCTTTCGGAACGCGGGAGGTACGTTCGCAGCGGTCCTGAACTAAGCGCTTCCCGCTGCTGTGCTTTCGGAACGAAGAAGGTAGGTATGCAAAGGGCCTGGACTAAGCGCTTCCCGCAACTCTGCTTTCGGAACGCGGGAGGTGCGTTCGAAGCGGGCCTGGACTAGGCGATTCCCGCTACTGTGCTTTCGGAACGCGGCAAGTACGTTAGCAGCGGGCCTGGATTAGGCGCTTCCCTCTACTGTGCTTTCGGAACGCGGCAAGTACATTCGCAGCGGCCTGGACTAAGCGCTTCCCGCTACTCTGCTTTTGGAACTCGGCAAGTACGTTTGCAGCGGTCCTGGACTAGGCGCTTCTCGGTACTGTGCTTTCGGAACTCGGCAAGTACGTTTGCAGCGGGCCTGGACTAAGCGCTTCCCGCTATTCTGCTTTCGGAAATCGGCAAGTACGTTTGCAGCGGGCCTGGACTAAGCGCTTCCCGCTACTCTGCTTTCGGAACTCGGCAAGTACGTTTGCAGCGGTCCTGGACTAGGCGCTTCCCGGTACTGTGCTTTCGGAACTCGGCAAGTACGTTTGCAGCGGTCCTGGACTAAGCGCTTCCCGCTACTCTGCTTTCGGAACTCGGCAAGTACGTTTGCACTGGTCCTGGACTAAGCGCTTCCCGCTACTCTGCTTTCGGAACTCGGCAAGTACGTTTGCAGCGGTCCTGGACTATGCGCTTCCCGCTACTGTGCTTTCGGAACGCGGGAGGTGCGTTCGCAGCGGGCCTGGACTAAGCGCTTCCCGCTACTCTGCTTTCGGAACTCGGCAAGTACGTTTGCAGCGGTCCTGGACTAGGCGCTTCCGCTACTGTGCTTTCGGAACGCGGGAGGTGCGTTCGCAGCGGTCCTGGACTAGGCGCTTCCCGCTACTGTGCTTTCGTAACGCGGCAAGTACGTTTGCAGCGGTCCTGGACTAGGCGCCTCCCGCTACTGTGCTTTCGGAACTCGGCAAGTACGTTCGCAGCGGGCCTGGACTAGGCGCCTCCCGCTACTGTGCTTTCGGAACTCGGCAAGTACGTTTGCAGCGGTCCTGGACTAAGCGCTTCCCGCTACTCTGCTTTCGGAACCCTGCAAGTACGTTCGCAGCGGGCCTGGACTAAGCGCTTCCCGCAACTCTGCTTTCGGAACTCGGCAAGTACGTTTGCAGGGGTCCTGGACTAGGCGCTTCCCGCTGCTGTGCTTTCGGAACGCGGGAGGTGCGTTCGCAGCGGTCCTGGACTAGGTGCTTCCCGCTACTGTGCTTTCGGAACGCGGCAAGTACGTTTGCAGCGGTCCTGGACTAGGGGCCTCCCGCTACTGTGCTTTCGGAACTCGGCAAGTACGTTTGCAGCGGTCCTGGACTAGGCGCTTCCGCTACTGTGCTTTCGGAACGCGGGAGGTGCGTTCGCAGCGGTCCTGGACTAGGGGCCTCCCGCTACTGTGCTTTCGGAACTCGGCAAGTACGTTCGCAGCGGGCCTGGACTAGGCGCCTCCCGCTACTGTGCTTTCGCAACGCGGGAGGTACGTTCGCAGCGGGCCTGCACGAGGCGCTTCCCGCTTCTGTGCTTTCGGAACGCAGGAGGTACGTTCGCAGCGGGCCTAGACTAAGCGCTTCCATGTGCTTTCGATAGGGGGAATGGGGGTTTGCTGTGGGTCTCACCAATGTGTGGTGCATCGAGTACACGTTCTTCCAAAACGGTGTTGTGTGTTTGCTGAGGTTCTGGACAATGCATGTTGCATTCCGTACATGTGCTCTTGAGCGTTTTACTGAGACTGGATAAGTAGGTTTGATAAGGACTTGAGCATTGTTCATTATGTGACGATTTCTTGTACTTATGCTTCTGGAACTGTTGAGGTAAGTTCTCTGTCGACGTGAGCAATTTGCAGTATGTGACAATTATCTGTACCCGTGCTTCTAAAACTGAGTAGGTAAGTTTGTTGTGGAACTGGCCAATTTGAATTGTGAACATTTTACGAAAGTGTGCTTCTGAAACTGGAGAAGTATATTTGCTGTTGACCTCGACAATGTGAAATACGTGTGAAGGTTTCATCAACGTGTGCTTCTGGAAGTGGGAAGGTAGGTTTGCTGTGCGCATGGGCAATGCTAAATATTTTAAATAAGTGTGCTTCTGGAAAGTAGGGCCCTGACAGTCCTATTAGATCAAGGTGCACTCATGTCTGAGCTTGAGATTAAGGACTACGAAACTAAGAATAAATGTTTCTTCATGTTTAGTTGTAGATAGTATTTGTATCCATCTGGTATAAGAAGACAAAGACAGACGAAAACATCGTTCCTGGTAGCGCAATAGGTAAAGCGACGAGTTTAGGATCCGAATGTCCTGGTTTTAAGCCCTATGCAATAAACGATTCAAGTGGGCCTTGTGTCACGACGGCCCTGTGTCTGAATCATGTGAATGATGTTGATGTTATGGAATCACTATACTTGTTTTAAGTGAATGGCGTAAAGTTGTTAGTTTGACGTTAGACCCTGTAATAAAAACAATAAGACAAAAAAGTTACTTTTCATTGTTTTTATTCAAAAATCTGTTTGTTGTTTGCTTTGTATGAATACTAATAAAACTGTTTAAAAAGCTAATAATTTGGCTACTATTAAACTATCTCTTTATCTATCAAGAGCTCTGTTAGTGCAGTTTTCAACAGAACTGTAATTACATGTTTAATTAAATGTAAATCAGAATACAAACAATTATTTTTCAGGTGCGTTTCTCATTCCCTACTTTATCTGCCTGGCGGTGATGGGCATTCCTCTATTCTACATGGAGTTGGCGGCAGGACAGTTCGCTAGTCTGGGGCCCATCAAAATCTGGTCAATCAACCCAGCTCTCAAAGGTATAAACTTGATATACGATGCTACTATAACTGGATTTCGTTCAGGATATCTGGTATCATATATTACTGCATTATTGTACTGCGTATACCCTTGAAATGGACATGTACAAAAGTTACATTCAGTCCTATATCACAATGCTTACAGGCAAATACAAGAAGTAACATCAATTTTCAGCTCAGCACCCAGTTGTATAAACAATGGTTAAAGTTAACATTTGGTTATTTTCTAACAACTGGTAACTTTAACTTCCTTGGTTAACCAAAGTGGTTATCTATTTGTATAAAGCAGTTAACTGTTTTGTAACTTAACCAAACTGTTTAGTTGAAACCAAACGTTAAAGTATATCAGTCCGATATCGGACCAATAAGGTTTTGTACATCAGGCCAATATCAGATTTCAATATCGGGACTACAAAGGTTTTGCAATGTGTATATAATATAGGTCCATTATCGTTTTTAGACTGGTGCGCATGCGCCAGTCTTAAGTAACGATGCTGTGAACTCAGCGACGCGCGGTTTTTAACATCGGGTGTATCATTGCGACCACGAGACCGTATTCAAGTAGTTGTGCGGCATAAGAAGTAGTGCGTTTTTAGAAAACACAAATATTACGAAGGAATGCGAACCTTTGTAAGGAAATGCGACAAATAAAAACAAGGAAACAATGTAATGTTGTTTTTCGAACAAATATGAAAGGATATTAAAAGAACGAGTACAAACAAATCAGTCACGTGACAAGCGGGAGATAGCGTTGGTCGTCATTTTGGATAGATCGGCGTGCTTTTGAACGAGTTTCTGCTCAGCTTTCAAGGACCGTAAGTAAGTTGGCAAATATTTATGTTAATGCATTGTTGCGATCGACGTAAAAATTAGGATTGTAACTGTTTCAGTCTTTTAAGTTACGTGGGCCTTCTGCATTTCATTGTTGACACTACTTCAGTTGTGGCGGAAGCTGATCATAACTGCATTAGAACTAGAAGGTTTTTTATCGTTAACTTCAGATAATGCATTTTTCGTAACGTTTGTGGTGTGTTGTTAGTTTAATAAGCTAACTGACTTCGGCATTTTTTGTCTTGAAATCTAGACCTAAATACAGGAGGCTACGATTATTAACAAATCAGTCACGTGACCAAAATTGCGGGAAAATCTAGCGTGGGTTGCCATTTTTGTAAGCTTCTGTAGATTGAGAGTTTCCTAAGCAATATTAAGGTAGCAGTGACATCCATTGGTGGAATGTATGTTACATATGTACCGCAACCGTTCACGTAACCTTCATGCTGTGCTTCTGTTGACAATCACTGTACTTCTATTGCATGAACCAATTACAACAGCCAGGTTAATGGTTATCACCACGGTACTGTATACTCAGGGATTTCAATAGCTTTCACTTTTGTTGAGAATTTCTTTGACAATTTTCAAGGGGTCATGATCAGATTGACACAACTCAAATCATGTGTTCACGAACTTAACTAATTGTAAAAATTGCTTTAACTTCATTTCCATATATTTACAAGATCCAATTAGTATTTACTTCATTTTTTAAATACTTTGCATACTACATTTATGGTTATTCTTGCAAAATTTGACCACTTATTCTGCGCTTCTGCATCAAAATGACCCCCAACCTAAGATTTAGGTGAGGTCAAAACTGGAAAACCTCAATTTTCCTTGCATCAAAATGCAAATATCTGGATCTGTTAAAATCCCTGAATATACTGAATTATTTGCTAATGTTGTTGATAGTGACTGTCACGTACAAACGAAAAGAACATACACGTAGTTTCATATGTTTCGAGTAATGATATCTGTGCAGGAAAAGTTTGATTCTTTTGTTCTTCTCCACCTCTCTTTTGTTCATCTTCAAATGTTTTTCAAAGTTTTGTTACATTAAATTCTTTCCAATTCCTTAATGTGCATTTCGCCGTTCAAGACATCTTGATTACTCCCTTGGAACTACGCTTTCAACCGGCGCGCCAGTCTTCCAACGCTTTCATTGAATATTGGGCCGATATAGGACCGATGTCTATTAGCCTACGTCAGGTGTATATCTGGCCGGTATATTTGTGCCATCAATAGAACTTCAAGCTGGAATATAAATAGCCACGGGGAAAGAATAGGAGTTACTGTGTGAACAACAAGCATGATTATACCTATATAATTTACCAACAGCTGTGTCCTAATTATCAATTTAACACACACCAAGTCATAAAATAACAGTAACAAGGATGCAAATAAAGTATAAAAACGCAAATATGGATATTAAATTGTTATTCAAAGGGCTAAAGTGACCTAGCATAAGCATAATTGGGGCAATTAATCAAATAAAATTACATGCATCACAGTGGTAGGTTGGAAAATTAGACAAAACTCTATGTAGGTATATATCATAATTAATTAACAAATTAAACTGTAATTAAAATTATATTAAAATAATCATAAGAATCAAGTACTCAATTTAATCAACTGATTAAATAAAACTTCCATGTCAAAATAAAACTTATAAAAAAGTACACACACTTATAGAAACATGTTATAAGAGTACAAAATATATTACACTTGGCAAAATATTTGACAATGAAAAAGGTTGGACCTGGCTGCAAGATTGAAGATATAATGTTTCTGCTTGGTATGTTTCTGTGTATACACTTTCCATGGAATAATCACAGAGTTTACACACATTCTATGGAATTATCAATCACATCACTAGATCTAACATAGAACAACATCTGCAACATTTGATGTCCCTGGATCTGCTTCGTCTTCTGGGTTAAGGGGTCTTGACTGAGGATTTCTCTGCATTCTGAAATCCTAAAAATATGCCATGATAATTTCTTTAAACTTATGCAATTATTATTATTATTATTATTATTATTATTATTATTATTATTATTATTATTATTATTTATTATTATTATTATTATTATTATTATTATTATTATTATTATTATTATTATTATTATTATGTTTGTAAAATATACTTATCTTAACATCCCAGCCTTTTATTTAAATCTGCCAATGTTTAGTGAAATCTAAAACAAGGACTAGGGTAGATATACTACATTTCACATTGGAATCTTATTAAAGAAAGAATACAACATGGAATACAAATTTAAATATAAATGAGCAAAAAATAAAGAAAAAAATTAAGGAGAAGAAAGGAAAGTAAAAGACAGACAGAAATAGACAAAGAGGTTAAAATGTTTTTAGGATGTAATAGTGAGTTCAGAAAACTGTTATCAAAGATACAGAAAGTAAACAATACCCTAAACAGTTATATGAAACTCAGCTCGGCCTTACCTTTTGTTAACCTGAAGACATTCACATTGTTGTTCACAATAGTTGCTTCAACCCCACACCCCATGCAAATAAGGAAACTAACGATAGATGTCAATTTTGACACGGTAATTAGAATTTATTTCATTAAAAAGTCACATGTGAACAACCTGGACTTTTTTTTAAAAGTTTAGTAGGCATCCCTCTTAGTCTGATACGTGTTTTTGTAAGTATTCCATGAATTGGAAACTTTTTAAAAAATTTGTATGATTATTTACATTAATTTACTCTGAGTTTTCCTCATTAATTTTAACACACGGATATGTTGAATGCCTACTTCTAACTATTCATAACATGGAAAAAACAGTTATTAACTAGTCCTTTGGTGAAGGCTATCATAAATCTAAGATTTCAAATAATTATGCAAATTAGTTCTCATGAACATTCAAAACCCTTAATTGCGAGCTTACACTGTGCACTTTAACACTAAAATAATTTTCGGTCATTATTACATTAGTTGTATTTTTTTCTTCCTGTTTTTATACTTTACATCGGATCTCAAGCATTTAACAAACAATCTTTCCGAGTTATGAAAGTTTCTAGTTATTATATGTGATTTTATAATCCACATTCAAATTCTTATAAACTAGGTTATAATGATTTATTAGCATGGAATTGGGTTAAACGCTAAAAATTGTTTTTGTTAAGTGAATTAATTATTTCTCCAATTTTCTTGCTGAATGAAGTACACCATTTTCTTGACATAATTTTAAGGTTAAACTAGTGGGAACTGCTTAACCTTTTATAAGTTATCAATTCCTATTATTTCGAGTTCACTTTAAATTGACATTTGATATTGTATTTTACTCTTTTAAGACATTTATTGCTATTTGTTAACTGTGCAAGGTCTTAAATGGTAAAATCTGTAATTTTTTACTTTTCATTGTGGTGCATTCTCTTTCACCAACGTTATAATATAACGTCCAACACATCAAAACATTTGTGGACAACTCCTTTGCATGTTTTAGGGAATCTTTCCTAGTAGATAGACAAAAACATATCTATTAACACAACAAACATATCATTTAATTTTGAAACAATGTTGTTACAGTTAACCCCTTTTATTGTCTTATCCTTTGGCTAAGAAATAAAACCATTACTTTTTTTAAGCTCAAACTACAACAGAAAATCAGAGTTTATAGACTGCACAATTTATTTGATGGTAATGCCGTGTTATATGAAGCAGTAAATCTGCATTCTTATGCTTCAATTTTCTGACTTATTCAAAAAATTTGCCACATGCCCACATCATGTCACATTTAGCAACAATGCGTGCTGTCTAATACTTTTTTCTGCTATAAGAGTGCATGGATTCATTATATCAGAGAACAATTGTTAGCTGCATGTCAATTTTATTATTACGATTGTTTTTCTTTGTGATGCTCAAGTCAGTTATTGCATCATTTCTATCTTATCCCTTGGATACTATCATTTTAATTCATACAATTTGTATACTCTATATGTATATACATTAAAAAATTTAATCAGGATAACGTGACAATTGTATTTTTCACTTTTATTGACAATAATAATACAAGCAAAATGACAGGATTGAAATAAACCATTTTGGGCTACTGTATTTTTACCAAACATTTGCAATATCTGTTGCATAAATTGAACTTTTATCTCAAGTTATTGAATAATGAATAACCGAGTTATAACCAGTGGTGGTCAGGCAGTTTCGTGTGCTTATTTATAGCAATATTGACTTCCTATCCAACATTGGGCTTAAAAACCCCCAATTCTTGCGTCCTCATAATGCTCAACACTACATGAATAGACAAAGCTTTTGCTGGAAATTTAAAGCTCATGTCATTTATGGAAATCATCAGAGGGCTTTATGTTCTTGAAACATATCTGGTGGCCAATGTGATATCTTGGACAGACTGTCAATATATTAAATAAATTAAAATATAATAACTGCATCATGCACCGAAGTGTAGATGTGTCACCATCTGGGCGAAACCAGATACTGATTTCAGTTACTTATCTCAGTTGTTGAACACATTATGGAACACCGGGTATACCAGTACTTTTTAAATAAATTACAACGCTATCAATTCTTTTTAACATTTTCACCTTAAGTGCAAACTTTAATTTTGTGAAACATATGTCAGATAATTTGCTGGTGAATCTTCTTTTCACTTGTGCCATTACATGCACAGTATGACTTGACCTAATTTGGTTAGACTATTTTACTTTGTAGAACATGCATTGGAGATTAATAAATCCAGAATATTTAATACAAATTATAATTACAGACATCATGTTTTTATATCATATATTACTTAATAATGCTTTCACGTGAATTAAAATAATCAAGTGACCACAGTCACTCGTGATATATACATTTACTTAATTTTAAAATGCCTTAAAAGTATATGTACTCTGTAATATCACCCTTATAAAATTCTTTTATTATAACCCCTCTTTAATATTTAATTAACCGGTAAAATAATGTATTAATCTACCTTTTAACTACCACTTGTATCTGTTGTCCCCAACGAACCAGATTTCTTTCTAAAGTATTTACTTTAAGCTTGAATGAACCAATTGCATTTTCTTTAATCCAAAACAAAAGGCTAATTAAAGAATAACAGATGTGTTCTCTGGCTAGGTCCATATACAATTATAGTTAGTAAATAGTACCATTAACTGAAAAGATGAAAATGTTAGACACCAGAAGAAAAGTATTATTTTATCACATCAACTGGGTCATATTTTTCATTCATCGCTTTGCTTTAGTTCACTTGATTACAATGTAAGAATTGAACATCATTATTGCAAAATTATCACAAAAGAACATTTATTTTAGATCTGAAAACACAGACAAGCATTTAATAATGGAATAAATTATTGTTTTCCTTTTATAATGAGACATTTTAAAACCCTCTATAACATTATATGATTAAAAATATATTGAATTAATTGTCATGAGAAGTAAAAAGATATAATGAATTAATTATCAAGAGAAATAACTGCTGGCACTAGTCAACGCTATACTTATTTTATTTGATAATAATGCTACTTAGAAAAAAGTTTTATCAATTTAAAAATCTACATTCATTTTACTTCGTAATTAAGATTCATGAATATTTATTAAAGCTAACTTGCATACCTATTAATTTCAAATCTTTGCTTGGCGATAGTCTTCAGTACAAATAATAACTCATTTCACCAGTAAGTTATAAGCAATATACTACTAAACACATGTTAACAAGAAGGTTTCCTCAAATTCAGATACTAAACTCAATGATGAAAATTCCATAGAAATTAAATACAAAGTCGTAAAATATCGAAAAAAAGATCAGTTAATACAAAAACTTGAATCAACCTTTGTCAGACTAAGAGGTGTGTCTATTTAACTTTTAAAATTGTTCAGTTTTTTTTAAATATGGCTTTTAAATGAAATAAATAATGGATCAACTTTTCGAAATTAAAGTCTATTTTCAGATTCTCATTAAGATATATGAATATTCATTTTGGCAAGTTGGCATGATCAATTATTTCAAATCTAAGAAGGTTTTGCTGTACCCTATCCAGCTGCCGGTTTACAACATATCTGCTTGGTGTAAGATCACCTGACATCCTGCTACTATCTCTCTCTTCTGGCACAACAATATGTTATCCTTTTTTGAATGTAAATTATTTTCTTCCATTGTGATTTTGAATTTGAATTTTGAATACAACAATCAAGAGTATTAAAGGGTTGATAATTTGAATTACTTCCCTTGGACGTGTTACATCATGGGCACGTTTGAATATCTACCTGATATTGGACTAATATATAGAAATGATTTGGCGAAGACTCTCTGCATTGTGCATTACTTAGCGTAAAAACAAAGATTCCAAGCTGGCTCTGGCACCTTGAAGACGCGTAAGATCTGGTGCTAGCCATTAACCTGCAGCACCCGATCATGGCCGTAGCCACACCATACTAGAGGGCCTTGGATTCAATACTGCGGCTATTTTCTACTACTGCTACTACTTCTTCTTCTTCTCCTTCTGCTGCTGCTGCTGCTGCTGCTGCTACTACTACTACTACTACTACTACTACTACTAGTTCTACTGCTGATACTTCTTCTTCTTCTTTGTAGTAGAAGTGATAGTAATAGTAGAAGAAGTAGCAGTAGTAGCAGCAGCAGCAATAGCAGTAGTAGCAGTAGTAGTAGCAGTAGTAGTAGCAGTAGTAGTACTATTTCCACAACAATTACTAGTACTTATCAAAAAAATTATATTAACAAAATTCAATGTAGTACATTGACATTATTAGTTATGATGTTGATTGCACTTTAAAGGTGGTATCCGACAGTTTGGACCAAAATTTATTTTATCTGGAATTTTAAACTAAGAAAAACTGAGAATACCAAGTGATCACACTATACAGTCTTAACAGACCAAATAAATCATTGTTACCTGAAACGTTACTGCAAAATGCTGTTCATTGATATCCTAGATCTGTGTGAACAGTCAATCAAAAATCACCACTAGTCATTGCAAACAGGTATTTCCTATCCGAGCCACGCTGCAGAGATAGCTAATATTAAACTTAGAAAACCACATGACTACTTACTTTTGAGATCACGTTATATAGTCATCCAGGTAATTCGCTCTGACGTCAATATCTATTTTCAGCTATCGAGTTTTTTATACAGTTGGAAAGAATACACATTCAGAGTGATTTTTCTCGCGATTAGTTCTATCTAACAATTCAGCTAGTGTTCAAAATCGTATTTATTTAGACTAAATTATAAATAAAAAAAACGATGTCCAAATTCTCCAAAGCAGTAGTTCGATATTGTTATACACGTATTTGATATAGGCAAATTGTCGGATACCGCCTTTAAAGAATTCAAGGGTCGCTATCTTGATTCCTTCTGCATATTTAAATGTAAAAAATGTTCCCATGACAACCACGGTCGACTCGAGCAATAACGTACATAAAAAGGCCACGGTTCTCCTAAAATGGATGCGCGTCAGCGTGTTTGTACTCATTGTGAGCTACACCACATAATCCCGACGCTTGTTTTGCGCAGATCGACACTTCCATTTTACGATTATTGTGTACAATGTTAGAAATAATTTTGGCGGTCTCCTTGACAGTAGCAGAACGTTTTATTAAATATAAGTGTGCATTTAATATTAATATCAATGTGTCATATATGTGAATCTTAGCATTTGTCATCATTATCAGTCAAAATGTGTGAAGAAACTTTAATATTTGTCTACCATGTAGGCCTTGGGTTCAGCATGGTGATCGTCTCGGCTCTTATCTCTCTCTACTACAACGTCATCATCGCCGTCTGCCTCTACTACCTGTTCGCCAGTATGACGTCACAATTGCCATGGTCGCTATGTGACGACTTCACGTGGGCCTCGTGCTACTGCAGAGACAGCACAATGCAGAACGCAGACCCTGATCCCTGGAATGGTACACGGCCAGAATGTGGTGAGTTTATACATCCCGGCGAACCCAGGACCCGCTCATTCAAGCCGATCTCGACATTGAGGCCATTTAAGGCTGTCGGCTGTACAAGTAAATAACGACTTTATACAAAAATGAAATATCACAAGTTTGAATGTCTTAGACAATAGTGTTATCAATTTGGTTGCAGAACTCATTTTTGGCGGTGTCACTTGCGACAGCGTCCTGAGTTATAAGATTGGTGAATTTCGAAAGCAAGAAATATTGTCCTTGCATGACTTTCACTACCCGCGGTCAGTAAATGCCTTGGAAAAGTAGTGCCTGTACAAACACAAATTGTATGTCGAAGAGGCGTTATATTGTGACAAGGCATTGTTCAAATGTTAACATAAATATTGTAACTACATGTGCAAGTGACTATTTTGTGTAATGTATGTAAACATGACATGCAGAGGTATAAATAAACAACGCGGCGTTTGTGAACATGTTCAACACCCTCTAGACTTTATTCTTAAATATCTACATAAATAATGATCAGGACAATATGAGAAACACGATTTCATTTAAAATTATGTACGATTGCTCTTGTGGTATGCGTTGGAAGCGATTATTTTTCTCTGAAAAGCACGTGACTGGCGCGGAAAGTGATGATTTATTATCACTTACGAACAATAACGAACGTTGCAGGTCGTTTTAGCCGACCTATTTTGAGAATGAAAATTTAAAAAACAACAACATTATACTTCTTTAAACCTTTTGTTCTCGTTCCTCTTGATAATACATAGGGTACGTGACACTCTTAGCGTTATTTATCAAACCTGTACGAATTTCCATTTAATCGTTTTTCTTCTGTTAATACTAGAACAAAATCAATCATTGGGTTATTATACCCTAGAATTCTGCCTTGGACTGTGATATATTCTTCTAAAATGACATACAGTTCCTTTAATCCTAGATTTAGTAGGCCTAAATATATGTAATGTGTAACACTTGTCAAACAGGAAGTTTTAGTAGACCTTAATATATGTAATGTGTAACACTTGTCAAACAGGAAGTTTTAGTAGACCTTAATATATGTAATGTGTAACACTTGTCAAACAGGAAGTTTTAGTAGACCTTAATATATGTAATGTGTAACACTTGTCAAACAGGAAGATTTTGTAGACCTTAATATATGTAATGTGTAACACTTGTCAAACAGGAAGATTAAGTAGACCTTAATATATGTAATGTGTAACACTTGTCAAACAGGAAGATTTAGTAGACCTTAATATATGTAATGTGTAACACTTGTCAAACAGGAAGATTTAGTAGACCTTAATATATGTAATGTGTAACACTTGTCAAACAGGACGATTTAGTAGACCTTAATAATTATATGTAATGTGTAACACTTGTCAAACAGGAAGATTAAGTAGACCTTAATATATGTAATGTGTAACACTTGTCAAACAGGAAGATTTAGTAGACCTTAATATATGTAATGTGTAACACTTGTCAAACAGGAAGTTTTAGTAGACCTTAATATATGTAATGTGTAACACTTGTCAAACAGGAAGATTTAGTAGACCTTAATATATGTAATGTGTAACACTTGTCAAACAGGAAGTTTTAGTAGACCTTAATATATGTAATGTGTAACACTTGTCAAACAGGAAGATTAAGTAGACCTTAATATATGTAATGTGTAACACTTGTCAAACAGGAAGATTTTGTAGACCTTAATATATGTAATGTGTAACACTTGTCAAACAGGAAGATTAAGTAGACCTTAATATATGTAATGTGTAACACTTGTCAAACAGGAAGATTTAGTAGACCTTAATATATGTAATGTGTAACACTTGTCAAACAGGAAGATTTAGTAGACCTTAATATATGTAATGTGTAACACTTGTCAAACAGGAAGATTAAGTAGACCTTAATATATGTAATGTGTAACACTTGTCAAACAGGAAGATTTAGTAGACCTTTATATATGTAATGTGTAACACTTGTCAAACAGGAAGATTTAGTAGACCTTAATATATGTAATGTGTAACACTTGTCAAACAGGAAGATTAAGTAGACCTAAATATATGTAATGTGTAACACTTGTCAAACAGGAAGATTTAGTAGACCTTAATATATGTAATGTGTAACACTTGTCACACAGGAAGATTTAGTAGACCTTAATATATGTAATGTGTAACACTTGTCACACAGGAAGATTTAGTAGACCTTAATATATGTAATGTGTAACACTTGTCACACAGGAAGATTAAGTAGACCTTAATATATGTAATGTGTAACACTTGTCACACAGGAAGATTAAGTAGACCTTAATATATGTAATGTGTAACACTTGTCAAACAGGAAGATTTAGTAGACCTTAATATATGTAATGTGTAACACTTGTCAAACAGGAAGATTAAGTAGACCTTAATATATGTAATGTGTAAAACTTGTCAAACAGGAAGATTAAGTAGACCTTAAGATATGTAATGTGTAACACTTGTCAAACAGGAAGTTTTAGTAGACCTTAATATATGTAATGTGTAAAACTTGTCAAACAGAAAGTTTTATTCTTTTACTTTTTCAGTTGAGTTTTTCGACGAAAACGAGTTTCAGCCAAATAAGACCGTCAGCCCAAGTGAGGACTTTTTCAAGTGGGTTTTATCCTGATTTTAAGTAAAACATAGATTTCTTGCTGTGCCCAACAGTTCAGCGTTATAATAGTGTTCTTGTAGTAAGGTGTTAGACCAATTAAACCTTTTAGGAAATGGCAAAACTGTATTACACGATTTAAGGTGATATTCGACAATACCACAATTAACCATTGAAAAGTATACGTAATAATTAGTGCCGTTGTTTGCGGGTCATTTAGAATGTTGACTGGCCATGCGTGTAATCACGCCTATATTGAAGAAGATTTCTTCCCATAACCTGCATAATCAGACAATGTAAATCATGTAAAACTGGATATGATTTTGTATAATTTCATACTCTGATTAACACAGATTTCCACTCGATATGAACTTTATATCAGACATGAATTTTACTTTTCTATAACAGAAGTCAGCGAGGAGTTATTTTATACAATGTCCTTTTTTATTTACCAATATCAAGATACGTAAAACTTTTTTTTAAAGTTTGATTTGATATATGTTGGTCTCGCGTGATATATTGCAGAATAATGAAGGATGTTGTGATAAAATGCACAGTAATCTTATCACGAATGCTTAAAGCATCTGAAAAGTAAATACTGTATAAATGCTTATACTTGTATAGAACAAAATTCTCCATCCGCCCTCTTCTAACCCAAACACACATTTATTTCTATTACAACACGTTTATTTTACAGTTAAATTATTAAAGTAGCATAAATATACCGTTTGAAGTGTTTGGCACGTTTACACCGACAGGGCTCCTTATGAACGTCCGATAACAAACAATAATCAATACTTAGCTTATGTCGCCGTAATTCCAGGTTAACAAACCATGCTCTGAGATCAAAAACTCACTGTTTATGAATAAATCGGGTCAAGGAACATTCTTTAATAATAATATTACAAATCTGTTTACATGTTTATAATCCAAACAGGCTTTATAATCATAGAATGTGTACCTGGTAGCCATAGTCTTTATAATCAACACTTATGTTAAATCCAAGGCAAAGTCCAACTAAACAAAAATGACAAAATTCGGTCCAAATGTAAAATATACAATACTCACGTGTTGATAAAAGTGTATCACTCATTTAGAGTTATAGACACTATCACTTAAGTATACACTCTTTTTCACTAAGGTACCTACTATATATTTGCACTTGACTATAAAATACAGCTGATCAAACCTTTTATCACAGTTATGGACACAAGTTACATCTTCTAGGAAAGACTAGATGGCAACCAGGAATAGATTGGTGACACTGGAGACACGGTTGACCCCAGGAACAGACTGGAACCGGGGCACTAGGGGTAGCATCCCGACGTGCAGCCTTCGTGAGAAGACACCCACAGACAAGCTACAGACTCCAAGAATGAAAGACACCCCCAGAGTCTTCCGAGAGGGGGGGGAGGATGAAAGACTCACATGGACGGATTTTATGGAATCGACACGGCCTGCCCAATCGACTATGAACCCAGCACCAGGGACAGCAACTTGCCCTTGTGGCAAAGTCTGCAAAAACCAACGAGGGTTACGCATTCACCAGGGGAAGTCTGGTTGCCAGCGCGTGAGGCCACTTGAGCAGCGCATAGCCAGTATGGCTAGTGAGACGCGGGAGTACTCCAGTCAGGAGACTACCCACAGTACTGTTGAACTCTCCGCTCAAGAGACAGCGCGCGATGCCACCCGGGATCCAGTGATGGATGAAGACGACCCCCTCCTAGAGTTACTGAATTACTCGCAGGACACTAGCAGCCAACCACCAGAGCAAGAAGCCATCCCTGACAGACCACGCCCAATGCCTACCACAAGAACACCCAAGATCAAGTGGCCCAAGGCATCAGAAAAGGCACCATGGAAACAGTTTGACGAGGACCTAGACATCATCCTCGAATCATCCATGCAAGGTCCAGTACACCGGAAGTTACACACCCTTACTACCCTTGTCTACTCTGTAGCAAAGGAGAGGTTTGGGATTGAAGAAGCAAAGAAACGCAAGGAGGCTCCAAAACCGAACCGGAGGCAACACCGCATAGAGAACCTGAGGAAAGAAATCAGACAGCTGAAGAAGCAGTATCGAGACAGCTCACCAATGCAGCGCCTTGGTCTGTCCCAACTACGTGACACACTGCGCACACAGCTGAAGTCTCTGCGGCAAGCCGAGAACACGAGGAGAAAAGCGAGGGAGCGAACACGTAAGAGAGCTGCGTTCACAGCCAACCCATTCAAGTTTGCCAAGACTCTGCTTGACAAGGAGCGTTCAGGAACACTAGAGACCCCACTAGAAGAGGTTGAGAAGTACCTACATGATACGCACTCAGATGTCAACAGAGAAGACGCCCTAGGGGACTGTGATCGGATAGATCCTGCCTTACCACCAAAGACGCCACTAGTAATCACTGAACCCACACTGGGAGAGGTGAAGGACGTCATCAAGAAGGCTCGATGGGGCTCTGCTCCTGGTCCAAACGCCATTCCGTACAAAGTGTACAAGATGTGCCCACTCCTACTGAAGAGGCTATGGAGACTCCTCAAGGTGGTTTGGAGGAAAGGGGATGTACCTGAAGCCTGGAAGGAAGCAGAGGGAATATTCACACCCAAGGAAAGGAACTCCAAGACAGTCAACCAGTTCCGGACCATCTCGCTACTAAATGTCGAGGGGAAGATATTCTTCGCTATCCTTGCCAGAAGACTCACCTCTTTTCTGACGACCAACGCGTACATCGACACTTCAGTCCAGAAGGGTGGAGTACCTGGTTTCTCCGGTTGTGTAGAGCACACCAGCGCCATCAGCCAACTAATCCAAGAGGCGAAGACGGGGAAGAAAGACCTGACAGTAGTTTGGCTCGATCTTGCCAATGCATATGGATCTATTCCCCACCAACTGATCTACACAGCCCTCCAACACTACCACGTCGACAACCATGTCCAGAAAATCATCACTAACTACCTTGACGGCATCAAGCTTCGGTTTTCTGTTGGTGACCAGTTGACGAAGTGGCAGAAGTTGGAGAAAGGTATAGTCACCGGATGCACTGTCTCTGTGGTACTCTTCGTCATGGGGATGAATCTGCTCATAAATGCTGCCATTAGAGAGACCCGCGGACCAAAGACAGAGTCAGGTATCTATCTCCCATCCAGCCGAGGCTTCATGGATGACCTCACGTTGACGACACCAACACACGTCCAGGCTAGATGGATGTTGACAGCCTTGACAGATGTCGCTTCATGGGCCCGAATGAAGTTCAAGGCCGTAAAGTCCAGGTCCCTCATTATCAAGAAAGGCAAGACAACAGACAGATTCGTGCTCCGAGTACAGAACGAGGAGATCCCATCCATCACGAAGAATCCAATCAAGTGCCTTGGGAAGTGGTTTGATGCCAGCCTAGCAGACAAGGACAACGTCAAGAAGCTAGAGAACCAGGTAGAAGACGGGCTGAAGAAGATAGACCGAAGCAACCTACCTGGGAAGTTCAAGGCCTGGCTGTACCAGCATGCCTTACTACCAAGGCTGATCTGGCCAATGATGCTGTACGAGGTACCCAGCTCAACAATAGAAGCCTTAGAGAGAATCACCAGCCGACATCTCCGCAAGTGGCTTGGAATCCCACCCAGTTTCTCCAGTGTTGGATTGTACGGGAAAACCAACAAACTGCAGCTCCCACTCTCTTCACTGGTAGAAGAATTCAAGACTGCGAAGACAAGACTGGTGCTTACCCTAAGAGACTCCCCAGATGAGCAGATCCGGGAAGCAGGGATCGTTACCCGTACTGGAAGAAAGTGGTCAGCGACAGAGACGGTCAGCCAGGCAGAGAGCTCTCTCATGCGCAAGGACATCGTCGGTGTAACGGCTGTCGGACGACAAGGTATTGGTGCGACCAAGACACTCCTATGGAGCCAAGCCAACCAGACTGAGAGGCGAGCCCTGATACAGTCAGAAGTACGAAAGGAAGAGGAGAACAAGAGACAGGCCAGAGCGGTAGAGATGGGTGCGCAGGGAGCATGGACAACATGGGAAACCATGGACAGGAAGCTGACCTGGGAAGACATTTGGAAGTATGAACCACTTCGCCTATCCTTCCTCCTCAGGTCAGTTCATGACCTCCTGCCATCTCCAGCTAACCTCTGCCGATGGGGACTTATCACAGACCCAACATGCAGTCTGTGCAAGAAACCAGGCACTCTGGAACACGTTCTATCTTCTTGTTCCACAGCACTGACGCAGGGCAGATATCGCTGGCGACACGACAACGTCCTCAGAGAGGTTGCCGATTGGCTGGAAGGGGAGAGGAAGAAGCCACGCAAAAGTAACCTACAAGCAGGCCACACCAACTTTGTGAGACCAGGTGAAACTGCGAAGACAGAAGCTCCACAGAAGAAATCAATCCTTGACGGCGCCACAGGATGGAATATGGCAGTCGACCTAGGAAAGAAGCTCGTGTTCCCGGGTATCGTCCAGACCAACTTGAGACCAGACATTGTACTGTGGTCCGAGACAGGCAAGAAGCTCGTTGTCATCGAGTTGACAGTACCTTGGGAGACGAGATGTGAAGAGGCCTATGAGAGGAAGAAGGCCAAGTACACTGATTTACTTGAGCAGTGCCGACACCGAGGTTGGCGGACATGGCTCTTCCCTATCGAAGTAGGCGCTAGAGGGTTCTGTGCGCAATCTGTATGCAGATTGATGACAGCTGTTGGCACCACTGGCAGAGACAGGCGCCGGGCAATCCAGAAGCTGAGCCAGGCTGCAGAGCGGGCGTCTAGCTGGCTGTGGCTACGACGCGAGGAGACAAGCTGGATGCGATCAACCTCCACACCGTAAGACGGTGGGCCCACCCGCCATTACAGATGTACTTGGATAAGGGCCGAAACATCTGGCGGGCACCAAGCTGACGATGGAGGTTGATCTGCAGTCAAGAACCGACCTTAGTAAAAGGGCGGTTAAGACTGTACTATCCACACTTTTGGAGACCGACAATTACACAATTCTAACATCTTTTAACACTTTTAAGCACATCAAGCAAAGCTTACATCGCCAGCCACAATTTCTTGCAAAGCTGATGATATCGCTAGCAACCATTTCAAACAAAACTGATGATATCCCTAGCCACCATTTCAAGCAAAGCTGATATCGCTAGCCACCATTTCAAGCAAAGCTGATGATATCACTAGCCACTATTTCAAACAAAACTGGTGATATCGCTAGCCACCATTTCAAGCAAAGCTGATATCGCTTTCCACCATTTGAAGCAAAGCTTATGATATCGCTAGCCACCATTTCAAACAAAGCTGATATCGCTAGCCAAGATTTCAAGCAAATCTGATATCGAAAGCTACTAATTCCAGCAAAGCTGATATTGTTACCCATCATTTCAAGCAAAGCTGATATCGCTTGCCACCATTTTAAACCAAGCTTATATCGCTAGCCACCATATCAGCCAAAGCTGATGATATCGCTAGCCACCATTTCAAACAAAGCTTATATCGCTAGCCACCATTTCAAGCAAAGCTGATATCGCTAGCCACCATTTCAAACAAAGCTGATATCGCTAGCCACCATTTCAAACAAAGCTGATATTGCTAGCCACCATTTAAAACAAAGCTGATATCGCTAGCCACCATTTCAAGCAAAGCCGTTGTTATCGCTAGCCACCATTTCAAGCAAAGCTGATGATATCGCTAGCCACCATTTCAAGCAAAGCTGATATCGCTAGCCACCATTTTAAGCAAAGGTGATATCGCTAGCCACCATTTCAAATAAAGCTGATATCGGTTCATAAAATAAATTCAGCATATTATACGGGTAAAGAGTATATATGTCAGGTTGGTTCTTTGTCATTCTAGTATTATTTCCAATAAAATCTGACACAACACAGGTAGAAAAATCAAGACAATGCCTTATAACTGTGTCATCGTGTGTTTAAATTTGCTTCATATTATAATGGCATAAACATAGTTATGATGTCACAATTTAAAGGGAGGCAACCTGTGAGTGTTACTTTTTTTAGATTTTTCTTTTGCAAGTCAGCTCATCGTAATAAGTTATGTTTATTGTTATAAATTGTTTGTTGACGTGAGTTATCAAAATGCATTATATGCTGAATATATCTGGTGGAATTTGAAAATACCATTTCCAATATTTTCTTGAAATGTATCCTGAGCAACATAAGTCGATGTATCGCTGTTTATTAAGTGTATGTACTACATGTATCACACTACTGCACCAACTATTGACGGGTCTAAATCTCCTTACGAAAAGTCCTTTCATAGGCAATGAATCAATGCGGAACATCTGGAAAATACGGTAAGAAAAATGGGTAGAAGAAGAAGGCATGTCTTGAGTTATCATAACAATTCTGAGGTAAAAATGGCACTGTTAGAATCGAGTCAGTACTGTATCGGCATCATGACGTCATCAAGAAGTCTTGCTTAATATGTTACATGTAATAACATGGCCGTGTCATTAACAGATATAACAAAGTTACGTTTGGTTTTAAATGAATCAGCTCGAAATATTTGGGCTTTAGTAAATATTTGTGGGCTCGGTTAATGATTTAACTGCAAGCTACCCTGGATAGTCCTTGGTGTTACTGGGTCTATGGTCCACAGTCTATGTGTATATTGTGGATATCGATGGTCGGGTAAGAAAGGTCAAGCAATGCGGCTGGTTTTCCTAACTACGATGTCTATACTCGTTAAACTCCATTGCACTGATATAACATCGACAAGCAAGGTTAAACAGAATCATTCCAAGATAAGCAAGTCTTTTTGTTTTTCTATGATAACAAAATCTGCGCAATGTGTCTGATACCACCTTTCGTACTTTACGATGGTAAAAACATAAAAAATATTGCGAAGAAAATTGCAACCCGTGATTCTCAGCAGATTAAACTCAATACATATTCCAAGTCTCTTAAACTATGAAGAAATCAATAATTACTACATATGACAGTCCCAAAATGACGGAGTTTTCCGACAATAATCGACTTATACCGAGGATTTAATCACCAGTAACCGCGTGCTGCACCTGTCCAAAGACCTGGCGACAACAGGCGAAGTACGCTGGGACTTGACCCTGTGCCTGCTGCTGGCGTGGCTCACAGTCTTCCTCGTTCTCACCAAAGGAATCAAATCATTGGGCAAGGTCAGTAAAGATCGCTGTTTTCTTATACAACTGGATTATATATGGATTTTTTATGCTCCCCGAAGGGCGTGTTTATAGTCGCGGCTATGTCCGCTCGGCCGTATGACAGAAACAGTTTGAAATTGGCAAAAGAGAACATTATACAGACACGTGGTAGAAAACACGTTAACACATGTACATCTTTTTTTCAGCATGGACAAACAGTAGGGATATTTTCCTTAATAGTAATAAAGGATATTGTTTTATGGGACGTCTGGACCTGGTGTTGTTAAATGACTCATTACTCCACACTTTAGTAACAGCAAATGTTATTGTCAAGACCAGAACTCTTTTAATTTAACTTCGGTGTTAGAAGGCATCGGCTCGAGACAGAAACCTTTCAGATATTAGAGACAGACTCTAGTCCTATGAGATATATTAACAAAGTAGGATAAAGGTCGTGATAGGAGCCCACTTTTGTATAAGAAAAAGGAAAAAAAATGAAGTTTGGAAAATACGCCATTGTGAACGTAAAACTGTGTTGTATTGTCGTGATCCTGCAGATCCGCCTGATTATTAATCTTGTTAGTTTATTACTTAAAATACACTTTAGATTTAGTACTGTTAGACTGTATATGCGTGTGTGGCAGGTGGTGTACGTCACTGCTACGTTCCCGTACATCATCCTGACGGTGCTTCTAGTCCGCGGGCTCACCCTGGAGGGCTACGAGGACGGAGTTATTGACTTCTACCTCAACCCGGACCTTACCAAACTCGGAGAGGCATCCGTAAGTACAGTCCTAAAACTAAACAATTTTGTTTACAACAAAGTGTTATGCAAATTTTGCTTTCAAAGAACTTATTCATCTAAAAGTTATTAAAATACTGCATTAGACGAAATACCCATCGAGAAATTTTAAAGATAGAACAACTCTTCTAGTTACAAATTCCTTGTATTATTACTGTGTCTGTAAGTGATTATAAAATGTCTGATGAAAATAAAATTGTTATAGTTGATTCACTATTTAAGAAAAACGTCACTTTTGTAAGTTGGTAATTGCTGACTGTAAAGATCTTTTGTGCAGTGTCTAAAATTTATATTGTTTATATACAACTTGAGTAGAATCTCGTTAAAACAAAATCACAAATATTGCACGAACTACTATCTGGCCTTTGACTAAATAAAAGAATAATGCAATAGGGTGGTACACGGCGTGGTTGGATTTGCAGAAATCATTTGACGCTGTGGATTAAGATATTCTTTGTCAAAAGCTAAGTAAAATGAGATTTACGTATACTAAATGGTTTAAATCATATCTGCCAAACAAATCGTTAATGTGAATAGCGCCCAATCATAACCAATGACTGTCGCCTGAGGTGTTCCCCTAAATAACTATTTAGGCCCCGCCCCCTTTTTTCTTAGGCTTCTTAAACGACACTGGTATCATGACAGAGAATGTAAACTAATGTTGTACGCTCACAAGTCTGATCCAAACATCCTGATGCATCGATTCTTGATAACATTGATTGGTCTCTAAAACTTGTAGGTTGTCATTGCACCTTAAAAAAACTGAATGCACGCTAAAGGAAAACTAGAACATTACAGACGTTATCGAACTTTTTGTGTAAATGATATATATTTAAAAAGGCAAGTACTTAGGTTAAACATTGATAGAATTTTGTCTGAACAAACTATTGTGAGCAACATTATTAGCAAGGTGAACTCAGACTATTGTTTATAAAGAAATGAGGGGTGCCTGTCTTTTAACTTATTGATAATTGTTGATTTTTCTGCTTCTCCACGGAACAGTGGTATCATTATAACACTGAAAAGGAAGCTACACATTGCTCAAAAATGTACACTTTATTTAGCAATATAATCCCAGAATCAGTCTGTCTGGTAACACTTTAGCAATGACAGTCTTTTAAACATAAAAAAAGCAACTTAGCTGCCTTACAATCACATGCACTGTGTCTGTTATAATGGAAGTACAGATTACCGCGAGTCTCATTTTACCAGCTCTATGGAGGGACGTTCTCATTTTGCCAGCTCTATTGAGGGACGTTCTTATTTTACCAGCTCTATTGAGGGACGTTCTCATTTTACCAGCTCTATTGAGGGACATTCTCATTTTACCAGCTCTATTGAGGGACGTTCTCATTTTACCAGCTGTATTGAGGGACGTTCTCATTTTACCAGTTCTATTGAGGGACGTTCTCATTTTACCAACTCTATTGAGGGACGTTCTCATTTTACCAGCTCTATGGAGGGACGTTCTCATTTTACCAGCTCTATGGAGGGACATTCTCATTTTACCAGCTCTATGGAGGGACATTCTCATTTTACCAGCTCTATGGAGGGACGTTCTCATTTTACCAGCTCTATTGAGAGACGTTCTCATTTTACCAGCTCTATGGAGGGACATTCTCATTTTACCAGCTCTATGGAGGGACGTTCTCATTTTACCAACTCTATTGAGGGACATTCTCATTTTACCAGCTCTATGGAGGGACGTTCTCATTTTACCAGCTCTATGGAGGGACATTCTCATTTTACCAGCTCTATGGAGGGACATTCTCATTTTACCAGCTCTATGGAGGGACATTCTCATTTTACCAGCTCTATTGAGGGACGTTCTCATTTTACCAGCTCTATGGAGGGACATTCTCATTTTACCAGCTCTATGGAGGGACGTTCTCATTTTACCAGCTCTATGGAGGGACCTTCTCATTTTACCAGCTCTATGGAGGGACCTTCTCATTTTACCAGCTCTATGGAGGGACATTCTCATTTTTACCAGCTCTATGGAGGGACGTTCTCATTTTACCAGCTCTATGGAGGGACCTCCTCATTTTACCAGCTCTATGGAGGGACGTTCTCCTTTTACCAGCTCTATGGTGAGACATTCTCATTTTACCAGCTCTATGGAGGGACATTCTCATTTTACCAGCTCTATTGAGGGACGTTCTCATTTTACCAGCTCTATTGAGGGACGTTCTCATTTTACCAGCTCTATAGAGGGACCTTCTCATTTTACCAGCTCTATGGAGGGACGTTCTCATTTTACCAGCTCTATGGAGGGACGTTCTCATTTTACCAGCTCTATGGAGGGACGTTCTCATTTTACCAGCTCTATGGAGGGACGTTCTCATTTTACCAGCTCTATGGAGGGACATTCTCATTTTACCAGCTCTATGGAGGGACATTCTCATTTTACCAGCTCTATGGAGGGACGTTCTCATTTTACCAGCTCTATGGAGGGATGTTCTCATTTTACCAGCTCTATGGAGGGACATTCTCATTTTACCAGCTCTATGGAGGGACGTTCTCATTTTATCAGCTCTATGGAGGGACGTTCTCATTTTACCAGCTCTATGGAGGGACGTTCTCATTTTACCAGCTCTATGGAGGGACGTTCTCATTTTACCAGCTCTATGGAGGGACATTCTCATTTTACCAGCTCTATGGAGGGACATTCTCATTTTACCAGCTCTATGGAGGGACATTCTCATTTTACCAGCTCTATTGAGGGACGTTATTATTTTACCAGCTCTATTGAGGGACGTTCTCATTTTACCAGCTCTATGGAGGGACATTCTCATTTTACCAGCTCTATGGAGGGACATTCTCATTTTACCAGCTCTATGGAGGGACGTTCTCATTTTACCAGCTCTATTGAGGGACGTTCTCATTTTACCAGCTCTATGGAGGGACATTCTCATTTTACCAGCTCTATGGAGGGACATTCTCATTTTACCAGCTCTATGGAGAGACGTTCTCATTTTACCAGCTCTATGGAGGGACGTTCTCATTTTACCAGCTCTATTGAGGGACGTTCTCATTTTACCAGCTCTATTGAGGGACGTTCTCATTTTACCAGCTCTATGGAGGGACATTCTCATTTTACCAGCTCTATGGAGGGACATTCTCATTTTACCAGCTCTATGGAGGGACGTTCTCATTTTACCAGCTCTATGGAGGGACGTTCTCATTTTACCAGCTCTATGGAGGGACGTTCTCATTTTACCAGCTCTATGGAGGGACGTTCTCATTTTACCAGCTCTATGGAGGGACATTCTCATTTTACCAGCTCTATGGAGGGACATTCTCATTTTACCAGCTCTATGGAGGGACGTTCTCATTTTACCAGCTCTATGGAGGGACATTCTCATTTTACCAGCTCTATTGAGGGACGTTCTCATTTTACCAGCTCTATGGAGGGACATTCTCATTTTACCAGCTTTATGGAGGGACGTTCTCATTTTATC
Organism: Sinonovacula constricta; assembly: GCA_007844125.1. NCBI lineage: Eukaryota > Metazoa > Mollusca > Bivalvia > Cardiida > Solecurtidae > Sinonovacula > Sinonovacula constricta. The sequence goes on along the minus strand of CM017573.1, from coordinate 1,370,912 downwards.
AGCTCTATGGAGGCACGTTCTCATTTTACCAGCTCTATGGAGGGACATTCTCATTTTACCAGCTCTATGGAGGGACCTTCTCATTTTACCAGCTCTATGGAGGGACCTTCTCATTTTACCAGCTCTATGGAGGGACATTCTCATTTTTCCAGCTCTATGGAGGGACGTTCTCATTTTACCAGCTCTATGGAGGGACATTCTCATTTTTACCAGCTCTATGGAGGGACGTTCTCCTTTTACCAGCTCTATGGAGAGACGTTCTCATTTTACCAGCTCTATGGAGGGACGTTCTCATTTTACCAGCTCTATGGAGGGACGTTCTCATTTTACCAGCTTTATTGGGGGACATTCTCATTTTACCAGCTCTATGGAGGGACATTCTCATTTTACCAGCTCTATGGAGGGACGTTCTCATTTTACCAGCTCTATGGAGGGACGTTCTTATTTTACCAGCTCTATGGAGGGACGTTCTCATTTTACCAGCTCTATTGAGGGACGTTCTTATTTTACCGTAGCGCAACACAACGTTTGTTAAACAACAACAACAACTTTAAACATAAAATACATGCACAATTTAAAAAAAAGATATAAAACAATATTTGCATGCAAAAGATTGATAGAAAAACATTGTGTAGCGCTACGCTTTAAACACTTTAACACATACTTAAGACTTTCTGTTAAATTTCTACATGTTCTGTTCTATTTTTCAATATTTTCGTGTTTTTTTTGTTAGTGATTTTTGTCTTTTTAAATTCTGTTCATCAATGTCAAAATATAATTTTTATAAGACGAAATAAAAGTAAATAATCTTGACAAACCATAATGTACATTTGTATATAAAGTGACATCTGATATGATGTGTGAGATGCTGAGTCTATGATAATACTTTTGTGGGAAAATGAATTGGTGTATAAAGTAAGCAGCCAATAAAACGACCTTCATTTTAATAGTCAACATGTCATAAGTTAAATCAGTTTAAAGTTGTGAACTTGAAAGAAACATATCATCGGTGCGCGTACTTCAGAAGCACCGTTTACTTTATCCCGGGGAACTATTGGGCATAATGGCTACTTACATTTATAATAGTGCGTCAAATAGTAAATACCGAATTCTGTGGAGGCCGAGTACATTTTCTAGTTTATAACACAAACATTATCCATGTTGTCTATATAAGACCATATGTGCTTGATCTAAATATAAAGAAGTAATGTTTACATAACTGACCTGTGTTAATATACTGGAGCGTAATATTGTGTTTAAATACCACATTATATTGCAATTTAGGTTTTCATACAGTTCTTAAATCTAATATTTTATGATTTATATAAATTCCAAAAGACTGCTTGGAACACCATGTTCTCTTACAGACGTGGTCGGACGCAGCCGTCCAGATTTTCTTCTCCCTCAGCGCCTGTTCCGGTGGACTTATCGCCATGGCAAGCTACAACCAGTTCCACAACAACTGTCTCAGGTAGGACCTACTTTCATCTGGGAACATTTTATTCTTAAATACCCCAGAGGGTGACTTGTACCTGTTAACAAAAGCGGCCAATTAATTGTCATAAGACGATAAACATAGACTAGTCCAACATCTGATACCTGTACTTCTGAACATCTACATCGGCTACATGCAACTATACAACATGTATTTAAGGAAACTTATACAAAAGTTACATTTCTTTGTGATATCAGTCAACAGAAATGCACAAAACAAAGATTTAATATTTTTAGAAGCCCAGAATTTTTGCCGCCTACGTTTACGTAGTAAGGAAAGTAACTCCTTCACACAAATATAACAGATAAAGGTATTGGTTATGCCCCTTTGTCTCTTCCTGTAAACGTTATATAGTCTATTGTAAATGGTCACCCTTGCAAGTACATTTCTTTTTCATATATATCCTCTGTTAAGGGATAAATTAAGATTTACATTTCTTTTTAACTTAAATGATCATAATCTACCTGCATTTCTATTTGCCAGCAATAATCCTTAATAAATTGTTATTAATTAAAATACATGTAATATCTCTAGAAAAACTGTATTGATTGTTTCTTTATTTTGCATTTGGCCATGATATAATTTTAAAATGTTTTCAAATATGTTTCCAACTTTTCCGGTACGTTTAACATTTACAGACATGTACTAGTACGCCGGTCAGACATATTTTATGATTGTGTTAACTTGGGTGTTTAAATGTGTATGCTTATATCATTTAAATGTCATAGTATTGTAATTGCTAAACAAATCCAATTGAAAATAACCGGGTTCTAGTGGTAAGGACGTTGACCCCTCGATTTAAAGGGTCCCGTGTCCAAACCCCCCACCGGCTAAATGTAAGTTCTAGAGCAAGTCTTTTTTTATTATATTAACCCCTCTTGAATGCGAAACACGTCCTTTTTTATTATATTAACCCCTCTTGAATGCGAAACACATCCTTTTTTATTATATCAACCCCTCTTGAATGCGAAACACGTCCTTTTTTATTATATTAACCCCTCTTAATTGCGAAACACGTCCTTTTTTATTATATTAACCCCTCTTGAATGCGAAACACATCCTTTTTTATCATATTAACCCCTCATGAATGCGAAACACATCCTTTTTTATTATATCAACCCCTCTTGAGTGCGAAACACGTCCTTTTTTATTATATTAACCCCTCTTGAATGCGAAACACGTCCTTTTTTATTATATTAACCCCTCTTGAATGCGAAACACACTTTTTTTATTATATTAACCCCTCTTGAATGCGAAGCGCGTCCTTTTTTATTATATTAACCCCTCTTGAATGCGAAGCGCGTCCTTTTTCATAATATTAAACCCTATTGAATGCGAAGCGCGTCTATATATATATATATATATATATATATATATATATATATATATATATATATATATATATATATATATATATATATATATATATATATTTATATAAATATATATATATATCCTTCTCGAACGTAACTGCTTATACTCGTAATGACCTAACTGTACGATTGTATTACCAACTATATCACGCTGTCTACCCTCCAGGGACGCAATCGTCGTTCCCATCATCAACTGCCTGACGAGTTTCTATTCCGGTTTTGTCATCTTTGCCTCGCTGGGGTTTATGGCTCGCCAGAAAGGGGTACCAGTATCCGATGTGGCTGCTGGGGGTAAGTAACACTGATAAACAGCTTATATACAGTTGATATACAGTTGATATACAGCTGATATAAGTTGATATACAGCTTATATAAGTTGATATAAAGCTTATATACAGTTGATATACAGGTTATACATTTGATATACAGGTTATACAGCTGATATACAGTTGATATACACTTAATATAAAGTTGATATACAGTTGATATACAGCTGATATATAGCTGATATACAAATAAAATAAGGTTCTTTTATTCTGATATTTCACTGAGTGTTTGTGGTCGTTGTGCCGACGTTCATCTCTTTTAATAAAGGTGAACTCCGAAAGGTTGTGTGTGTAGGACCTTTCACACACTCCAGGTGAGGTAAGTTAGGAATGTATGACAAAGTCCTAAGAGCATTGCCACATATATCCGAATTTGAAAAGGCACGGGACAAAGATATTCTGATGTAAGCCAAATGTAAAAGTAAGAACAAATCTGTGGTAAGTCATTTAACAAAAAGAGCAAACCCAACAGACCACAATGACGCACTGAAGTGGTTATTGCTTATGGAACTCAAATCAACGCAATGAGTGGCTCAGTTGACGTCAAACTATACGGCTATTAAAGCAGTACCACAATGCAGTCATCAGCTGAATTGGCTAATGGTCAGAATTAAGACATTTCAGTAAAAAACATGTCGCTGATCGGCACACAATATTATGATGTTAATGCCAATATTGGCGATTTACCGAAATGATAATATCGAGATGAGAGACGATTAGCTATAAGAATTCTAGTGTCTTACGTTGTAGCTTTATAAATAGTAAGAAAATAACACATTTTGGTTCACATATTACAGGGACTTAGATGGTCAAGATTTACATGGACTGGTGATACGCGAATCAAGATAGCTGTTGACAAACAACAATTAAAGTACTTAGGTTTCAACATTTCTAGGAGCTAGCAGTTCCACAAAATACAAACTTTATCCCTCGTAAATATTCTTACATAAACAGAAAGGAGTTTGTCCTGTAATCACCGTTGCCTCCGCTTTTATAGGGCCGGGTCTGGCATTTATCGCCTACCCTGAAGCTATCGCCCAGATGCCTGTGGCCCCGCTCTGGTCGATACTGTTCTTCATTATGATGATCATGCTGGGCTTTAGCTCGGAGGTAAGTTGAGCCAACCAATGGTTAACACAGTATAAACAATAAGGCCAGCACCAATAAACAAAAATATTTCTTTTTGCTTCCCAGTTGATATATGCTAACTTGTATGCTCTACACAATATAGAGAGGGTGGTTTCCCGATAAAGTACGTGCAATCAAAGCAGCTTCCTAAAACTAAACATAGATAATCTGTTTGTTTGCATTTTATGTTCGGCTTTCAAAATGTTTACACTGTTTGAATAGACATCCGTCCGTTACAAGAAAGAAAAAGTGATGGATGATGAAGCGAAGCATTGACTTTCAATTGAGAACGCTAAGATTCAAATACTGTCTGCTTAAGTGTTACCTTGTCAGAAAAACCACAATTGCAAGGCATATGTTACATGTTCAGGCTATTACGTCCGTTCTGCAACAGTGTTCTTATGATATTATGATGAAGCTGGTTTGTTTACATTGACATTAGATCCGTTAGACATTTAAAAAAAGGTGTCGACTAAGAATCATACATGCCATAATCACAATGCATAAACTGTGCATTGCCTGTTATAAAAATAAAACGTTATGTCTGTTAGCTATGTGTAAGGTCTTAACATAAATGTGCTGCTCCTTGACTGGACTGTTTCACTATAACCTGTTGGAGATCAGGTGTACTTATTAGCTTATTTCTAAGAGTTCAATATGAAAAGAAACTAGTTCTTTAAACTGACTTAAATTATTTCATTCGTTGTTTACCACAGTTCTCCATTGTGGAAACAGTTCTAACCGGGCTGCTAGACGAGTTTCCATGGTTACGTAGGAATCGGACGCGAGCGATTGTTTTCCGTGGCTGCGCATGTGCACTCGGGTTTTTATTGGGACTTCCGATGGTTACTGAGGTAAACATTTTGGAAACACCCTTGCGAATGTAAGGTTTTACCCTTAGACATAATGAGAGACAAATTGTAATAGTATTATACACCAGAAACAATGGTTGTTTTATTTATTAATTAAATATTAAAACAGATACAACAATATATTACTAAGAATGTTAAAACTGGGGCAACAGGAGGTATCAGACTTTGGAGAATAAATGTCAAAGATTTGTCAAAATAGCCTAGCTTATTATATATCAAGGCAACGCATAAACTAACAACTATATTTCGAATTACATTTATTTTACTTAATTTACCAAACTTCCTTATTCATCAGATGAATCTGTGTTTCCTATAAAAATGAACACACTTATCAAACAGATAGCCTATGTACACATGCCTGTCAGAAAGATATGTACACATGCCTGTCAGATAGATATGTACACATGCCTGTCAGATAGATATGTACACATGCCTGTCAGACAGATATGTACACATGCCTGTCAGATAGATATGTACACATGCCTGTCAGATAGATATGTACACATGCCTGTCAGATAGATATGTACACATGCATTCCAGATAGATATATACACATGATTTCCAGATAGATATGTACACATGCCTGTCAGATAGATATGTACACATGCCTGTCAGATAGATATGTACACATGACTGTCAGATAGATATGTACACATGCCTGTCAGAAAGATATGTACACATGCCTGTCAGATAGATATGTACACATGCCTGTCAGATAGATATGTACACATGCATTCCAGATAGATATATACACATGATTTCCAGATAGATATGTACACATGCCTGTCAGATAGATATGTACACATGCCTGTCAGATAGATATGTACACATGCCTGTCAGAAAGATATGTACACATGCCTGTCAGATAGATATGTACACATGCCTGTCAGATAGATATGTACACATGCATTCCAGATAGATATATACACATGATTTCCAGATAGATATGTACACATGCCTGTCAGATAGATATGTACACATGCCTGTCAGATAGATATATACACATACCTGTCAGACAGATATGTACACATGCATTCCAGATAGATATATACACATGATTTCCAGATAGATATGTACACATGCCTGTCAGATAGATATGTACACATGCCTGTCAGATAGATATGTACACATGCCTGTCTGATAGATATGTACACATGCATTCCAGATAGATATATACACATGATTTCCAGATAGATATGTACACATGCCTGTCAGAAAGATATGTACACATGCCTGCCTGATAGATATGTACACATGCCTGTCTGATAGATATGTACACATGCCTGTCAGATAGATATGTACACATGCCTGTCAAATAGATATGTACACATGTCTGTCAGATAGATATGTACACATGCCTGTCAGATAGATATATACACATACCTGTCAGACAGATATGTAAACATGCATTCCAGATAGATATATACACATGATTTCCAGATAGATATGTACACATGCCTGTCTGATAGATATGTACACATGCCTGTCAGATAGATATGTACACATGCATTCCAAATAGATATATACACATGATTTCCAGATAGATATGTACATATGATTTCCAGATAGATATGTACACATGCCTGTCAGATAGATATGTACACATGCCTGTCAGACAGATATGTACACATGCCTGTCAGATAGATATGTACACATGCCTGTCAGATAGATATGTACACATGCCTGTCAGATAGATATGTACACATGCCTGTCAGATAGACATGTACACATGCCTGTCAGATAGATATGTACACATGCCTGTCAGACAGATATGTACACATGCGTGTCAGATAGATATGTACACATGCCTGATAGATATGTACACATGCCTGTCAGACAGATATGTGCACATGCCTGTCAGACAGATATGTGCACATGCCTGTCAGACAGATATGTACACATGCCTGATAGATATGTACACATGCCTGTCAGATAGATATATACACATGCCTGATAGATATGTACACATGCCTGTCAGACAGATATGTACACATGCCTGTCAGACAGATATGTACACATGCCTGTCAGATAGATATGTACACATGATTTCCAGATAGATATGTACACATGCCTGTCAGATAGATATATACACATGCCTGATAGATATGTACACATGCCTGTCAGACAGATATGTACACATGCCTGTCAGACAGATATGTACACATACCTGTCAGACAGATATGTACACATGATTTCCAGATAGATATGTACACATGATTTCCAGATAGATATGTACACATGCCTGTCTGATAGATATGTACACATGCCTGTCAGATAGATATGTACACATGCCTGTCAGATAGATATGTACACATGCCTGTCAGATAGACATGTACACATGCCTGTCAGATAGATATGTACACATGCCTGTCTGATAGATATGTACACATGCCTGTCAGATAGATATGTACACACGCATTCAAAATAGATATATACACATGATTTCCAGATAGATATGTACACTTGATTTCCAGATAGATATGTACACATTCCTGTCAGATAGATATATACACATGCATTCCAAATAGATATATACACATGATTTCCAGATAGATATGTACACATGCCTGTCAGATAGATATGTACACATGCCTTCCAAATAGATATGAACACATGAGTTCCAGATAGATATGTACACATGCCTGTCAGAAAGATATGTACACATGCCTGTCAGATAGATATGTACACATGCCTGTCAGATAGATATGTACACATGCCTGTCTGATAGATATGCACACATGCCTGTCAGATAGATATGTACACATGCCTGTCAGATAGACATGTACACATGCCTGTCAGATAGATATGTACACATGCCTGTCAGATAGATATGTACACATGCCTGTCAGGTAGATAAATACACATGCATTCCAAATAGATATATACACATGCCTGTCAGATAGATATGTACACATGCCTGTCAGATAGATATGTACACATGCCTGTCAGATAGATATCAGATAGATATGTACACATGCCTGTCAGATAGATATGTACACATGCCTGTCAGATAGATATGTACACATGTTCACTTGTTAGATATGCACACTTTGCTCGTGAGTGTTATACAGTTACATGGAGATGTATAAAGTTAAACCCACGATCTACAAGCAATATTAGTTAAATTTAATTGTTCAGGTCCTCTACTGATCTATTCTGTAGCTTTATTATGCAGCGCGTGCGCTATGTTCGTTTATTGGGTTTATCGTCTCACCAACAGTAATACTATTTCAGTTATCTGGAGACGCTGTCCACTTGCAGAAGATATAATGCTGCCTTCACTGTGTTAAGCATGTCGTAAACACCTGGCATGATACCTCACACAGTCACATTATCCTGACAACCAGTCGTGGAACTACCCTTATATTAACTTGAGCGTTAGCAGGGGAGCTATACCACTACCATTTTTAAAGACTTCGTATGTCGTCGCCCGGAATTGAACCCGGGTCCTCCCGTATCTGGAGCCGACGCTCTACCAATTGCGATACCAGGCCCGGTACGTTTGCTATGCTGATATTTGACAATTTTACAAAATCGTGTGAAAGCTTATTATAGCAAACATTCCATGCGAAAACAACTGTAAATTGTATATGATTTCCATTATTTGAATGTTAATAGGTTGTATCTTAATTTGCAATTTAATCCAATTTCTCTATGTATTCAATAAAACATTAACGTAACAGCTAGTGTCTACAGGGTGGAAACGATCTCTTTAAACGTTTTAAAATTTCATCAGCTTTAAACCTTTCCTAGCTGCCTGTATGAAGAATATGAAGATGTATACACATTGTCTCCAAAGAATGCAAACAAAAAACAATTCAGTCTGTTCTAAAAAACTTGCCGCCGTACTGATAAGGTGTGCATTTTACTAGTACCACTAGTCGCATGAAATGAAAAATATGTAAAATGCTAATTCGATTTATTATTTCTTAGGCGCTTGGCATGGAAAATGTTTTTTACTCTTATATTTCAAATTCGAACTTCTCTGATAATTCCATCTTAAGGATGCTCACATTATATTTTACTTAATGTCGAGTTGCATCTTGATACCGAAACCTTCCAGAAGCCACCATGTATGATCTAAAACACAAATAATTCCGGGGAGTCATGATTTAATACAATTCTCGTGTTAATTTTAAATGTCATAGAAATATTACTTAAAATCCCCTAGAACCGACCCCGTACGATTTACAATACATTTTCCAGGGAAGCATGGACCTGGACCCCCGAGTGGCCCTGGTGTAGGATGAAAACTCAACAATATTTGCCCCCTAAGATCACACATGAATATTGTATATGTGTAGTTTAAAGCAATGTGTACAGAAGCGTCTAAATACTAAACATAATGTGTAAACATTTCGTGTCCTACCTTAGAGATGGCTAAACAACTTCAAATTTGAAAGTGCCAGTACAAAGAAAACGAAGAACACAATTTAACACTCTTTACAACATCTATCATTATTGTTGTTGAGTTGAATAAATAATGTCGCTCTTTCTATCTTTCTCAGGTCTGTAGTTCTGTTCTTTAGGATTTATGGACCCAAATTATGCACATTTTTGTAATGAGCAAAATTATGTTACATTGGACATTTTATCCATTGCCATTATTATACCCCCACCACAAAATGTTGGGGGGGGGGGGGGGGGGGGGGGTGTGTGTGTGTGTGTGTGTGTGTGTGTGTGTGTGTGTGCTATAATAAATTCGTTTTGTCCGTCCGTCCGTCCGTCGGTCGGTCGGTCGGTCGGTCGGTCCGTCCGTCTGTCCGTCCGTCTCCATTATCGTGTTCGCTCTATAAATCCTATACCAATTGAAGGATTTTCTTCAAATTTGGCTGAAATGTTCACCCCAACAAGGGGATGTGCAGAACCCATGTTGACCATGTGTCAGCTCAAGGTCAAGGTCACAATTGAAGGTCAAATATCAAACAATCAAATATTAGATATTATGTCGTGTCCGCTCTGTAAGTCCTACACTAATTGAAAGATTTTCAAATGTTCACCTCAAAAAGGTTATATGCAGAACCCATGTTACTCTTTTGCTGGCTTAAGGTCAAAGTCACACTTGAAGGTCAAAAATTGACTTAGAAAATATTCTTAAATTTTAACATGTATTTGAATATTTCTGAAACTAGAAAAAGTATTTGCTTGAAACTTAAAATATATATGAAGTGTCACAATTAGGAAATGCAGGTCAAGTTTCATAAATCTGTATTGCATTTTGACAAAGTTATGTCCCTTTTTAAGTCTTCAAATTTACATACAATCAAGTATTAGACAATATGTTTTGTCCGCTCTGTAAGTCCTGCACTAATTGAAAGATTTTCTTTAATCTTGGCTCAAATGTTCACCTCAACAAGGGGATGTGCAGAACTCATGTTATTCTTTTGCCAGCTTAAGGTCTAAAACTAGAAAAAGTATTTGCTTGAAACTTAAAATATATATGAAGTGTCACAATTAGGATATGCAGGTCAAGTTTCATAACTCTGTATTGCATTTTGACAAAGTTATGTCCCTTTTAAGTCTTCAAATTTACATACAATCAAGTATTAGACAATATGTCTTGTCCGCTCTGTAAGTCCTACACTAATTGAAAGATTTTCTTTAATCTTGGCTCAAATGTTCACCTCAACAAGGTTATATGCAGAACCCATGTTACTCTTTTGCTGGCTTAAGGTCAAGGTCACACTTAAAGGTAAAAAATTGACTTAGAAAATATTCTTAAATTTTAACATGTATTTGAATATTTCTGAAACTAGAAAAAGTATTTGCTTGAAACTTGAAATTTATATGAAGTGTCACAATTAGGAAATGCAGGTCAAGTTTCATAACTCTGTATTGCATTTTGTCAAAGTTATGCCCCGTTTAAGTCTTCAAATTTACATACAATCAAGTATTAGACAATATGTCATGTCCGCTCTATAAATCCTATACTAATGGAAGAATTTTCTTCAAACTTTACTCAAATGTTCAACTTAACAAGGTTATGTGCAGAACCCATGTTACCTTTGTGCCGGCTTAAAGTCAAGGTCACACATGAAGGTCAAAATTGACTTAGAAAATGTTCTTAAATTTTAACATGTACTTGAATATTTCTGAAGTTAGCACAGGTATTTGCTTTAAACTTAAAAGATATATGACGTATCACAAGTAAGATATGCAGGTCAAGTTTCATAACTCTGTATTGCATTTTGACAAAGTTATGCCCCTTTTTCTGTCTTTTAATTTACTTACAATCAATACTAGACAATATGTCGTGTCTGCCCTATAAATTCTATACTAAAGTAAGGATTTTCTTCAAACTTGACTCAAATGTTCAATCCAACTGGGCAATGTGCAGAACCCATCTTACCCTTGTACCAGCTTTGTCAAGGACATTGGTGGGGGTATGAATCGCATTCAGCGATAGTTCTAGTTTTAATAAAATCTGTATGATTATGACATTGATATGTAAACATATGAAAGTTAAGCGAAAAAACGCGGCATCAAATGAGAATCTATTTTACCGAATCACTTTAAACTTTAGCCGAGGAGTTCCGATAGATTCGGCAACTTCTAATAACCAACAGCTGACACATTTGTTTGCATTGCCTTGCCGCAACATTGTAAGATGTATCAAGCACAAACGTTATACTTACCATCTCATTCTCTGTCTCATAAATCGGAGTCACTCGCCTAATTTCCTTCTTGAATTAACCACACTATCACCACCTAGAGAAAACGTCGAGAGCTTCGAAGCATCTATCAATTATTTTGTTCTGTTTTTTTTTCCTTCTATTTTTGAGATACATCGCAGCGACCAATTATGATCATTATAGTGACATCCAACTGTTATTGTTTTTGTTTGTGTGTATGGAGGAGAGCACGGATAAATATCTGGGTAGAACCCCCGGCACACGGCAGGTCAGCTAGAAGACCTTTCCACATAAGTCCTTCGCCCGGAACTGGACTCTAACCCATGCTGTGGGAGACTAAGCAGTCCGAGGAGTTACGAATCGGCAATTCTACCACTATGTCTCCTCCATGAATGAACTGTATGAATGTAGTGTATATTCTTTATTTATTTAGACTGCAAAATTATGGCCACCAAGTACTCAAATTATCGACCAAAATAAACTAAATTTGAAATTCACTACTACCACTTAAGCCCCTGTGATCTGAATAATAAAAAAGACACGATTGGCCTATGTTACCACATGCAAAGGACAGTGAGGCTCCGCGCGGAATATCGAAAATATTTCGGCTTAGAAGATCATGCAACGTAAGTGGCAATCGATCAGAACTCCTCGGGTAATGTCGTCCTTGGGATTCGGGATGTATCTGGTGCAATGATACTTACATTGACTCTGTGTTGTATCATGTCAGGTGTACAGTGTACGGATAAAATGACTTGGTGTTGTATCATTTCAGATGTACAGTGTACGGATACAATGACTTGGTGTGGTATCATGTCAGGTGTACAGTGTACGGATACAATGACTTGGTGTGGTATCATGTCGGGTGTACAGTGTACGGATACAATGACTTGGTGTGGTATCCTGTTAGGTGTACAGTGTACGGATACAATGACTTGGTGTGGTATAATGTCAGGTGTATAGTGTACGGATACAATGACTCGGTGTTGTATCATATCAGGTGTATAGTGTACGGATACAATGACTCGGTGTTGTATCATATCAGGTGTATAGTGTACGAATACAATGACTTGGTGTTGTATCATGTCAGGTGTACAGTGTACGGATACAATGACTTGGTGTGGTATCATGTCAGGTTTACAGTGTACGGATACAATGACTTGGTGTGGTATCATGTCAGGTGTATAGTGTATGGATACAATGACTTGGTGTGGTATCATGTCAGGTTTACAGTGTACGGATACAATGACTTGGTGTGGTATCATGTCAGGTTTACAGTGTACGGATACAATGACTTGGTGTGGTATCATGTCAGGTGTACAGTGTACGGATACAATGACTTGGTGTGGTATCATGTTAGGTGTATAGTGTATGGATACAATGACTTGGTGTGATATCATGTCAGGTGTAAAGTGTACGGATACAATAACTCTGTGTTGTATCATGTCAGGTGTATAGTGTACGGATACAATGACTTGGTGTTGTATCATGTCAGGTGTACAGTGTACGGATACAATGACTTGGTGTGGTATCATGTCAGGTTTACAGTGTACGGATACTATGACTTGGTGTGATATCATGTCAGGTGTATAGTGTACGGATACTATGACTTGGTGTGATATCATGTCAGGTGTACAGTGTACGGATACTAGGACTTGGTGTGGTATCATGTCAGGTGTATAGTGTATGGATACTATGACTTGGTGTGATATCATGTCAGGTGTATAGTGTATGGATACTATGACTTGGTGTGATATCATGTCAGGTGTACAGTGTATGGATACTATGACTTGGTGTGGTATCATGTCAGGTGTATAGTGTATGGATACTATGACTTGGTGTGATATCATGTCAGGTGTACAGTGTACGGATACAATGATCTGATGTGGTATCATGTTAGGTGTATTGTTTAAGGATACAATGACTTGATGTAGTATCATGTCAGGTGTAAGGTGTATGAATACTATGACTTAGTGTGATATCATGTTAGGTGTATAGCGTATGGATACAATGACTTGGTGGGGTATCATGTAAGGTGTATGGTGTTAGGACTCTATGCCTTGATGTGGTATCATGTCAGGTGTATGGTGTAAGGACTCTATGACGTGGTGGGGTATCATGTCAGGTTATGGTGTAAGGATGCTATGACTTGGTGTGGTATCATGTCAGGAGTATTGTGTAAGGACTCTATGACTTAGTGGGGTATCATGCCAGGTTATGGTGTAAGGATACTATGACTTGGTGTGGTATCATGTCAGGAGTATTGTGTAAGGATTCTATGACTTGGTGGGGTAATTCAGGTTATGGTGTAAGGACTTTATGACTTGGTGGGGTATCATGTCAGGTTATGGTGTAAGGATACTATGACTTGGTGTGGTATTATGTCAGGAGTATTGTGTAAGGATACTATGACTTGGTGTGGTATCATGTCAGATTATGGTGTAAGGACTCTATAACTTGATGTGGTATCATGTCAGGAGTATGGTGTGAGGACTCTGTGACTTGGTGTGGTATCATGTAAGGAGTATGGTGTAAGGACTCTATGACCCTGTGTGGTATCATGTTAGGTGTATGGTGTAAGGACTCTATGACCTGGTGTGGTATCATGTCAGGAGTATGGTGTAAGGATACTATGACTTGGTGTGGTATCATGTCAGGTTATGGTGTAAGGACTTTATGACTTGGTGGGGTATCATGTCAGGTTATGGTGTAAGGACTCTATGACTTTGTGGGGTATCATGTCAGGTGTATGGTGTAAGGACTCTATGACCTGGTGTGGTATCATGTCAGGTTATGGTGTAAGGACTTTATGACTTGGTGGGGTATCATGTCAGGTTATGGTGTAAGGACTCTATGACTTTGTGGGGTATCATGTCAGGTGTATGGTGTAAGGACTCTATGACCTGGTGTGGTATCATGTCAGGTTATGGTGTAAGGACTCTATGACTTGGTGGGGTATCATTTCAGGAGTATTGTGTAAGGACTCTATGACTTGGTGGGGTATCATGTCAGGAGTATTGTGTAAGGACTCTATGACTTGGTGTGGTATCATGTCAGGTGTATGGTGTAAGGACTCTATGACTTGGTGTGGTATCATGTCAGATGTATGGAGTAAGGACTCCATGACTTGGTGTGGTATCATGTCAGGTGTGTGGTGTAAGGACTCTATGACTTGGTATGGTATCATGTTAGGTGTATGGTGTAAAGACTCTATGACTTGGTGGGGTATCATGTCAGGTGTATGGTGTAAGGATTCTATGACTTGGTGGGGTATCATGTCAGGTGTATGGTGTAAAGACTCTATGACTTGGTGTGGTATCATGTCAGGTGTATGGTGTAAGGACTCTATGACTTGGTGTGGTATCATGTCAGGTGTATGGTGTAAGGACTCTATGACTTGGTATGGTATCATGTTAGGTGTATGGTGTAAAGACTCTATGACTTGGTGTGGTATCATGTCAGGTGTATGGTGTAAGGACTCTATGACTTGGTGTGGTATCATGTCAGGTGTATGGTGTAAGGACTCTATGACTTGGTATGATATCATGTTAGGTGTATGGTGTAAGGACTCTATGACTTGGTGTGGTATCATGTCAGGTTATGGTGTAAGGATACAATGACTTGGTGTGGTATCATGTAAGGTGTATGGTGTAAGGATACAGTGACTTGGTGTGGTATTATGTCAGGTGTATGGTGCAATTACTATGACCTTTGTGATATCATGTAAGGATGCTAGGTCTTGGTATGATATCATGTTAGGTGAACGTCTGGACTTTTTCAATCAGGCTTCTTGTTTACGTATGGAAAAGTGGTTTTTTTTCTCTATCACTCTTATTTCACTGTATTCGTGTATTCCTCGGCATGAAGTAACAAATGGATATCTGTGTATGTCCCATAGCTAGATCTTTTAACGTAAGCTTCTTTTTTATTTCTTCTTGTTTCTCATTTCTTCTTATTACCATTCTCCTTGCACCTTGTATTACATGTGTTATATATTCTATATCCGTTTACTTCTCTTCTCTCTTATTCAATTATTTATACAATTTTGTTTATTCTGAAGAACAATCGGTGAACGGTCGTTGACATATACAAAGTTGATTTTTTTTCAACGTCATTTTAACTTCATCTATCTTTTCTTTTTGTAATATAAATTTCAAGTTGTTGCCCATTGCCATTTATGTTAACAATTTCAAATTGCGATAATAATAAAGTCACCCGGAAACTTAAATGTTTTATCAATCTTTCTTAACTATAATGAAAACCAAAACCATAACAAAAACAACAATATTTGAAAACTTTGAGACATTCGACTTGCCGAGAGCTTGGGATCAAATGAGGTTGAACATTATTTGTTCTTTTAGTATTGGTCAAGTTAACATGTATGTAACTATTGTTTTTCAACTGTTATTCAGTCTGGCTTTCATCTACTGGACATCGTGGACAACTCTACCGGAGACCTGCCGCTGCTGTTTGTGGGACTGTTTGAATGCCTCTCCGTCATCTATGTCTATGGTGCGACATGTCTTAATAAAGTTTGCATAGCGGTGATAGGTTTCAAACCAATCAGCGTGCTTGTGGGGTTGCCCATGTGTGTTCTGCTAATGCAAGAGATGGATTGTCAAAATGTTGTCAATTAAATACTACGACGAAAACTAATGACGTTGTTTTTGTTATTGTTGTTGTTGTTGTTGTTGTTGTTGATGATGATGATGATGATGATGATGATGATGATGATGATGAAGAAGAAAATGATGTTGAAGAAGATGATGATGATGATATGTTCTTGTTTTGTTGATACAGGTTTTTTCCGCTTCAAAGAAGACATTGAGATGATGCTTGGCACGTCTGTGGCTGTAAAGGCAGGGTTCCTCTACTTCACACCGCTGTGGTGTGTGTTCACCCCACTCGGACTGCTGGTGAGTGTAAATGATTACTTATATTTGTTCGTTTAAAATCAAAAACAATGATTTAATTTTTAATTGAATTACATGTCTGTCTGGCTGTTGTTGTTTGTTGGTTTGGTGTTGGTGATTTTGTCAGGAACCTTCCGGCCGGTAACATGCTAATAGCGAAGTCATATTGATGTGGTTTTCTTTTGTCTATGAATAAGTCTGTTTTAACAAACGAAGTGGCCCTTCTCTCATTTGGTCAAACTTGTGGATTGTATTTTTTCGCGGTTATCAATTCACATATTTCATCAAAACATACGCTAATCGGCATTAGACAGACAATCAAGCACTGTGTGTTAACAACTTAATAAAACTAAAAACTTTAAATTCAAAAGGAAACTAATTAACATTTTGTTTTAAAATAGATCATAATATTATAGGCACGCCAGGCAAATACTAATAACTACTTCATATATATCTCACCAACTGTTATGATTATGTAATTTCAGTCGACAACATTTTCTATTACTACTACTTAAATGTAGAATATGTTGATACAAACCAATATAAAAGCAAAATAAAGAGTAAATAATAGTAAAAATCATACTTACATAATCATCCACATAATGATTGAACGTATTCTAGAACTGTGATGATTCTGCTATGACCACTTTTATACTTATATCACTATTCTTGGGAAAGTTATAAGCATTTTTCTAAATATACCCTCCTGACAAAATTTCAAGACGGTTGTGATGGATACCATTAGTTGTTATACAGCACAAATGAGTTCATTCTTAAATACATTGGAGATTCTGTTTCTAGACACCCTAACGAACATTTTGATACCCATGGAAAAAGTCTAGAGGGGTCGGGGTGCGCGGTAACCATATGTAACTGCATGACTACATGAGTTTGTATCGTCGAGAAGAAAAATAGATGTCCGTGAAGGTGGCAGCCCAGCAGCCTGAAGTTGGCAGCCTAGCAGCCTGGCAGCGCAAAAATTTTAAAACGGCATGAAACGCATTATAATCACTTTCTTTAGGCTGCTAGGATACTAGCTTCACATTCGCAGCTTAGAGATTATGTGAATTTATAAGGATTATGTTCGTTTCATATCTTATATGCTTGTATTGTCGTGAGAAAGTAATAATAATGTATTTCAGGCCGTTTCAGAAATTCTTCAAATTTCACAAGCTTAGAAATTCGGATGCAAATAAGGCTGATTTCATAGCAAACGAGCTTGTAGTGTCCTTAAAAAGTGGTTATAATGCATTTCGGGCCATTTCAACATTTCTTACATCAATCGATGAGTTTAGGCTGCTTGGCTGCTTGGCTGCCAACTTCACGGACATGAAAAGATAGAAGAAAATTAGTGATAATTGGAATAAATCATGATCAATACTGACACATCCGATGTTTATAAGGCGTTTAATGGAAATCTCATTGTCAAAGTATTCAATAATAAAACATTTTACAAACGTTAATGTACGACATTATTACAAAATTGCAGTTGAAACAAAAACATGCAGTTAACTGTATAATATCACACGTTGTAGAAATGATCTCCACTACCACAATTTCTTTTACCCAGGCAGTGATAGTGTTCAAATGCATCCAGTACGAGACAAAACACTCGGAGTTTCCGGATATCTACGAGCCGTGGGCGGACACCCTCTGGTGGCTTATTGTCATGTTCGCCATTCTGCCCATCCCAGCCTGGTTCCTGGCTTATTTCTGCATTAATGGAGGTGCCAAGGTACCAGAAACACATTTTTTTCCAAGACATTTAACCTCGTGAAACTCTTAGTTTAAACAAAACGCCTAAAATAGGCCAAACCAGTAACTAGTCTTAAAATATTAAATGGATGAAAATGTTGCTAGAACATATGTAGTTTTTAACTTAAAACCTGCACAAAATCAACCTTCGGGATGTGCATGTATCAAACTGTCTTGCACAGTGAACCATCAAACAGCCTTTCTTGTAACAGTATTTATAGAAACAAGACACATGTAAATTACACAGAATCTCTAAACATTTAATTCATAACAACGATTTGTATAGAACATTTGAGGACTAACAATCTGTTAGCTGCGGGGGGCGGGGGGGGGGGGTGAAAGATTGGTATGGAACATTTGAGGACGATCAATCTAATAGATGGGTGAGATTGGCATAGAACATTTGAGGACGATCAATCTGTTAGCTTGGGAAGATTGGTATAGAGCAAATGAGGACGATCAACCTGCTAGTTGGGAGAGATTGGTATAGAGCATTTTAGGACGACCAATCTGTTAGCTGGGGCAGGTTGGTATAGAACATTTGAGGACGATCAATCTGTTAGCTGGGGAAGATTGGTTTAGAGCATTTGAAGACGATCAACCTGCTAGTTGGGGGAGATTGGTTAGAACATTTGAGGACGACCAATCTGTTAGCTGGGGCAGATTGGTATAGAACATTTGAGGACGATCAATCTGTTAGCTGGGGCAGATTGGTATAGAACATTTGAGGACGATCAATATGTTAGATGGGGGACATTGGAATAGAACATTTGAGGACGATCAATCTGTTAGCTTGGGAAGATTGGTATAGAGCAAATGAGGACGATCAACCTGCTAGTTGGGAGAGATTGGTATAGAGCATTTTAGGACGACCAATCTGTTAGCTGGGGCAGGTTGGTATAGAACATTTGAGGACGATCAATCTGTTAGCTGGGGAAGATTGGTTTAGAGCATTTGAAGACGATCAACCTGCTAGTTGGGAGAGATTGGTTAGAACATTTGAGGACGACCAATCTGTTAGCTGGGGCAGATTGGTATAGAACATTTGAGGACGATCAATCTGTTAGCTGGGGCAGATTGGTATAGAACATTTGAGGACGATCAATATGTTAGATGGGGGACATTGGTATAGAACATTTGAGGACGATCAATATGTTAGCTTGGGAAGATTGGTATAGAGCATTTGAGGACGATCAACCTGCTAGTTGGGGGCGATTGGTATAGAACATTTGAGGACGACCAATCTGTTAGCTGGGGCAGGTTGGTATAGAACATTTGAAGACGACCAATCTGTTAGCTGGGGCAGATTGGTATAGAACATTTGAGGACAATCACTCTGTTAGCTAGGTGAGATTGGTATAGAACATTTGAGGACGATCAATCTGTTAGCTGGGGCAGATTGGTGTAGAACATTTGAGAACGATCAATCTGTTAGCTAGGGCAGATTGTTATAGAGCATTTGAGGACAATCAACCTGCTAGTTGGGGGAGATTGGTATAGAACATTTGGAACGATCAATCTGTTAGCTGGGTGAGATTAGTATAGAACATTTGAGGACGATCAATCTATTAGCTGTGGGAGGTTGGTATAGAACATTTGAGGACGATTAATATGTTAAATGGGGAGATTGGTATAGAACATTTGAGGACGATCAGCCATCTAGTTGGGGGAGATTGGTATAGAACATTTGAAGACGACCAATCTGTTAGCTTGGGAAGATTGGTATAGAACATTTGAGGACGATCAATCTGTTAGCTGGGGAAGATTGGTATAGAGCATTTGAAGACGATCAACCTACTAGTTGGGGGAGATTGGTATAAAACATTTGAGGACGATCAATCTGTTAGCTGGGTGAGATTAGTATAGAACATTTGAGGACGATCAATCTATTAGCTGGGGGAGGTTGGTATAGAACATTTGAGGACGATCAATCTGTTAGTTGGGGGAGATTAGTATAGAACATTTGCGGACGATCAATCTATTAGCTGGGGGAGATTGGTATAGAACATTTGAGGACGACCAATGGAACATTTGAGGACGATCAATCTGTTAGCTCGGGGAGATTGGTATAGAACATTTGAGGACTCTCAATCTAGAAGATGGGTGAGATTGGTATAAAACATTTGAGAACGATCAAGCTGTTAGTTGGAGGAGATTGGTATAGAACATTTTAGGACGATCAATCGGTTAGCTGGGGCAGATTGGTAAAGAACATTTGAGGACGATCAATCTGTTAGCAGGGGCAGATTGGTAAAGGACATTTGAGGACGATCAATCTGTTAGCTGGGGCAGATTGGTGTAGAACATTTGAGGACTATCAATCTGTTAGCTGGGGCAGATTGGTATTGAACCTTTGAGGACGATCAATGTGTTAGATAGGGGACATTGGTATAGAACATTTGAGGACGATCAATATGTTACATAGGGGACATTGGTATAGAACATTTGAGGACGATCAATCTGTTAGCTGGGGAAGATTGGTATAGAGCATTTCAGGACGATCAACCTGCTAGTTGGGGAGATTGGTATAGAACATTTGAGGACGACCAATCTGTTAGCTGGGGCAGATTGGTATAGAACATTTGAGGACGATCACTCTGTTAGCTGGGGAAGATTGGTATAGAGCATTTGAGGACGATCAACCTGCTTATAGTTGAGGGAAATTGGTATAGAACATTTGAGGACGACCAATCTGTTAGCAGGGGCAGATTGGTAAAGAACATTTGAGGACGATCAATCTGTTAGCTGGGGCAGATTGGTGTAGAACATTTGAGGACGATCAATCTGTTAGCTGGGGGGATTGGTATAGAACATTTGAGGACGATCAATATGTTAGATGGGGGGACATTGGTATAGAACATTTGATGACTAATAATCTGTTAGTTTGGGGAGATTGTTATAGAACATTTGAGGACGATCAGCCTGCTAGTTGAGGCAGATTGTTTTAGATCATTTGAGGACGATCAATCTGTTAGTTGGGGGAGATTAGTAAAGATTATTTGAGCTCACCTCATCTGTTTGTGTATATTAAATCCTAGTGGAGGCCCACTATATCTGCTCTGGTGATATTGAATCCAAGTGAAAGCTTACTTTATCTGCTCTGGTTACAATAAATCTCAATGGATGATCACTTTATCTACTCTGGTTTCATTAAATTCAAGTGAAAACTCACTTTATCTGCTCTTATTTCATTGAATCCCACTGTCTGCTCTGCTGACATTTATCCCAGTGGATACTCACTGTATCTGCGGTGGTTGCATAGAATCCAAGTGGAAGTTCACTTTATTTGCTCTGGTTATATTAAATCCGAGTGGAGGCTCACTTTATCTGCTCTTGTTTCATTGAATCCGATTCGAAGCTAACTTTATCAGCTCTTGTTTTATTGAATCCTTGTGGAACTTCACTTTATCTGCTCTTGTTTAATTGAATCCCACTTGAGGGTCACTTTATCTGCTCTTGTTACATTGTATCCCACTGGAGGCTCACTCTATCCTCTCTTGTTACATTGAATCCCACTCGATGCTCTCTTTATCTGCTCTTGATTCATTAAATCCCAGTGAAGACTCACTTTATCTGCTTTTGTTTATTTAAGCCGCAGCAGAAGATCACTTTATCTGCTCTTGTTTCCTTGAGTCCCAGTGGAAGTTCATTTTATCTGTTCTTGTTACGATGAATCCCAGTGGAGGCTCACTTTATCTGTTCTTGTTACATTGAATCCCACTCCATGCTCTCTTTATCTGCTCTTGATTCATTAAATCCCAGTAAAGTCTCGCTTTATCTGTTCTTGTTACATTGAATTCCAGCGGAGGCTCACTTTATCTGCTCTTGTTACATTGAATCCAACTGAAGGCTTACTTTATCTCCTCTTGTTACATTGAATCCCACTGAAGGCTCACTTTATCTGCCCTTGTAACATTGAATCCCCCTGGAAGCTCACTTTATCTGCTCGTGTTACATTGAATCCCAATGAAGGCTCACTTTATCTGCTCTTGTTACATTGAATCCAACTGAAGGCTTACTTTATCTGCTCTTGTTACATTGAATCCCACTGAAGGCTCACTTTATCTGCTCTTGTTACATTGAATCCCAATGAAGACTTACTTTATCTGCTCTTGTTACATTGAATCCCCCTGAAGGCTCACTTTATCTACTCTTGTTACATTGTATACCACTTGAGGCTCACTTTATCTGCTCTTGTTTCATTGAATCCCACTGAAGGCTCACTTAATCTGCTCTTGTTACATTGTATCCCACTGAAGGCTCACTTTATCTGCTCTTGTTACATTGTATCCCACTGGAGGATCACTTAATCTGCTCTTGTTTCATTGAATCCCACTGAAGGCTCACTTAATCTGCTCTTGTTTACATTGTATCCCACTGAAGGCTCACTTAATCTGCTCTTGTTTCATTGAATCCCACTGAAGGCTCACTTAATCTGCTCTTGTTTACATTGTATCCCACTGAAGGCTCACTTAATCTGCTCTTGTTTCATTGAATCCCACTGAAGGCTCACTTTATCTGCTCTTGTTTACATTGTATCCCACTGAAGGCTCACTTAATCTGCTCTTGTTACATTGTATCCCACTGGAGGATCACTTAATCTGCTCTTGTTACATTGAATTCATGTGGATTATAATACAACTTTTCAAATATAACTTTGTTTCTCATAACCTTCCAAGGTGGTAACTGATGGTTTTTCTTTTGTATGCTATGTCTCGTCTCTTTGTTTTTGTCACATTTATATTTACCACGTTTGACTTTGTCTTCAGGTAGATTAAATTTAAATGTATGTGGAAATTTTGATAGAACCTTTTCCTATTTACCTATGCATAGTAATAAGACGAAACAAAGAGATTATGGCATTAAGTAAGTACATTGGTTTTCAAATACAGAAGACTCGTATGAACTATTGGAGACATTAAAAAAGTTTCTTACAATTCTGGTTGTGTTACAAAAAATGGTTCCTACACTGCCATGAATTCCGAGAAGAAAAGAACTGATGCAGAATATATTAAATCTTAGTCTGTTTCTAACATGAAAACTCGAAAACAATGACGTATAACGTATGACCACGTAATTGTTCATTGTACAATCAAATATCAATACAAAACAACACAAATGCAACGAACTTGTGTAAGAAAGATTTATCGTTCAAGCTGGAATGTTGAAATAATAATAAACGCAGCATGTACAAACATCATAACTCCTACATAGTGCTTAGCAATCGGAACACCTCGGACAATCCACGAATCATCTCTCTGATGTATGTAGGTAGTCGAATCACCTCGGCCATTTTCCTAAATGGGGCTACTTTTGACATTTATGTTAGCAAATTGTGACACCGTATTTCAATGGGTTTAAAACTCACTTTATTGTACAAATACAGCTTGTAAAATTGATCAATAATCTCATTAATGTTACTTTTTCAGTTGCTGAGAAGTGTCACCAGACCTACTGATAAATGGGGGCCATGTTTGGATGAACACAAGACAGGGATATACAGGTGCATGTTTCGTTTCCGTGTTCTCCACATCTCGCCCTCCTTCATTTTCTTTATTGGGTCGCCCTATATCTATAATTGGTTTTGCAAGTGCCTATTGGGTGACGTCATAGAAGTATTTTTTGAAACGGAAATTGTTATTCTATTTCAGATGTTAAAGAACACATTGTTTCATTTATACTAAAGTGTTCTGTTTCTTTTGTTGTGTCTTCTAAAGAACTATTATACATAAACAAAAATAACGTAACTAGTAAACTTTTACGCATACCGATTGTAAATTCTTTTTTTCACATTGCAGGATTGCACTAATTCTACCACTATCCCTTCGGTGCCATATTCATTATTAAGCATATCTTCATATACAAGATTTGTTGTTTTCTTTTATAATGATCAGTAATCGCAGTTGTTATCTTTTTTTTACACCCAACAAAAAGCTTTTGGGGGCGAATCGTGAAATAACAGTTCGGTGAATATTACAATTAGTGGTGTGTTTAGTTTAGATTTGGACAGACTACACTAATTATCAAACACATTTGCTTGAACACTTTGATAGACATATGTGCATTCAAGATTTCTTAAGACTTAAACTTCATGGTTTTACTTTTGTTTTAAAGAATAGTATAAATAAATAGGTCATATAAATGTTTTTGTTGCATGTTGTAAAGATTTCTCACGCTAAGACGGGTGTTGGTGATTTCGCAACCTTTCATAGTCGTACCACTATTATTTGTTTGGAACTTCGTACGGCATTTGTTGAGTAGGTGTTATTCACAGATGTTGTTGTGTTGCCTTAGGAATTAAAACGTGCAATTCACACTTACACATTTACTCAGTTAACATCATACGCATTTTGAAACATTTTTATTCCACAATAGCAAATGATTTGGTGCTAAATGCTACTATGCTAAATATGCGTAGCTTTTAGAAATATTATTTCCGGCGACTTTAATGCTTTGCATGCACTTTTCCTTGTTTTAAGTTATAATTCTACATGTATAATGCGTTCTAAGAAGTCCTGTGTTTGTTCTTGTGTTGACACGCTCTTTGTTATATATTTCAGCCCGAGCTTGTACATTAGCCCGATTAATCCTTCATACAAACATCACAACATAGACAGTCCTGTAACCATGGAAACGACGTATGACAACAAAGGCTTCATGGTCTCCACAAACATGTAGCTATTGTCAGTCCACAATGGATCAAAGTTGGACGACTGCATCAGACCGGTACAAATGTCTCAAATGTGGAAAGAAAACTATACATGTAGAAAAACCCAGTTTAAAGTGTATCATGAAATGTGTGTTGTGATTGAAAGAGGACATTAGTCTCAATGAAGAGGTTTTTTAAAAGCTGTACATATGTACTGACATGTACATATGTACTGGCATGTACGTATGTATTGGTATTTACGTATGTACTGACATGTACGTATGTACTGGTATGTACGTATGGTATGTACTGGTATGTACGTATGTACTGGCGTGTACGTATGTACTGGCATGTACGTATGTACTGGTATGTACGTATGGTATGTACTGGTATGTACGTATGTACTGACATGTACATATGTACTGGCATGTACGTATGTACTGGTATGTACGTATGGTATGTACTGGTATGTACGTATGTACTGACATGTACATATGTACTGACATGTACGTATGTACTGGTATGTACGTATGGTATGTACTGGTATGTACGTATGTACTGACATGTACATATGTACTGGCATGTACGTATGTATTGGTATTTACGTATGTACTGACATGTACGTATGTACTGGCATGTACGTATGTACTGGTATGTACGTATGGTATGTACTGGTATGTACGTATGTACTGGCGTGTACGTATGTACTGGCATGTACGTATGTACTGGTATGTACATATGTACATGGAATTACAAACAACTGTTGCAACACATACAAGCGTTAATTTGTTCGATTACAAACGAGGTTTCCGATGAAAGTCAAGTTATTTGAATACCAATATTTTGACGTTTGACTATTGTTTTTTTTTAAATACGTTCTGTCCGGATTGAAGAAAGTTGTACTAGTACTGTAGTTAATTTGAAATCGATGTCTTATACGAATAAAGATATGAAACACATACATGTGCATTTTAATTTTATTTTCTTTCGTTCTAAACATTTTAATGCAAACACCGTGCTCAACTAGCACTGCAGTCCAATATGACCGAAATCATCAAACTTCCGGTTTCTTTCATGCTTAGTTTAGGTTGTTTTAAATTTTGTTATTGATTTCGAACAAATACATTTCCCACACGTAGCCCCTCTGTGTTTTATGTTAAATCTATGTAATCCAACCGAATAATTCAGTGATACGAATATATGCAGATGTAAAAATTAATTTATCCAGTTTATATTGCCTATCTCTACGGTCGGGTCATTTTATCCTGGCTATCTGTAATCTTTAACAACAGTTTCTAATATTTTAACAGCATATAGATACAATGTATTATACAAATCTGTTGGTATTGACACTTAAAAATTATGATACAATAACACCGAAATAGTAAAAACCAATTCTACGTTGGTTGAAGTGAAAATGTGATGGCTGGAATATTTAATGTTATTTTCACTGAAGTTAAATAACACCTCAAACTAATTCCACTGGTGTTATTTTCATTAATAACGCTTCCACTGGTGTTTTCTTCACTAATAATGCTTCCACTGGTGTAATTTTCACTAATAACACTTCCACTGGTGTAATTTTCACTAATATTGCTTCCACTGGTGTTATTTTCACTAATAACGCTTCCACTGGTGTAATTTTCATTAATATCGCTTCCACTGGTGTTTTCTTCACTAATAACGCTTCCACTGGTGTAATTTTCATTAATATCGCTTCCACTGGTGTTTTCTTCACTAATATCGCTTCCACTGGTGTTATTTTCATTAATAACGCTCCCACTGGTGTTTTCTTCACTAATAATGCTTCCACTGGTGTTATTTTCACTAATAACGCTTCTACTGGTGTTATTTTCATTAATATCGCTTCCACTGGTGTAATTTTCATTAATATCGCTTCCACTGGTGGTTTCTTCACTAATAAAGCTTCCACTGGTGTAATTTTCATTAATATCGCTTCCACTGGTGTTTTCTTCACTAATAACGCTTCCACTGGTGTAATTTTCATTAACATCGCTTCCACTGGGGTTTTCTTCACTAATAGCGCTTCCACTGGTGGTTTCTTCACTAATATCGCTTCCACTGGTGTTTTCTTCACTAATAACGCTTCCACTGGTGTAATTTTCACGAATAACGCTACCACTGGTGTTATTTTCTCTAATAACGCTTCCACTGGTGTTTTCTTCACTAATATCGCTTCCACTGGTGGTTTCTTCACTAATATCGCTTCCACTGGTGTTTTCTTCACTAATAACGCTTCCACTGGTGTTTTCTTCACTAATATCGCTTCCACTGGTGGTTTCTTCACTAATATCGCTTCCACTGGTGTTTTCTTCACTAATAACGCTTCCACTGGTGTTTTCTTCACTAATAACGCTTCCACTGGTGGTTTCTTCACTAATAAAGCTTCCACTGGTGTAATTTTCATTAATAACGCTTCCACTGGTGTTATTTTCATTAATAACGCTTCCACTGGTGTTATTTTCATTAATAACGCTTCCACTGGTGTTATTTTCACTAATAACGCTTCCACTGGTGTTATTTTCATTAATAACGCTTCCACTGGTGTTTTATTCACTAATAATGCTTCCACTGGTGTTATTTTCACAGATAACGCTTCCACTGGTGTAATTTTCACTAATAACGCTTCCACTGGTGTAATTTTCATTAATAACGCTTCCACTGGTGTAATTTTCATTAATATCGCTTCCACTGGTGTTTTCTTCACTAATAACGTAGCTGTTTCAACAATAAGCATGAAAGAAATATACCGTCTTATTGCAAAATAAGTAATAAAATATACTGCATAGAGACTGGGTATAGGAAACATAGTGGATAGATATTACAGATAGCAAGGATATAATCGCCAGACGGTGGAGATAGGCAATATATACTGGATAGAGATTACAGATAGCCAGGATATAATAGCCCGACATTATAGATAGGCAATATATACTGGATAGAGATTAGAGATAGCCAGGATATAATAGGCCGGCATTACAGACAGGCAATATATACTGGATAGAGATTACAGAAAACCAGGATATAATAGCCCGACATTATAGATAGGCAATATATACTGGATAGAGATTAGAGATA
This sequence comes from Sinonovacula constricta, assembly GCA_007844125.1. Lineage (NCBI taxonomy): Eukaryota > Metazoa > Mollusca > Bivalvia > Cardiida > Solecurtidae > Sinonovacula > Sinonovacula constricta. The sequence continues at coordinate 1,342,670 of CM017573.1, read as the reverse complement.
GCCAGGATATAATAGCCCGGCATTATAGATAGGCAATAAATACTGGATAGAGATTACAGATAGGCAGGATATAATAGCCCGACATTATAGATAGGCAATATATACTGGATAGAGTTACAGATAGCCAGGATATAATAGCCCGACATTATAGATAGGCAATATATACTGGATAGAGTTACAGATAGCCAGGATATAATAGCCCGACATTATAGATAGGCAATATATACTGGATAGAGTTACAGATAGCCAGGATATAATAGGCCGGCATTATAGATAGGCAATATATACTGGATAGAGATTAGAGACAGCCAGGATACAATAGCCCGGCATTATAGATAAGCAATATATACTGGATAGAGATTATAGATAGGCAATATATACTGGATAGAGATTAGAGATAGCCAGGATATAATAGCCCGACATTACAGATAGGCAATATATACTGGATAGAGATTACAGATAGCCAGGATATAATAGCCCGACATTATAGATAGGCAATAAATACTGGATAGAGATTACAGAAAGCCAGGATATAATAGCCCGACATTACAGATAGGCAATATATACTGGATAGACATTTGAGATAGCCAGGATATAATAGGCCGACATTATAGATAGGCAATATATACTGGATAGAGATAAGAGATAGCCAGGATATAATAGCCCGGCATTACAGATAGGCAATATATACCGGATAGACATTTGAGATAGCCAGGATATAATAGGCCGACATTATAGATAGGCAATATATACTGGATAGAGATTACAGAAAGCCAGGATATAATAGGCCGACATTATAGATAGGCAATATATACTGGATAGAGATTACAGATAGCCAGGATATAATAGCCCGACATTACAGATAGGCAAAATATACTGGATAGAGATTAGAGATAGCCAGGATATAATAGGCCGACATTATAGATAGGCAATATATACTGGATAGAGATTAGAGATAGGCAATATATACTGGATAGAGATTATAGATAGGCAATATATACTGGACAGAGATTAGAGATAGCCAGGATATAATAGCCCGGCATTACAGATAGGCAATATATACTGGATAGAGATTACAGATAGCCAGGATATAATAGCCCGGCATTACAGATAGGCAATATATACTGGATAGAGATTAGAGATAGCCAGGATATAATAGCCCGGCATTACAGATAGGCAATATATACCGGATAGACATTTGAGATAGCCAGGATATAATAGGCCGACATTATAGATAGGCAATATATACTGGATAGAGATTACAGAAAGCCAGGATATAATAGGCCGACATTATAGATAGGCAATATATACTGGATAGAGATTACAGATAGCCAGGATATAATAGCCCGACATTACAGATAGGCAAAATATACTGGATAGAGATTAGAGATAGCCAGGATATAATAGGCCGACATTATAGATAGGCAATATATACTGGATAGAGATTAGAGATAGGCAATATATACTGGATAGAGATTATAGATAGGCAATATATACTGGACAGAGATTAGAGATAGCCAGGATATAATAGCCCGGCATTACAGATAGGCAATATATACTGGATAGAGATTACAGATAGCCAGGATATAATAGCCCGGCATTACAGATAGGCAATATATACTGGATAGAGATTAGAGATAGCCAGGATATAATAGCCCGGCATTACAGATAGGCAATATATACCGGATAGACATTTGAGATAGCCAGGATATAATAGGCCGACATTATAGATAGGCAATATATACTGGATAGAGATTAGAGATAGCCAGGATATAATAGGCCGACATTACAGATAGGCAAAATATACTGGACAGAGATTACAGATAGCCAGGATATAATAGCCCGACATTATAGATAGGCAATATATACTGGACAGAGATTAGAGATAGCCAGGATATAATAGCCCGACATTACAGATAGGCAATATATACTGGACAGAGATTAGAGATAGCCAGGATATAGTAGGCCGACATTATAGATAGGCAATATATACTGGACAGAGATTAGAGATAGCCAGGATATAATAGGCCGACATTATAGATAGGCAATATATACTGGATAGAGATTACAGATAGCCAGAATATAATAGGCCGACATTATAGATAGGCAATATATACTGGATAGAGATTACAGATAGCCAGGATATAATAGCCCGACATTACAGATAGGCAATATATACTGGACAGAGATTAGAGATAGCCAGGACATAATAGCCCGGCATTACAGATAGGCAATATATACCGGATAGACATTTGAGATAGCCAGGATATAATAGGCCGACATTATATATAGGCAATATATACTGGATAGAGATTACAGAAAGCCAGGATATAATAGGCCGACATTACAGGTAGGCAATATATACTGGACAGAGATTAGAGATAGCCAGGATATAACAGCCTGGCATTACAGATAGGCAATATATTCCGGATAGAGATTACAGATAGCCAGGATATAATAGCCCGACATTACAGATAGGCAATATATACTGGATAGAGATTACAGATAGCCAGGATATAATAGCCCGACATTATAGATAAGCAATATATACTGGATAGAGTTACAGATAGCCAGGATATAATAGGCCGACATTATAGATAGGTAATAAATACTGGACAGGAATTAGAGATAGCCAGGATATAATAGCCCGACATTATAGATAGGCAATATATACTGGATAGACATTAGAGATAGCCAGGATATAAAAGTCCGACATTATAGATAGGCAATATATACTGGATAGAGATAAGAGATAGCCAGGATATAACAGCCCGACATTATAGATAGGCAATATATACTGGATAGAGATAAGAGATAGCCAGGATATAATAGCCCGGCATTACAGATAGGCAATATATACCGGATAGACATTTGAGATAGCCACGATATAATAGGCCGACATTACAGATAGGCAATATATACTGGATAGAGATTACAGATAGCCAGGATATAATAGCCCGACATTATAGATAGGCAATATATACTGGATAGAGATTAGAGATAGCCAGGATATAATAGCCCGGCATTACAGATAGGATATATATACCGGATAGACATTTGAGATAGCCAGGATATAATAGGCCGACATTATAGATAGGTAATATATACTGGATAGGAATTAGAGATAGCCAGTATATAATAGGCCGACATTATAGATAGGCAATATATATCGGATAGAGTTAGAGATTGCCAGGATATAATAGGCCGACATTACAGATAGGCAATATATACCGGATAGACATTAGCGATAGCCAGGATATAAAAGGCCGATATTATAGATAGGCAATATATACTGGATAGAGATTAGAGACAGCCAGGATATAATAGCCCGACATTATAGATAGGCAATATATACTGGATAGAGATTAGAGACAGCCAGGATATAATAGCCCGACAGTATAGATAGGCAATATATGCCGGATAGAGATTATAGATAGGCAATATATACTGGATATAGATTACAGATAGGCAATATATACTGGATAGAGATTACAGACAGGCAATATATACTGGATAGACATTACAGATAGCCAGGATATAATAGGCCGACATGATAGATAGGCAATATATACTGGATAGAGTAAGAGATAGCCAGGATATAATAGCCCGACATTACAGATAAGCAATATATACTGGATAGGAATTAGAGATAACCAGGATATAATAGGCCGACATTATAGATAGGCAATATATACTGGATAGACATTAGAGATAGCCAGGACATAATAGGCCGACATTATAGATAGGCAATATATACTGGATAGAGATTAGAGATAGGCAATATATACTGGACAGAGATTAGAGATAGCCAGGACATAATAGGCCGACATTAGAGATAGGCAATATATACTGGACAAAGATTAGAGATAGCCAGGATATAATAGGCCGACATTATAGATAGGCAATATATACTGGATAGAGATTACAGAAAGCCACGATATAATAGGCCGACATTATAGATAGGCAATATATACTGGATAGAGATTACAGATAGCCAGGATATAATAGCCCGACATTATAGATAAGCAATATATACTGGATAGAGTTACAGATAGCCAGGATATAATAGGCCGACATTATAGATAGGTAATATATACTAGATAGGAATTAGAGATAGCCAGGATATAATAGGCCGACATTACAGATAGGCAATATATACTGGATAGGAATTAGAGATAGCCAGGATATAATAGGCCGATATTATAGATAGGCAATATATACTGGATAGACATTAGAGATAGCCAGGATATAAAAGTCCGACATTATAGATAGGCAATATATACTGGATAGAGATAAGAGATAGCCAGGATATAACAGCCCGACATTATAGATAGGCAATATATACTGGATAGAGATAAGAGATAGCCAGGATATAATAGCCCGACATTACAGATAGGCAATATATAACAGATAGACATTTGAGATAGCCAGGATATAATAGGCCGACATTATAGATAGGCAATATATACTGGATAGAGATTACAGATAGCCAGGATATAATAGCCCGACATTATAGATAGGCAATATATACTGGATAGAGATTAGAGATAGCCAGGATATAATAGCCCGGCATTACAGATAGGCAATATATACCGGATAGACATTTGAGATAGCCAGGATATAATAGGCCGACATTATAGATAGGTAATCTATACTGGATAGGAATTAGAGATAGCCAGTATATAATAGGCCGACATTACAGATAGGCAATATATAGTGGATAGACATTAGAGTTAGCCAGAATATAAAAGTCCGTCATTATAGATAGGCAATATATACTGGATAGAGATTAGAGATAGCCAGGATATAATAGCCCGACATTATAGATAGGCAATATATACTGGATAGAGATTACAGATAGGCAGGATATAATAGGCCGACATTATAGATAGGCAATATTTACTGGACAGAGATTAGAGATAGCCAGGAGATAATAGCCCGGCATTACAGATAGGCAATATATACTGGATAGAGATTAGAGATAGCCAGGATATAATAGCCCGACATTATAGATAGGCAATATATACTGGATAGAGATTAGAGATAGCCAGGATATAATAGCCCGGTATTACAAATAGGCAATATATACTGGATAGAGATTAGAGATAGCCAGGATATAATAGCCCGGCATTACAGATAGGCAATATACACTGGATAGAGATTAGAGATAGCCAGGATATACTGTATAACACTTTATTTTTGCGCATCAAAAAGTTCGCGATTTTATCATTTTAGACACTTTTAGACATTTCGCGTAAGTAAATGTTTGCGAGAAACCAATTCTAGGGGTGGTCGTAATATTAACACATTCATAAAAATCACTAGAGATCACCGCTTAAGAAATATATACACGTCCTAAATATCGCCCGAGGGCAAGAGATCGTAGGCCAATTATGTCAAGCAATACCTGTAAAATATACCTGTAATTGGCTTTGTATACACAACCGGTCTTATATCTGGTTATTATTCACATCTTTAACAACAGGTCACCTTTTTGCATGTTGCAGCTGTGATCAGACGGCGATTGCTATATTCGATGTATTCAATTAAATGCATGGGACATGGCTAATAAAAGCCCATCAGGCAATTTGTGATAAGCCGGACATTATTATGGTGAATGGCTGGAATATAAATATAGTGAAGGTAAAATAAATAAAATGTTATTTTCAGAATTTACTCATTCTTGACTCTGCAATAATTCCCATGTGCATATACACGTATTTTGAATAACACACAGCATACAAAACATGTCATGGTTGGTGAATAGTACGGTAGCTATTGACAGAACACCGTTTGGCTTGGTCAAAAAATTTCGCTGTCGAAAATGTACGCGAATATAGGTCGATCGCGAAAAACGCGAAATTTATCACCACGCGAACTTTACGTGTTATACAGTAATAGCCCGACATTATAGATAGGCAATATATACTGGATAGAGATTACAGATAGGCAGGATATAATAGGCCGACATTATAGATAGGCAATATTTACTGGACAGAGATTAGAGATAGCCAGGAGATAATAGCCCGGCATTACAGATAGGCAATATATACTGGATAGAGATTAGAGATAGCCAGGATATAATAGCCCGACATTATAGATAGGCAATATATACTGGATAGAGATTAGAGATAGCCAGGATATAATAGCCCGGTATTACAAATAGGCAATATATACTGGATAGAGATTAGAGATAGCCAGGATATAATAGCCCGGTATTACAAATAGGCAATATATACTGGATAGAGATTAGAGATAGCCAGGATATAATAGCCCGGCATTACAGATAGGCAATATACACTGGATAGGAATTAGAGATGACCAGGATATAATAGCCCGTCATTACAGATAGGCAATATATACTGGATAGAGATTACAGCTAGGCAATATATACTGGATAGAGATTAGAGATAGCCAGGATATAATAGCCCGGTATTACAAATAGGCAATATATACTGGATAGAGATTAGAGATAGCCAGGATATAATAGCCCGGTATTACAAATAGGCAATATATACTGGATAGAGATTAGAGATAGCCAGGATATAATAGCCCGGTATTACAAATAGGCAATATATACTGGATAGAGATTAGAGATAGCCAGGATATAATAGCCCGGCATTACAGATAGGCAATATACACTGGATAGGAATTAGAGATAGCCAGGATATAATAGGCCGACATTATAGATAGGCAATATATACTGGATAGACATTAGAGATAGCCAGGACATAATAGGCCGACATTATAGATAGGCAATATATACTGGATAGAGATTAGAGATAGGCAATATATACTGTACAGAGATTAGAGATAGCCAGGACATAATAGGCCGACATTAGAGATAGGCAATATATACTGGACAAAGATTAGAGATAGCCAGGATATAATAGCCCGACATTATAGATAGGCAATATATACTGGATAGAGATTACAGATAGGCAGGATATAATAGGCCGACATTATAGATAGGCAATATTTACTGGACAGAGATTAGAGATAGCCAGGAGATAATAGCCCGGCATTACAGATAGGCAATATATACTGGATAGAGATTAGAGATAGCCAGGATATAATAGCCCGACATTATAGATAGGCAATATATACTGGATAGAGATTAGAGATAGCCAGGATATAATAGCCCGGTATTACAAATAGGCAATATATACTGGATAGAGATTAGAGATAGCCAGGATATAATAGCCCGGTATTACAAATAGGCAATATATACTGGATAGAGATTAGAGATAGCCAGGATATAATAGCCCGGCATTACAGATAGGCAATATACACTGGATAGGAATTAGAGATGACCAGGATATAATAGCCCGTCATTACAGATAGGCAATATATACTGGATAGAGATTACAGCTAGGCAATATATACTGGATAGACCTTACAGATAGCCAGGATACAATAGGCCGACATTAGAGATAGGCAATATATACTGGATAGGAATTAGAGATAACCAGGATATAATAGCCCGTCATTACAGATAGGCAATATATACTGGATAGAGATTACAGATAGCCAGGATATAATAGGCCGACATTAGAGATAGGCAATATATACTGGATAGAGATTACAGATAGGCAATATATACTGGATAGACATTACAGATAGCCAGGATATAATAGGCCGACATTAGAGATAGGCAATATATACTGGATAGAGATTACAGATAGCCACGATATAATAGGCCGACATTACAGATAGGCAATATATACTGGATAGAGATTACAGATAGCCAGGATATAATAGGCCGACATTATAGATAGGCAAGATATACTGGATAGAGATTACAGATAGCCAGGATATAATAGGCCGACATTATAGATAGGCAATATATACTGGATAGAAATTACAGATAGCCAGGATATAATAGGCCGACATTATAGATAGGCAACATATACTGGATAGAGATTAGAGATAGACAATATATACTGGATAGAGATTATAGATACTCAATATATAATGGACAGAGATTAGAGATAGCCAGGATATAATAGCCCGGCATTACAGATAGTCAATATATACTGGACAGAGATTAGAGATAGCCAGGATATAATAGCCCGACATTATAGATAGGCAACATATATACTGGACAGAGATAAGAGATAGCCAGGATATAATAGGCTGGCATTACAGATAGGCAATATATACTCGATAGAGATTAGAGATAGCCAGTATATAATAGGCCGACATTATAGATAGGCAATATATACTGGATAGAGATTATAGATAGGCAATGTATACTGGAAAGAGATTACAGATAGGCAATATATACTGGATAGAGATTAGAGATAGCCAGGATATAATAGCCCGGCATTACAGATAGGCAATATATACAGGACAGAGATTAGAGATAGCCAGGATATTATAGCCCGGCATTACAGATAGGCAATATATACTGGACAGAGATTACAGAAAACCAGGATATAATAGCCCGGCATAATAGATAGGCAATATATACTGGATAGAGATTAGAGATAGCCAGGATATGATAGGCCGACATTATAGATAGGCAATATATACTGGAGAGAGATTAGAGATAGCCAGGATATAATAGCCCGACATTATAGATAGGCAATATATACTGGACAGAGATTAGAGATAGCCAGGATATAAAAGGCCGACATTATAGATAGGCAATATATACTGGACAGAGATTAGAGAAAGCCAGGATAAAATAGGCCGACATTACAGATAGACAATATATACTGGATAGAGATTACAGAAAGGCAGGATATAATAGCCCGACATTACAGATAGGCAATATATACTGGACAGAGATTAAAGATAGCCAGGATATAATAGGCCGACATTATAGATAGGTAATATATACTGGATAGGAATTAGAGATAGCCAGTATATAATAGGCCGACATTACAGATAGGCAATATATACTGGATAGACATTAGAGTTAGCCAGAATATAAAAGTCCGTCATTATAGATAGGCAATATATACTGGATAGAGATTAGAGATAGCCAGGATATAATAGCCCGACATTATAGATAGGCAATATATACTGGATAGAGATTACAGATAGGCAGGATATAATAGGCCGACATTATAGATAGGCAATATTTACTGGACAGAGATTAGAGACAGGCAGGATATAATAGCCCGGCATTACAGATAGGCAATATATACTGGATAGAGGTTACAGATAGCCAGGATATAATAGGCCGACATTACAGATAGGCAATATATACTGGAGAGAGATTAGAGATAGCCAGGATATAATAGGCCGACATTATAGATAGGCAATATATACTGGACAGAGATTAGAGATAGCCAGGATATAATAGCCCGACATTACAGATAGGCAATATATACTGGACAGAGATTAGAGATAGCCAGGATATAGTAGGCCGACATTATAGATAGGCAATATATACTGGATAGAGATTAGAGATAGCCAGGATATAATAGGCCGACATTATAGATAGGCAATATATACTTGACAGAGATTACAGATAGCCAGAATATAATAGGCCGACATTATAGATAGGCAATATATACTGGATAGAGATTACAGATAGCCAGGATATAATAGCCCGACATTACAGATAGGCAATATATATTGGATAGAGTTAGAGATTGCAAGGACATAATAGGCCGACATTACAGATAGGCAATATATACTGGATAGAGATTAGAGATAGGCAATATATACTGGACAGAGATTACAGATAGCCAGAATATAATAGGCCGACATTATAGATAGGCAATATATACTGGATAGAGATTAGAGATAGCCAGGATATAATAGCCCGACATTATAGATAGGCAATATATACTGGATAGAGTTAGAGATTGCCAGGATATAATAGGCCGACATAACAGATAGGCAATATATACTGGATAGAAATTAGAGATAGGCAATATATACTGGACAGAGATTAGAGATAGCCAGGATATAATTGGCCGACATTATAGATAGGCAATATATACTGGACAGAGATTACAGATAGCCAGGATATAATTGGCCGACATTATAGATAGGCAATATATACTGGACAGAGATTACAGACAGCCAGAATATAATAGGCCGACATTATAGATAGGTAATATATACTGGACAGAGATTAGAGATAGCCAGGATATATTAGGCCGGCATTACAGATAGGCAATATATACTGGATAGAGATTACAGAAAGCCAGGATATAATAGGCCGACATTACAGGTAGGCAATATATACTGGACAAGAGATTAGAGATAGCCAGGATATAACAGCCCGGCATTACAGATAGGCAATATATACCGGATAGAGATTACAGATAGCCAGGATATAATAGCCCGACATTACAGATAGGCAATATATACTGGATAGAGATTAGAGATAGCCAGGATATAATAGACCTACATTATAGATAGGCAAAATATACTGGATAGAGATTAGAGATAGCCAGGATATAATAGGCCGACATTACAGATAGGCAATATATATTGGATAGAGATTAGAGATAGCCAGGATATAATAGACCTACTTTATAGATAGGCAATATATACTGGATAGAGTTAGAGATTGCCAGGATATAATAGACCTACATTACAGATAGGCAATATATACTGGATAGAGATTACAGATAGCCAGGATATAATAGGCCGACATTACAGATAGGCAATATATATCGGATAGAGTTAGAGATTGCCAGGATATAATAGGCCGACATTACAGATAGGCAATATATACTGGACAGAGATTACAGATAGCCAGGACATAATAGGCCGACATTATAGATAGGCAATATATACTGGATAGAGATTACAGATAGGCAGGATATAATAGGCCGACATTATAGATAGGCAATATTTACTGGACAGAGATTAGAGATAGCCAGGAGATAATAGCCCGGCATTACAGATAGGCAATATATACTGGATAGAGATTAGAGATAGCCAGGATATAATAGCCCGACATTATAGATAGGCAATATATACTGGATAGAGATTAGAGATAGCCAGGATATAATAGCCCGGTATTACAAATAGGCAATATATACTGGATAGAGATTAGAGATAGCCAGGATATAATAGCCCGGTATTACAAATAGGCAATATATACTGGATAGAGATTAGAGATAGCCAGGATATAATAGCCCGGCATTACAGATAGGCAATATACACTGGATAGGAATTAGAGATGACCAGGATATAATAGCCCGTCATTACAGATAGGCAATATATACTGGATAGAGATTACAGCTAGGCAATATATACTGGATAGACCTTACAGATAGCCAGGATACAATAGGCCGACATTAGAGATAGGCAATATATACTGGATAGGAATTAGAGATAACCAGGATATAATAGCCCGTCATTACAGATAGGCAATATATACTGGATAGAGATTACAGATAGCCAGGATATAATAGGCCGACATTAGAGATAGGCAATATATACTGGATAGAGATTACAGATAGGCAATATATACTGGATAGACATTACAGATAGCCAGGATATAATAGGCCGACATTAGAGATAGGCAATATATACTGGATAGAGATTACAGATAGCCACGATATAATAGGCCGACATTACAGATAGGCAATATATACTGGATAGAGATTACAGATAGCCAGGATATAATAGGCCGACATTATAGATAGGCAAGATATACTGGATAGAGATTACAGATAGCCAGGATATAATAGGCCGACATTATAGATAGGCAATATATACTGGATAGAAATTACAGATAGCCAGGATATAATAGGCCGACATTATAGATAGGCAACATATACTGGATAGAGATTAGAGATAGACAATATATACTGGATAGAGATTATAGATACTCAATATATAATGGACAGAGATTAGAGATAGCCAGGATATAATAGCCCGGCATTACAGATAGTCAATATATACTGGACAGAGATTAGAGATAGCCAGGATATAATAGCCCGACATTATAGATAGGCAACATATATACTGGACAGAGATAAGAGATAGCCAGGATATAATAGGCTGGCATTACAGATAGGCAATATATACTCGATAGAGATTAGAGATAGCCAGTATATAATAGGCCGACATTATAGATAGGCAATATATACTGGATAGAGATTATAGATAGGCAATGTATACTGGAAAGAGATTACAGATAGGCAATATATACTGGATAGAGATTAGAGATAGCCAGGATATAATAGCCCGGCATTACAGATAGGCAATATATACAGGACAGAGATTAGAGATAGCCAGGATATTATAGCCCGGCATTACAGATAGGCAATATATACTGGACAGAGATTACAGAAAACCAGGATATAATAGCCCGGCATAATAGATAGGCAATATATACTGGATAGAGATTAGAGATAGCCAGGATATGATAGGCCGACATTATAGATAGGCAATATATACTGGAGAGAGATTAGAGATAGCCAGGATATAATAGCCCGACATTATAGATAGGCAATATATACTGGACAGAGATTAGAGATAGCCAGGATATAAAAGGCCGACATTATAGATAGGCAATATATACTGGACAGAGATTAGAGAAAGCCAGGATAAAATAGGCCGACATTACAGATAGACAATATATACTGGATAGAGATTACAGAAAGGCAGGATATAATAGCCCGACATTACAGATAGGCAATATATACTGGACAGAGATTAAAGATAGCCAGGATATAATAGGCCGACATTATAGATAGGTAATATATACTGGATAGGAATTAGAGATAGCCAGTATATAATAGGCCGACATTACAGATAGGCAATATATACTGGATAGACATTAGAGTTAGCCAGAATATAAAAGTCCGTCATTATAGATAGGCAATATATACTGGATAGAGATTAGAGATAGCCAGGATATAATAGCCCGACATTATAGATAGGCAATATATACTGGATAGAGATTACAGATAGGCAGGATATAATAGGCCGACATTATAGATAGGCAATATTTACTGGACAGAGATTAGAGACAGGCAGGATATAATAGCCCGGCATTACAGATAGGCAATATATACTGGATAGAGGTTACAGATAGCCAGGATATAATAGGCCGACATTACAGATAGGCAATATATACTGGAGAGAGATTAGAGATAGCCAGGATATAATAGGCCGACATTATAGATAGGCAATATATACTGGACAGAGATTAGAGATAGCCAGGATATAATAGCCCGACATTACAGATAGGCAATATATACTGGACAGAGATTAGAGATAGCCAGGATATAGTAGGCCGACATTATAGATAGGCAATATATACTGGATAGAGATTAGAGATAGCCAGGATATAATAGGCCGACATTATAGATAGGCAATATATACTTGACAGAGATTACAGATAGCCAGAATATAATAGGCCGACATTATAGATAGGCAATATATACTGGATAGAGATTACAGATAGCCAGGATATAATAGCCCGACATTACAGATAGGCAATATATATTGGATAGAGTTAGAGATTGCAAGGACATAATAGGCCGACATTACAGATAGGCAATATATACTGGATAGAGATTAGAGATAGGCAATATATACTGGACAGAGATTACAGATAGCCAGAATATAATAGGCCGACATTATAGATAGGCAATATATACTGGATAGAGATTAGAGATAGCCAGGATATAATAGCCCGACATTATAGATAGGCAATATATACTGGATAGAGTTAGAGATTGCCAGGATATAATAGGCCGACATAACAGATAGGCAATATATACTGGATAGAAATTAGAGATAGGCAATATATACTGGACAGAGATTAGAGATAGCCAGGATATAATTGGCCGACATTATAGATAGGCAATATATACTGGACAGAGATTACAGATAGCCAGGATATAATTGGCCGACATTATAGATAGGCAATATATACTGGACAGAGATTACAGACAGCCAGAATATAATAGGCCGACATTATAGATAGGTAATATATACTGGACAGAGATTAGAGATAGCCAGGATATATTAGGCCGGCATTACAGATAGGCAATATATACTGGATAGAGATTACAGAAAGCCAGGATATAATAGGCCGACATTACAGGTAGGCAATATATACTGGACAAGAGATTAGAGATAGCCAGGATATAACAGCCCGGCATTACAGATAGGCAATATATACCGGATAGAGATTACAGATAGCCAGGATATAATAGCCCGACATTACAGATAGGCAATATATACTGGATAGAGATTAGAGATAGCCAGGATATAATAGACCTACATTATAGATAGGCAAAATATACTGGATAGAGATTAGAGATAGCCAGGATATAATAGGCCGACATTACAGATAGGCAATATATATTGGATAGAGATTAGAGATAGCCAGGATATAATAGACCTACTTTATAGATAGGCAATATATACTGGATAGAGTTAGAGATTGCCAGGATATAATAGACCTACATTACAGATAGGCAATATATACTGGATAGAGATTACAGATAGCCAGGATATAATAGGCCGACATTACAGATAGGCAATATATATCGGATAGAGTTAGAGATTGCCAGGATATAATAGGCCGACATTACAGATAGGCAATATATACTGGACAGAGATTACAGATAGCCAGGACATAATAGGCCGACATTATAGATAGGCAATATATACTGGATAGAGATTACAGATAGCCAGAATATAATAGGCCGACATTATAGATAGGCAATATATACTGGATAGAGATTACAGATAGCCATGATATAATAGGCCGACATTATAGATAGGCAATATATATCGGATAGAGTTAGAGATTGCCAGGATATAATAGGCCGACATTACAGATAGGCAATATATACCGGATAGACATTAGCGATAGCCAGGATATAATAGGCCGACATTATAGATAGGCAATATATACTGGATAGAGATTAGAGACAGCCAGGATATAATAGCCCGACATTATAGATAGGCAATATATACTGGATAGAGATTAGAGACAGCCAGGATATAATAGCCCGACAGTATAGATAGGCAATATATACCGGATAGAGATTATAGATAGGCAATATATACTGGATATAGATTACAGATAGGCAATATATACTGGATAGAGATTACAGACAGGCAATATATACTGGATAGACATTACAGATAGCCAGGATATAATAGGCCGACATGATAGATAGGCAATATATACTGGATAGAGTAAGAGATAGCCAGGATATAATAGCCCGACATTACAGATAAGCAATATATACTGGATAGACAATAGAGATAGCCAGGATATAATAGGCCGACATTATAGATAGGCAATATATACTGGATAGACATTAGAGATAGCCAGGACATAATAGGCCGACATTATAGATAGGCAATATATACTGGATAGAGATTAGAGATAGGCAATATATACTGTACAGAGATTAGAGATAGCCAGGACATAATAGGCCGACATTAGAGATAGGCAATATATACTGGACAAAGATTAGAGATAGCCAGGATATAATAGGCCGACATTATAGATAGGCAATATATACTGGATAGAGATTACAGAAAGCCACGATATAATAGGCCGACATTATAGATAGGCAATATATACTGGATAGAGATTACAGAGAGCCAGGATATAATAGCCCGACATTATAGATAAGCAATATATACTGGATAGAGTTACAGATAGCCAGGATATAATAGGCCGACATTATAGATAGGTAATATATACTAGATAGGAATTAGAGATAGCCAGGATATAATAGGCCGACATTACAGATAGGCAATATATACTGGATAGGAATTAGAGATAGCCAGGATATAATAGGCCGATATTATAGATAGGCAATATATACTGGATAGACATTAGAGATAGCCAGGATATAAAAGTCCGACATTATAGATAGGCAATATATACTGGATAGAGATAAGAGATAGCCAGGATATAACAGCCCGACATTATAGATAGGCAATATATACTGGATAGAGATAAGAGATAGCCAGGATATAATAGCCCGACATTACAGATAGGCAATATATAACAGATAGACATTTGAGATAGCCAGGATATAATAGGCCGACATTATAGATAGGCAATATATACTGGATAGAGATTACAGATAGCCAGGATATAATAGCCCGACATTATAGATAGGCAATATATACTGGATAGAGATTAGAGATAGCCAGGATATAATAGCCCGGCATTACAGATAGGCAATATATACCGGATAGACATTTGAGATAGCCAGGATATAATAGGCCGACATTATAGATAGGTAATCTATACTGGATAGGAATTAGAGATAGCCAGCATATAATAGGCCGACATTACAGATAGGCAATATATACTGGATAGACATTAGAGTTAGCCAGAATATAAAAGTCCGTCATTATAGATAGGCAATATATACTGGATAGAGATTAGAGATAGCCAGGATATAATAGCCCGACATTATAGATAGGCAATATATACTGGATAGAGATTACAGATAGGCAGGATATAATAGGCCGACATTATAGATAGGCAATATTTACTGGACAGAGATTAGAGATAGCCAGGAGATAATAGCCCGGCATTACAGATAGGCAATATATACTGGATAGAGGTTACAGATAGCCAGGATATAATAGGCCGACATTACAGATAGGCAATATATACTGGAGAGAGATTAGAGATAGCCAGGATATAATAGCCCGACATTATAGATAGGCAATATATACTGGATAGAGATTAGAGATAGCCAGGATATAATAGCCCGGTATTACAAATAGGCAATATATACTGGATAGAGATTAGAGATAGCCAGGATATAATAGCCCGGCATTACAGATAGGCAATATACACTGGATAGGAATTAGAGATGACCAGGATATAATAGCCCGTCATTACAGATAGGCAATATATACTGGATAGAGATTACAGCTAGGCAATATATACTGGATAGACCTTACAGATAGCCAGGATATAATAGGCCGACATTAGAGATAGGCAATATATACTGGATAGGAATTAGAGATAACCAGGATATAATAGCCCGTCATTACAGATAGGCAATATATAATGGATAGAGATTACAGATAGCCAGGATATAATAGGCCGACATTAGAGATAGGCAATATATACTGGATAGAGATTACAGATAGGCAATATATACTGGATAGACATTACAGATAGCCAGGATATAATAGGCCGACATTAGAGATAGGCAATATATACTGGATAGAGATTACAGATAGCCACGATATAATAGGCCGACATTACAGATAGGCAATATATACTGGATAGAGATTACAGATAGCCAGGATATAATAGGCCGACATTATAGATAGGCAATATATACTGGATAGAGATTACAGATAGGCACGATATAATAGGCCGACATTACAGATAGGCAATATATACTGGACAGAGATTAGAGATAGCCAGGATATAATAGGCCGACATTATAGATAGGCAATATATACTGGATAGAAATTACAGATAGCCAGGATATAATAGGCCGACATTATAGATAGGCAACATATACTGGATAGAGATTAGAGATAGACAATATATACTGGATAGAGATTATAGATACTCAATATATAATGGACAGAGATTAGAGATAGCCAGGATATAATAGCCCGGCATTACAGATAGTCAATATATACTGGACAGAGATTAGAGATAGGCAATATATACTGGACAGAGATTACAGATAGTCAATATATACTGGATAGAGATTATAGATACTCAATATATACTGGACAGAGATTAGAGATAGCCAGGATATAATAGCCCGACATTATAGATAGGCAACATATATACTGGACAGAGATAAGAGATAGCCAGGATATAATAGGCTGGCATTACAGATAGGCAATATATACTCGATAGAGATTAGAGATAGCCAGTATATAATAGGCCGACATTATAGATAGGCAATATATACTGGATAGAGATTATAGATAGGCAATGTATACTGGAAAGAGATTACAGATAGGCAATATATACTGGATAGAGATTAGAGATAGCCAGGATATAATAGCCCGGCATTACAGATAGGCAATATATACAGGACAGAGATTAGAGATAGCCAGGATATTATAGCCCGGCATTACAGATAGGCAATATATACTGGACAGAGATTACAGAAAACCAGGATATAATAGCCCGGCATAATAGATAGGCAATATATACTGGATAGAGATTAGAGATAGCCAGGATATGATAGGCCGACATTATAGATAGGCAATATATACTGGACAGAGATTAGAGATAGCCAGGATATAAAAGGCCGACATTATAGATAGGCAATATATACTGGACAGAGATTAGAGAAAGCCAGGATAAAATAGGCCGACATTACAGATAGAAAATATATACTGGATAGAGATTACAGAAAGGCAGGATATAATAGCCCGACATTACAGATAGGCAATATATACTGGACAGAGATTAGTGATAGCCAGGATATAATAGCCCGGCATTACCGATAGGCAATATATACTGGACAGAGATTAAAGATAGCCAGGATATAATAGGCCGACATTATAGATAGGTAATATATACTGGATAGGAATTAGAGATAGCCAGTATATAATAGGCCGACATTACAGATAGGCAATATATACTGGATAGACATTAGAGTTAGCCAGAATATAAAAGTCCGTCATTATAGATAGGCAATATATACTGGATAGAGATTAGAGATAGCCAGGATATAATAGCCCGACATTATAGATAGGCAATATATACTGGATAGAGATTACAGATAGGCAGGATATAATAGGCCGACATTATAGATAGGCAATATTTACTGGACAGAGATTAGAGACAGGCAGGATATAATAGCCCGGCATTACAGATAGGCAATATATACTGGATAGAGGTTACAGATAGCCAGGATATAATAGGCCGACATTACAGATAGGCAATATATACTGGAGAGAGATTAGAGATAGCCAGGATATAATAGCCCGACATTATAGATAGGCAATATATACTGGATAGAGATTAGAGATAGCCAGGATATAATAGCCCGGTATTACAAATAGGCAATATATACTGGATAGAGATTAGAGATAGCCAGGATATAATAGCCCGGCATTACAGATAGGCAATATACACTGGATAGGAATTAGAGATAACCAGGATATAATAGCCCGTCATTACAGATAGGCAATATATACTGGATAGAGATTATAGCTAGGCAATATATACTGGATAGACATTACAGATAGCCAGGATACAATAGGCCGACTTTAGAGATAGGCAATATATACTGGATAGGAATTAGAGATAACCAGGATATAATAGCCCGTCATTACAGATAGGCAATATATACTGGATAGAGATTACAGATAGCCAGGATATAATAGGCCGACATTAGAGATAGGCAATATATACTGGATAGAGATTACAGATAGCCAGGATATAATAGGCCGACATTAGAGATAGGCAATATATACTGGACAGAGATTAGAGATAGAAAATAAATACTGGATAGAGATTATATATACTCAATATATAATGGACAGAGATTAGAGATAGCCAGGATATAATAGCCCGGCATTACAGATAGTCAATATATACTGGACAGAGATTAGAGATATCCAGGATATAATAGCCCGACATTATAGATAGGCAATATATACTGGACAGAGATTAGAGATAGCAAGGATATAATAGGCTGGCATTACAGATAGGCAATATATACTCGATAGAGATTAGAGATAGCCAGTATATAATAGGCCGACATTATAGATAGGCAATATATACTGGATAGAGATTATAGATAGGCAATGTATACTGGAAAGAGATTACAGATAGGCAATATATACTGGATAGAGATTAGAGATAGCCAGGATATAATAGCCCGGCATTACAGATAGGCAATATATACTGGACAGAGATTAGAGATAGCCAGGATATTATAGCCCGGCATTATAGATAGGCAATATATACTGGATAGAGATTCGAGACAGCCAGGATATAATAGCCCGGCATAATAGATAGGCAATATATACTGGATAGAGATTAGAGATAGCCAGGATATGATAGGCCGACATTATAGATAGGCAATATATACTGGAGAGAGATTAGAAATAGCCAGGATATAATAGCCCGGCATTACAAATAGGCAATATATACTGGATAGAGATTAGAGATAGCCAGGATATAATAGCTCGGCATTACAGATAGGCAATATACACTGGATAGGAATTAGAGATAACCAGGATGTAATAGCCCGTCATTACAGATAGGCAATATATACTGGATAGAGATTACAGCTAGGCAATATATACTGGATAGACATTACAGATAGCCAGGATATAATAGGCCGACATTAGAGATAGGCAATATATACTGGATAGGAATTAGAGATAACCAGGATATAATAGCCCGTCATTACAGATAGGCAATATATACTGGATAGAGATTACAGCTAGGCAATATATACTGGATAGACATTACAGATAGCCAGGATATAATAGGCCGACATTAGAGATAGGCAATATATACTGGATAGAGATTACAGATAGCCAGGATATAATAGGCCGACAATATAGATAGGCAATATATACTGGATAGAAATTACAGATAGCCAGGATATAATAGGCCGACATTATAGATAGGCAATATATACTGGACAGAGATTAGAGATAGGCAATATATACTGGATAGAGATTATAGATACTCAATATATACTGGACAGAGATTAGAGATAGCCAGGATATAATAGCCCGGCATTACAGATAGTCAATATATACTGGACAGAGATTAGAGATATCCAGGATATAATAGTCCGGCATTACAGATAGGCAATATATACTCGATAGAGATTAGAGATAGCCAGTATATAATAGGCCGACATTATAGATAGGCAATATATACTAGATAGAGATTATAGATAGGCAATGTATACTGGAAAGAGATTACAGATAGGCAATATATACTTGATAGAGATTAGAGATAGCCAGGATATAATAGCCCGGCATTATAGATAGGCAATATATACTGGACAGAGATTAGAGATAGCCAGGATATTATAGCCCGGCATTATAGATAGGCAATATATACTGGATAGAGATTTGAGACAGCCAGGATATAATAGCCCGGCATTATAGATAGGCAATATATACTGGATAGAGATTAGAGATAGCCAGGATATAATAGGCCGACATTATAGATAGGCAGTATATACTGGACAGAGATTAGAGATAGCTAGGATATAATAGCCCGACATTATAGATAGGCAACATATACTGGATAGAGATTAGAGATAGCCAGGATATAATAGCCCGACATTATAGATAGGCAATATATACTGGATAGAGATTACAGATAGCCAGGATATAATAGCCCGACATTATAGATAGGCAATATATACTGGACAGAGATTAGAGATAGCCAGGATATAACTGCCCGACATTACAGATAGGCAATATATACCGGATAGAGATTACAGATAGCCAGGATATAATAGCCCGACATTATAGATAGGCAATATATACTGGATAGAGATTACAGATAGCCAGGATATAACAGCCCGACATTATAGATAGGCAATATATACTGGACAGAGATTAGAGATAGACAGGATATAATAGGCCGACATTATAGATAGGCAATATATACTGGATAGAGATTAGAGATAGCCAGGATATAACAGCCCGACATTATAGATAGGCAATATATACTGGATAGAGATTTGAGACAGCCAGGATATAATAGCCCGGCATTATAGATAGGCAATATATACTGGATAGAGATTACAGATAGCCAGGATATAATAGCCCGACATTATAGATAGGCAATATATACTGGATAGAGATTAGAGATAGCCAGGATATAATAGGCCGACATTATAGATAGGCAATATATACTGGATAGAGATTAGAGATAGCCAGGATATAATAGGCCGACATTATAGATAGGCAATATATAGTGGACAGAGATTAGAGATAGCCAGGATATAATAGGCCGACATTATAGATAGGCAATATATACTGGATAGAGATTAGAGATTGCCAGGATATAATAGCCCGGCATTATAGATAGGCAATATATACTGGATAGAGATTACAGATAGCCAGGATATAATAGCCCGACATTATAGATAGGCAATATATACTGGATAGAGATTACAGATAGCCAGGATATAACAGCCCGACATTGTAGATAGGCAATATATACTGGACAGAGATTAGAGATAGCCAGGATATAATAGGCCGACATTATAGATAGGCAATATATACTGGACAGAGATTAGAGATAGCCAGGATATAATAGGCCGACATTATAGATAGGCAATATATACTGGATAGAGATTAGACATAGCCAGGATATAATAGCCCGGCATTATAGATAGGCAATATATACTGGATAGAGATTACAGATAGCCAGGATATAATAGGCCGACATTATAGATAGGCAATATATACTGGACAGAGATTAGAGATAGCCAGGATATAATAGGCCGACATTATAGATAGGCAATATATACTGGACAGAGATTAGAGATAGCCAGGATAAAATAGGCCGACATTACAGATAGACAATATATACTGGATAGAGATTACAGAAAGCCAGGATATAATAGCCCGACATTACAGATAGGCAATATATACTGGACAGAGATTAGTGATAGCCAGGATATAATAGCCCGGCATTATAGATAGGCAATATATACTGGATAGAGATTACAGATAGCCAGGATATAATAGCCCGGCATTATAGATAGGCAATATATACTGGATAGAGATTAGAGATAGGCAATATATACTGGATAGAGATTATAGATAGGCAATCTATACTGGACAGAGATTAGAGATAGCCAGGATATAATAGCCCGGCATTACAGATAGGCAATATATACTGGACATTGATTAGAGATAGCCAGGATATAATAGCCCGACATTACAGATAGGCAATATATACTGGATAGGAATTAGAGATAGCCAGGATATAATAAGCCGACATTATAGATAGGCAATATATACTGGACAGAGATTAGAGATAGCCAGGATATAATAGGCCGACATTATAGATAGGCAATATATACCGGATAGACATTAGAGATAGCCAGGATATAATAAGCCGACATTATAGATAGGCAATATATACTGGACAGAGATTAGAGATAGCCAGGATATAATAGCCCGGCATTACAGATAGGCAATATATACCGGATAGAGATTACAGATAGCCAGGATATAATAGCCCGACATTATAGATAGGCAATATATACTGGATAGAGATTAGAGATAGCCAGGATATAATAGCCCGACATTATAGATAGGCAATATATACTGGATAGAGATTAGAGATAGCCAGGATATAATAGCCCGACATTATAGATAGGCAATATACACTGGACAGAGATTAGAGATAGCCAGGATATAATAGCCCGACATTATAGATAGGCAATATACACTGGACAGAGATTAGAGATAGCCAGGATATAATAGCCCGACATTATCAAACAATCCTG
The DNA here is from genome assembly GCA_007844125.1 of Sinonovacula constricta. Lineage (NCBI taxonomy): Eukaryota > Metazoa > Mollusca > Bivalvia > Cardiida > Solecurtidae > Sinonovacula > Sinonovacula constricta. The sequence goes on along the minus strand of CM017573.1, from coordinate 1,319,265 downwards.
ATTTTGTTGGCAATAAAGTTTATAAAGTGTAATGATAGGAATTTCTATCTGTGATAGTAATAATAAGTGTGTTTTATGATTAGTTTCCTTCTGAAACATGACAAATACTCATATACAATGCTTGACATGGCTCTGGCCTGAGCATTACACCTTCCTAGCTTGATTGATTTGTAAGTATCCTATAAAGAAAAATTGTGTTTAATCAATACAAGCATACAATGTCCTATAAACCATGTTTTCTCAAGATCATCGATACAGACAAGTTGATGGAGTGTGTGGTACAGGGGTTGAACAGCTCAGACATGAAGGTTGCTGCTGCTGCGATCAGGTGTCTCCACAGTCGGTCACGGTCAGTCCAGCTTCTGAGGACCACGTTCCAGGACCACGCCCTCTGGAGACCCATCCTCAAGGTACAGATATGATGCTTACTATACTTATATATATCGAACTAGACAAATGTTATTCCCAAAGTTATATACCATTAATTAAATTTGTGTGTTATGGGACATATGGGAGATAGGGAGGGCACTGGTCTTTACTGTATACTCTTTAAATTAGCAATTGTTATACCAGTAAAAAATATATTGAATTAAACAATAATGCTGATAGAATGTTAGGTTACAATCACTTACTATAAAGTCCACTGGGGCAAAAACTTTCATGGCTTTGGTGCTAGCCTGCTGCTTAGGTGATGACTTAAGTGCAATAGTCAAGCAGTAATAAGAACAGATTGACCAAACTTGTGTCCAGTTTCTCTTTGGAAGAAAGCTGGGGATTGAGGTCATTTTGGGTCTCGAACAATTAACTTTACAGTCCTTCAGACTTACAAAATGGGTGGGGGAGGTGCGCCCGTGGCCGACCGGTTAAATCAGTGACTTGAAACTCCCCAGCCCCTCACTGTGTGGGTTCGAGTCCTGGTCTGGGCAGACGTAAGTCTATAAGTTTGGGGTCTTCCTCCACCAGTAGTTAGCTGGTTGTCAACAATATGACCATAATTGTGTCAGTGCGATGTAAAATATTTAAACAAGAAACTTAAGTAATTTTATATGCTTAAGTAATGTGTGGAACGTTTAATAAATTTAAATGAAAATAAGATCATTGATCATTTGTAGCTCCACATGTCAAAAAAATTGGAGCTATGCTTATGGCTCTCTTATTCATTAACCTTTCTGTTAAGGCTCAGTACTTGAAAAACTTCAAAGGTATTCACTTCAAGCTTGGATTTTTTGTCTCACAATCAAATGTGGAAACCATTTCTATATTTCAGAAAATCCCTAAAATTGTTTTATGCACAGTTATGCCCCTTTGTCTACATAGAATAGTCAGTGTAGGCTCATTGTTTTTGTTAAAGCTATAATAATAGTTAATACTATAACGGTAAAAAAGTGAAGTGCATCTTTGAAGAATTTGTGATGAAGTCTTTTAATAACTTTGTCACTATATATCCATACTAAGACTACAGACAGCAATTAATAGAGTGTTAATTGGAAGAACAAAAACTTTTGTCCATCCAAGTTTCCAATTTTCTCCTTTTTCAATCTAAAGAAAATGGTTGTCTACAAAAAAATTCTATCACTCAATTCACTTCAAAATTGGCCCAAAGTGCAGAATTCCAGAAGGATAACTCTTGTCTTTTTATATTCTCCCTTTTCATAATGAAATATAATGACAAAACTTTTTTTAAGCATTTAAAATTTAACATTAACCCTTTATTTATTTATGTATTTTTTATTTTTTTCCTATTCTTTGTGCTTTATTCCAGCTGATCCAGGATGGTCCCCCGGAAGTGCTGGCGGTTGCATCCTCTACCTTGTGTAACCTTCTACTGGAGTTCTCCCCTAGCAAGGAGGTCGGTTAAGTGGTTTAATCTCTATTCCTTGAGTGGTACTCAACTCATAAGACCCTCAGCTGAGTTGGAACTGTATACATATAACCCTGTAGGAGATTTTGTAAGTGTTATGCAATAAAAGCACAGAACAATTCCTTCTTTAACAAAACAGAGCGTCAGGCACATGACCAAGTGGTCACACTCTAGTAAGGGGTATTAATAGTTCTTAAAGGTTGACAAGTATAAATAAAAGCCCGAGGAAACATAGATGTTGAAAGGCTCAGAGCTATGATGTATTAGAAACAGTCTCTGGAGACTGGTTTAGCTTGTTTTTTTTAACCTGGATTAATACATTAGATGCTACTTGGACATTCCAGATGTTCATTTGATTACAAAAGTTGTTATTATAAATAATGACAGCAGAAAATGTGAAATTTGAAACATTTGATAGAAAGAGGTATATTTTTAATACAGCAGTGTTTTGTATTATTTCAAATACAAATATGAATCGGAAAATATTTTATATACAGTAAAACCTCTCGAAGCGGCACCTCTAAGCAGCGGCTACCTCTAAGCCGCGGCATTTAATTCCCCCCCCCCCCCCAGTAGTTTTCAGCGCATTTTAACCTCTAAGCAGCAACTCCTACGCGAAGCGGTAAGCGGCCGTGTAAATCTCTTCCCTGAGGCTAGTTTAACCTCTGCTTAGCAACACCAGTGCAGCTATTTTTAGAACAGTCTGTCGCGTACACCAGAAATGTCACGCGGTCGGCTGATCACTGCTTGTAGCCTGTTGAGAAGGTGTTAATTGGAATCAAGTTACAGTTGGACGGGAAACCAGCTGCATGCTACAAACATGCCGTTGTAGATTTAGGTTATTGCGGAAACGTGTGAAAGAAGTGTCAACTATTGATAATGTTAACGGGTTGGTTTGTTTTCTTTAATTGATCGAAAGATTAAAAGATATCACTGTATTGATTGCTTACTTAAAAAGATATTTACGTCAAGTGCTAAATGCAAACTGTCATTGTTTTAGCATGTCTGACTATAAATTCGATTTTTAATGGTATATCAGTCTTTGCATGACTCAATACTGGAATACTGGTCATTTTGTCTTGAAATGTCTTATAAAAAGGTTTACCTTGCGTTAGAGCAGAGTGTTACTGAAATTAAGTTGTTAGAACAAGAAAGGTCAGCACAGTCTATTGCTACTGAGTTGGGCTGCGGCAGAACTCAGATACAGGTCCGTTACTGACGATATTGTTTTTGTAATAGACAAGCAAATGCTGATTGCCTGAAGTACAAAACTATTAAAATACACATTTTTTCTTGTCTCATTGAAACCTCTGAGCAGCAACACCTCTCAGCAGCAACACCTTTTCGCGCCAGATGTCGCTGTGGAGAGGTTTTACTGTATTTATCTTTGCTCTTATATGCAGCACCTCTTGCTAAAATGCCAATGTTGGTTGAGCATCTTGTATAATTATAAGATGTGTATCACTGGTTAGTCTTGTTGCAGGCAGTTATTAGAGTTGGCAACATTTCACTTAAAATGACCATAATTTTGTCATCCATGTGGTGCAGTGTGGGGCATTTATTGCTTGTTGATTTACATTTTATTATGCCACAAAATGATTAGAGCTTACTAAACAAAGGCTTATCAATTCACTGATTGGTTTAAATTTGGCAAATAAATCTTACACTAGCCAAGTATTTCATCAGACATAAGATTTCTAAATTTTTGACCCCACATCTACTCACTGAGCAGTTATCTTTTCATAAAAACCATTAAGCTCCTCATTAAAAAAGGATTTAACGGGTCCGGTTAGGTCCCTTTAATTTTTGTGTATTGGTATGAGTAATCACCCTTTAATACTTCACACCACCACTAAGCAGAAAGGGTCAGTAAAAGTCAGCAACTATAAAATTAAAATGATTTTAATTGTACCCATACATTATACAGTGCTTAATGATACCTTCCTGAATTTGATGTCTCATTCAAAATGAGAATATTTTGTTAATGTACCGTTCCTAAATAGGTCCTCGTTATCATTAATATTTTTGGACAATGAGGTTGTTTGCATAATTACATTATTATATGAAGCATGCATAAAGAATTCTTATTAAGATTGTTTTGAATAGGCATACTGCTTTTACAATGAGTCAAACATTTTGTTGAATACTCTATTGTTTGCGAAAGATATTATCAAGTAAAAGCATCACTTTTTAAAAAAAATTACATTGTACTGGCACAGTTATGGTCAGAATGATATTGTCCGGCTAATTATTGGTGGGGAAAACATGTGTCTGGTTAGAACCACCACCCAATATATGCCACTGAGGTATACATACATATATTGTCTCTGTATGTTTCAGTACCTGCTAGAGTCTGGTGCCATCAATATCCTGGTGAATCTGACATCTCAACCAGATCCTGGTCTGCGTCTCAATGGTATCTGGGGACTCATGGTAATATAAACGTTCACCTGGTAACATATCCTCATTTATGTTCAGGCATACTGACATACACTTACAATATCAAGATAGGTGTGTTCAGAAAGTTTTGGGACAAATTCCAAAAGCTTACACATAGGTGTGTCTTTTTTATCATAAAGCACATATCATAAAATATATCTGTGTACACGATCTATAGATTTTTAACTACTGAATGTCAAAAAATCAAACATTTACACTTCAATTTGACCTCATTGTGAGCTATTAAGTATTATCAGCATGGCATTATTGGTGCATGCGACATCAACATCTGCAGCCTCTGGAGCTAATATTATAACATTATTTTCTATATGCATTGTCATTTATAACAATGTCATTGTTGAATTAATTAAGCTTTAAATACTCCTTAATAACTTGAGCTGGTCGTCTTTTTTCAGAACCTTACATTTAAGGCAGAACAGAATGAGAAATCACAGGTTGTTGAGGCCATGGGAACAGAGCAGTTATTCAGGCTTCTTTCTGACCCTGATCCCAACATTCTCATGAAGACGCTTGGATTGCTGCGTAACCTTCTCTCTAATAAAGCAGTATGTCTTTACCTTATTACTACTTTGATTTTCATTGAGTCAGACATTTCCATTAAACAGTAATTTTCAATTTAATTGTGAGTTTATTCAGGCCAATTATCAGTGCTCAGCCCAGCTGCACTGTATTTTATTGTCTAATTACAATATTTAAGTTTGTAATTAGACCAATAAGCCAACAAATCCAACCATCTCAGCACATTGACAGCTTGATAAGTGGGTATCAGAACCAGCTTATGTCAGTCTTTGTTTGGATCAAATGCAACATGTTTCACAGAATCCCACCATGGTGGTAGTAGGATTGTAATTCTATAATTGGGAACAAAACACTTACACAGCCCTAACCCACCAATTTCAGCACATAGACAACACGATGAGTGTGTATGGGAACCAGATAATGCAGGCCGTTATCTTTATTCTAGAGGGAGACCACTCACCTGAGATCAAAGAACAGGTTGGTAAAGATGGCTTAAATGGCACACCATACGATGGCTACTTTTTTACTGTGCTACAGAAACAACATTACATGGCTTTAATTGATATCATGATGGGGTAACCATGGCATAGTGGTAGAGCCATAGATTTGTAACTTCTCTGTCTGCTTAGCCTCTCACTGCATAGGTTCAAGTCCCGTTCAGGGCAAAGGATCTATCATAGGAAGGTCTTTCGGCTGATCTGCCATGTGCTGGTGGTTCTACCAAGACATTTGTCTTGGTTCTTTCTCCACCAAAGTAGCTGAATGTTGCTGTAATGATAATAATTGGTAGCACGATGTATTTCGAAAAAGAAAAATGATCATGCTTGTGTACATCAATATTATGTAAAAATGTTCCATAAAATTTAAAAGCAATTTATTTTTAACCATAAATATTCCTTATACTTTTTTATCAGAATAAAACTATATTGTTATACTAATACTATTTTTAAAACAATATTTCAAATTTAATAATTTGGTTCATCAATCCCATTCTTTTTGGTAAATGCAAATGTGACCTCTGACATGGAGATGCCTAAAAAAAGGTGTTGTCTGTTTATATGTGATAGGGGTAGTGTGGTACTCGTGGTTGCAGTATACCAATAATAAAATTTATGAATTAAAGTTTTATGATATTTCTACTATGTAACATTTTCCTCACTTTTAGTAGTAAATTGTTTTTAATCCATCTTTAAAAAAATATAACGTTCGACATATAAGTATTTCTTGTCTGCTTTACTTATTGAAGAATTATTGTACAAAAGACTGACTTTGAAAATAGGAATTCAGTCTTGTTGCTAACATTTTTACTTAACTAAGCTAATTACTATTACTGTTTAAATAAATTACTTTTACGTTTTTTTTTCATCCATTAAACATCAAAACTAATTGCGAATATTTTGGTTCCCTGCTTTACAGACTCTGTGTATCCTTGGAAATGTAGCAGATGGGGACCAGGCTAAAGAATTCATTATGAGTAATGAAGACATGCTAAAGAAACTCATGAACTATATGGTAACTACACTTTACATGTAATTTCTCCTCATTTTAGGAAATTGAGGAGGTTTAAAGGAACCCATGTCACAAAGCTACAAACAATGTAATGTTTATTTCTCAGCTGACTGCCTCAGTGGTGTTCTTAAGTATTATAAAAACCTGCAAAGTTAAAACCCCATAATGTATTGATCACTGCACTTAAGTGAGCAATAACATGAGGTGTATGTTTAATCAAAACAAAACTATGCTAGAAACACCCCAAAAACGTACATAAACATTGCTTCATCAAGTACCACATATAGCTATCAGCCTTAAAGACATTACTGTATAATTATACAAATTACTTGTTATCATGTTGAGGATATAGAGGATACCAGGTTAGTGTTGATATAGATAAATGTTATCATGCGAGGCCGAGCATGGTAAACTTTATCTATATCAACACTAACCTGGTATTCTTTTTATCCCACCTTCAACAGTTTTTTTTTCAAATGGATTAAAAAGGGAAACATTTAAATTTACCACTATTGCTCCTCCCCTACATGATCTGACATGCTAATACCATATACAAAATTCATGCACGTGCATAGAGTAATTCGGCTGTAAGAAATAGTTCTTTTTTACAATTAAAAATAAGACAATAAACACATTGTTTGTTTTATTTTATTTGCACTAGACATAAGGTTGTAATTTTATTGATTACAACAATTAAAAAAAACGGTTGGAAAATAACAACAAAAATCACAACCTCGTATAAATCTATACATGTAGTGTGTAATATCAAGAGCGTGTAACATAAAAGTTGCTACGCATAATATTTATTGGTGCGTTTAATTTTTAAGTAAATGTATTTTTTTCTAAGGTATTCACATCTCGCATTACTGTCCGATTGATTCCTTAAAACTATGTTCCTTGCGCTGTTAAACTGTTTGCATGCGTCATAGCACATGTGATCAAACCATGTTTTTTTGGTGTTGCTTGGATTGCTTCGAAATTGATTATTAGTATATGTTTTCCCAAATATGTTTAATGTGCATTCTTGAACAATTGATGTGAAAGACCGTGTTATGGAGTTGATATCGGTGTCTGAGTCAATGGATTCTAGGTAACGCTGTACAGAGGTGTAGAATTCCACTCGACCGCTCGCCATGGCGAGTAAATGATCCATTGGGTCGAGTGAAGCGGCCGAAACAATCGACCGACCAGGCAAGTAAAATTTTCAGCAATGCACATGTGTTTTCTTCGGAAAATAAAATATATTTTCACTTTGTTTACAAAATACAATTTGATTACCGGTATTTCGGTCGATTTCCGGTGTATTCGGAACGTTTCTGATGTAAAGGTAACAGCAGCGATTTATTTTTTATCCTCACTGGGTTTCCCAAATCAGAACAAGGCTGCAAGTGCATGTATTTTCCAACTATATGTCAAAATGTCGAAACAAATGAAGATAACGTTTTTTTACACAAGGTGGGGGTGATGATAAAAAGAAAGAGAGCGAGCGAGACAGTAAGAAAGAGTGAAAGAAGATAATTAATCTCTAGTCCATTACTCTTTCTTGATCCATTTATTATAATGATAGTTTTGAAAGGCATGTGTAAACCTTTGTTGTAGACACTTGGAAATTCTATTTAAAATGTAAGGGCGAGTGCACTTACACATTCACTCGACCTGCAGGGCAAGTGGGTCCAAAAAAAATCTACACCTCTGCTGTATTTCAGTATGCTTGTTTGATAATATATTTTTGAATTTATCAATTTTTAATGCATCAAATTTTACTTTAGTGCGCTCATTTGATTGGTTATCGTAAGTGGTCGAGTGCTTATATGATTGTCGCTGCAGCAATAATTGCAGACTACAGTGATCTGAAAACTCATTAGGAGGCTCAATTTCGAAAGATAGTATGTATTGGTTGTCTTCCGGATCTAACAAAAGATAGTCAACAACACTTGATCCATTAAGTGAATAAAAAGTGAAATTGCCTATATTTGCATCTTTATGATATCGGCCATTAGCAATTATCATCGATATGCTGCGACACATTTCCTATAGTCGTTTACCGTAATATGAGGTTGTATTTGCATGTGATCCATAAAAAAATATTCGCTGTTCAAATTAATGAATTCCTCGCTTGAAACAAAATCATTACAATCATTACAATTCGAGGTTCTCCTGTTAAAATCACCTTATATAATTTTCCATGAGGTTTATATCTTTCTACCCCTGTTTCTAATTCTTCAAAAAAATCAAAGTTCCTTATTACATTTGAGGTGTATGGTGGAATATATACATTGCATATAAATACGTCTTCATTACAAGCAAGTAGTGTTTTATCTAATTTCGTCCATTTAATACCAGACAGTTTTTTTTCAACAACTTCTATATATATATTGATAAAGATTCTTTGAAGTAAATTGATATGCCGCCGCTAAAACGACCACGGCTTACATTATGTGCTTTGTTACCAAATATATGAATTGACTTATAATCATTTATGTCAAGGTTTACATATGTATTTTTTGTAAGCCATGTCTCTGTAAGATATATTATATCACATTGTTGTATATATTGGATAAAGTCCGGGTCATTTATTTTTCTTGCTAGTCCGTTAACATTCCATGATCTTATAGTTATATACTTCTCACGACTGTCCTACATGTTGGCTGTAACGTCACACACACATTGCCATTAACGTATCTTTTCTTGGGTATGTTGTAAATGAATAGTTTGGTTCCCATGATTCTTGTTTGGTTTCCCTTTTCCTACTCTTGTTTTGCTATAGGGATTAAAGCTCGGCGTGCATCTCTGTATTCTTGTGGTGTTTGCGGTCCTATTTCCAGTTGTTGGTTCTTTAGTTTAGTTCTGATGGTCCGATCTCATGTTTTGGATCTGATCTGTTCTCGATCATTGTAGCTATGGATTTAACCACGATTGGGCGTGGTTTGTGTGCATTTCGTCCTCCCTAAGAGTATTGTATGGACATAACATGAAGCCATACAATGTCAATTAGGGACACCTGGTTACCAATACACAAGTGACCATTTACAAACTGTGATTGGCAAGTGTCAGGATCACCTGACTGTTGATAAACTGATGAAATACCAACCAATATATATAAAAAATATTTAAACATAGTAAGCTCATGATGTTTAAATGTGTTTAGTAAACCTGTGACAATCAGTAACAAAGTCTGTAGATTTACATTGTTGTTATTTGGAGAGAACATAGCAGAACAGAAAATTAAAGAAAAAAATAAAATAAATACCCTTTCAATTTTACTTCAAACAAAAGTGAATAAGAACAATAAAATATTCCAATCCAAATATCTCTATTTGAATACTGACTTAATATTTGAATATTTGAATATTCATTAGCATCTCTATAAATAATATATAACTATATATAAATTAAGCCACAGGCACTGAAGTAAATGCAAGTTAATGTGACCTCATGTTTTGTCATGATCATTCTTATTGCCAGCTTTTAATATGAAATCATTAATGATTATCTTTTTATATGCACAGATACAGAAATTAACATTTGTGGATCATTGGATTTTGAAGATTGCTTATCTTATGATTAATGGTCTAGTTCATGTTTTACTTTATATTTTAAAAAAAGGTTTGAAAACTGTGAATAAAGCACAGGTCATTATAATTGAGTGCTGTTTGTTAGAAATGCAACAAAGGTTTCCCAAACAATTGTTAATATGTAATACAGAAGCCATTAATAAGTCTAATTGAATTGTCATCTACTGGCATGAATATGTGTATTGTTAAGTTTCACATTAATTAGTTACTCAACTACTGGTAGTATAAATTGGGTTGGCTGATCCAGTGGGATAGTTGTTATGACAGGGTCATAAATCTGCCATCTTAACCTCTATGTACATCAAAGGGATGTTTATTGATAGTCATTCACATGTATCAAATAAGAACTAATGAAACCTGATGTCAGGAAGGATTTTAGACTAGGGTCTATTCTTACAATAAAATACATCTATTTTCCACATTCTTGTTTATACAAATTTGAAGACTATAAAGTTGTAAAATAACCATCAGTACAGATAGGAAGATGGCAAATAAATTTTCTTTAAACAAGTTAGTCCTTTCCAAACATCACCAAAATCATTGTTGGCTATGTACATTTGGGAAAACTATAAGGCAGATGGCAGATATATTTGTAGTCAGGTTAATATTTCACTTACTTAATACGATATTAGACAACCCTTCAACTAAGGTATTAATCAGTCACTTGCTTTAAAGGATTAGTGGTCACCCTGTGAACTGTCATCTTCTGATGACAAACGCTCATTCACTGTTATAAGTGGCTCATGTTGCAAATATATTTTTCATAGGCTTATCAAATTCCATTAATGTATTGGGTTGTCAGCAAATGTCAGTTCTTCATGTATGGCATGTGTCATTACTTCTGTCTCATTATGTCCTGATTCATCAAGGAAAATCATGGCAAACTGACACAATCTCTTTATTTTGGCTTCATCAAATTGATGTGGTGTTTTCCAGTACAGCTGACTTGCCTTGTGTCAGGTTTGCATGTGTTGCACATGTAGAATGTGGATCATGATCCACGTGGAAATCAGGGACAGATAATCATCATAGACTAAAGTGTTTTTTCTTATCTATTAATGCATTACTTTATGATAATAAAAAATTTAAAACTTTTAAAAATGTGTCCTCTTTTAACCATATGAAAAAAAATAATTCAAAAATAAAATCCTTTTATATAATTTTTTAAGTTGACACACAATCAGCTCTCTATATCAGTGATATAGTAGTGTGCTGACTTTTCTTTGAATGCGTAGATGGATTATGATCTTCATTTCAAAGCCTATCCATTTATGTATGTTTACCTAATTGGTGACGTGCTGGAGCACAATGCCTATATATGGAATGCTCACTGAAATTTGCACATTGGGAAAGTTTGTTTTGCGGACTTTCTAAACCTGATAAAATACGGATCCTAGTTCAGTAAATGGCATTCTATTTTATTTATTTATTTTTATATTTATTTTTGGACCTCTGCTAATTTCAGAAGAACTTCTGAATATACTGAGCAAGAAAAAACATACTTTGTTTGAGAAAAATACTATCTGAACAATACTTATTTGTGTAATATAAGACTGCTGCGCATGTGCAAGTTCTGCTGGTACACTTTACTTTTTTAATTAATTATAATAATTTTGCAACTTTTTTTCTACATATGTAACATCTACATATGAAGCATCTTAAAAAACCTATTTAAATGGTGTCGGGTTTTGCTTTTTATTTCGTTTTAAACCATGTTAAAGTCTCAGGAATATAGTTAATACATACCTTTTCTCGTGATTTATAGTATACTAAAAACTTTCAAATTAAAACCGTAATGTTTCAAATGTCCTAGTTACTTGCCCTATATTTCTTTAATATCTTTACCTCTTCCAATTGTTTGCATCACCTTTAAAGGTTTGCATCAACGACTTTTCTTGTTTACCTAACGTTATGTCATCCTTAACATCATGTCATTGAGTTTGAATGCTACAATTGAGTTCTTTGACAATGTGTGAAAACATGCTGACCCAATCCGCATTCCACATTCATAAAAATGCAAAGTAACTGAATATTAAACTGATTTAAGGGACATTAATTGTCATCTGATCCAGCGTGGACATCCATGCATCTCCGTCGGAAGTATCATAACATTTTTCTCATTGAATATATAATTATAGAAAGAGTGACTGGATTGAATGATATGTCAGTAGTATCCTTACATTCATTGAATTGTGACGCCAAGTATCGGATTTCAACCATTTTATTATTTTTATCATTTCAGCTCTACAAAAATGTCAATCTCCAGATAGCTGCTACCTTTTGCATCTCAAATCTAGTTTGGAATGAAGAGGAAGGTAAGAGTACGAAATGAAACATGTTATATTTTTTATTGTTACTTTTATCTATATAAAGATCATTTTGACAGATATATATTTCATATACTATAATGGTTGCATATTTCTTTTACAATATCTATAGTACCATGTTTTGTACAAAAAAGCATTCAATATAAATATGCCAATTTACAGTAAACATTACAATTACAAGTGTCAAAATTATTCTGGTCTGTTTAATAATTGCTTGCTGACTGTGTTGATGGCACTCAGTTGATTGATATAGGTCATCATTGCCTTTTTGTTCTGATACACATTTGTTCCTGTTGTAACATTTGTCTTCAAAGTTTTTGTTATATACATATGCAAGTATATACAGTATCATTTGGCAGAAGAATTTTTATTAAACATTTATCACTTACTATTGTTGCATTATAATAATAGTATTAGAAAGACAAGACTATAAAACAATATTTATTGTATAACCCTTTACAGGAGCATATACTCGGCAGGCTAAACTACGTGAGATGGGAGTTCAACAATTACTGCAACAATTGCTCAGCACAAATGACTCCATCTTATTTGATAAGTAGGTAGCAAAAACTTCCTCTTGATAAATTGGCACTTAACCTTAACCTCTGCCACCACTTAGCTCAGTGAGATTTTGAACATTGTTAACATGACTTTGTATTTAATTTTCTTTAGTTATTCATGCAGTTTTAAGTGATAAAGTTTAAGCAAAGTTGAATATTAATAACAGACTGTTATGAATTATTGCACAGTCCACAATTAAGTGTTGTGGGATCCGTTTGTCCATCTGTCCAACTGTCTGTCCTTTCATTGTGACAATTCAGTCCTGGTTTCTTCCCCTGCAGCTGTGTGTAATTTGATGAAATTTTCTTAAGTAGGCAACCATGGCAACCTGGGCATCCTCTGTTTTTGTTAAGATATAAATTGCAGGAGCAATTCTCCTTTTAGCTTTATTTAAGGTATGGACTTATGACAGTGACTGAGTGGGCTTACAGTTCTACTTGCATTTACAATGTTCAGAACAGTTTTTGTTATTGTATTCTTTTTAAACCAGTATTGATGTAGACAAAGCAAGATCTCATTACATGACTAGCAAAGTCGGTAGAGCATAAATTCTAAATAAACTAGGCCTCAAGTGCCTACAAATGGTAGTGGTTAAGCTCCCTTGCTAATGCTCTAGCAAGGATACAGTTGTGATTGTTCTTGGCAAATGATTTCTAAAAGATATGGCCTGGGTGGACTTCGAAATTTGTATTGCATGTTCATACTGGTTAGAGATTTGCATGCAATGACTGTCACGCTTTTATAATACTACCAAACACTTCACAATATGCCTATGTGTGACAGATCGTTGGTAATTTTCTTGAGCAGGAAATTAACCTGGAATTGTTCCAGTCCACCCAGGTGTATAAATGGGTACCTGGGAGGGTTATTTGGGTCAGTAATATAACTTCTCAGTGCCATGTGTCGGCTGTCATAGTACAGGATTGACGAACACACCTAATGACCAAGGTTTAAACTGTAAAGTCGGCTGAACGAGCAGTAGCTTGAAAGTAGACTAATACTTCGTATTACCTATAACCTATATTGATAGCTTTTGTAAATGTTCGCTTTAACTTTTAACATGTTAATTGCTTCCTTTTTTTCAGGGTTTAGACAGCTCTGCAGCAATTCACTTGACCCAGTGTTTTGATCTGATTGGTTGATAAAATAACTGACAATAATGTCAAATGGACTTGTGACATAAAAACTAACTAACCAATCATATATATCGAGGCAAACAGGCAATGGTATAGCTCGCGTGCTAATTCTCAAGCAAAGATAAGGGTAGGTCCACATCTGGTTGACCCAGTGTCAGGGTGTGGTATCATACCAGTGGTCATGGCATGCTGTGGACACGTGGACACGATCTCCAGATAACTGTAATCAGGTTGGTTGGATGATAAAACCTATAAAAACAGTTTTAAATGTGTCGTTCTTTGTTCCTGAATAACAAAATAAGTAAAAATAATATTTCATTATCATGGACATGATGAAGATAAACTTTTTAAAGTATACTTCTATTTTGTATGGTTATTCTAGTTATGGACTTATTTTGTGTAGCCTTGGCAAGCATTTACAAGATCTTAACACATGATGTACATCTTAGATATTCAGTTTGTCATAACCATAATATACCTCTGTTGGTATTTGTAGATGTGATGTGTAATATAAATGATTCATTTTTTAATATTGTTTGGAATTTATGTTTTTATTTTTTGCACGTTTATAAAGTTATAAATGTGCATATTACTTACATAAAGCATTGATATAAGAAACTTTAAGCTTGCATATCTTCTTTATAAAAGGGTATAAAATACCATTTTAAATAGAACAAAATAACATAATAATTTTGAGCTGAAAATATTGTTTCCTACAAATAATTAATATTCTGATACAAATTTTCAAACTTATTGAAATTCATTTACTTTGTGAAAGTCTTTGTATCCATTTATTAAAAATAAAACAGTTTTGAACATAGTTCTTTAACAGAAGTGAAGCAAGTTCCTTGTTTTTCACATTTAAATGCATTTATTATTTTTTATTGTTACTTTAGCCTGTTCTGTTTGAATGAACTCAAGTTTCTTGGAAAACTGAGTTCAGAATGAACCAACATTATACTAATATACATAATTTGTGTGTATTATGTTTAAAGTTGCATGCAAAATTGATTTCCTCCTAGTTGATAACTGTTATCATCCCTTCTTCTCCACCCACTCAATTTACCAGTACACTGACCCCTACATTTGTGCTTCACACATCACTGCTTTAAAACACAAGGGTTTTACAACCCTTCCTAAGTCAAAATTATATTTCAACCTATTCAGCGTCCTTGTTGTAGTTCAGTAGGCTTACCATAAAATGTGAATTGGAAGAGGTATCATTTATGTGTGGTCCTAGTTAGTTTTCTTTTAATAATTAATATGAACACTCCTGGGATGGATTTGTACTATTTTATAAACCTGATCATAAAATGTTAAGTGCTTTAAATGATATACAGTGCATATATAATATTTACACATTAAAATTAAGTCACTTTGAAAGTGACTGTTGTTACATTAGTGTCTCAACATTCTGTATTTTTAGGCCAAATACTAAATAATTCCAAGATAGAACTATATAAATAATTAAAAATATATATTACTTTATGTTAATATTAAAAATATATATTACCTTACACCCGTCTAACTGAAAGATAATTGAATACATAGGAAAACGGACCATTTTATTCCATAAATCAGCTTCGCCTATATAAATGTTATGAGGTGCAGTAACTGTTATCCCCTCGCCGCCCCCCCCCCCCCCCCCCCCCCCCTCCCCCCCAACTCCCCGACCTGCCCCTTACCTGTCAAATCTCATGCTACCTGAGCCTGTTTTTTGATAAAACAAAATAAAACAAATAAAACTGGAAAGTGTAATGATCAGGATGTGGTAAAATTCTTTAACTTTAACTTATTTTACCCTAATTGCCGTGCATACTTAAATGCCTTTTTCTCTAAAATGCTTTGTTTACAAAAGGATGCATTACGTGTTTGTTGTTAAATTGCATGAAGAATGTTTGTAAAACGTTTTGTTATTTTTTTAATCATTAGTCACTCATGACAAACAAATGTTTTTTTTTTGTGTTCAATTATTTCTGATATTTTGTACGTTTTTGTGTGCTAAAGTCCCTATAAATTGTACTCACTGATATAATCAAGTTTGATGGTTTTAGGTTGGATTTCATGATAACTGTTGCCCTAGTCGGACCAAGAACATATTTGTTGCAAATACATGAAGATTTAAGTTTAGCATTCAAGTATTATCAAACTTACATCATACTCTCAAGTACTGAAATAGTTGAGGTCTGTTTCCTGATATTTCCTGTTATATTATGGCAGATGTTCGAAGATTGCTGAATGATATTATCAAGTGACACTTCCTTTTGTACATTCATGTAATATACATATTAACTTGTTGTTTATGTAAGTCTTTATAGAAATGCATCTTAACTTAAATTTAAACATTTACTCTTATTTTATTTAAAGAGCATTTATTTTGACTTTTTCTTTCTTACATGGTGTTTGTTGGATAATTTTGGATAAATGCAATTAGAGCATTTAATTACATGTATATAACCATTAAAATATACTTTAATTTTCTTTTCTTTAACTAACCAGAAAGTCTAAACCCAACTTGTTTCATTAGTTAATAACCCCCATTACACATACACACACCCACATCAGTTGAATTTATCACAAAAAGTTTTATAAATATAAAACTGCAAAAATACAGAATGTCATGTGGGAAGATTTACTGTGGGATTGGGATTAACCGGCATTTTTGCCAATACTGTGCAGTGACATTTCTATCATAGCACAGGGGCACTTATGAGGTGCCCAGGGACTGAACCTGGCTAATCCATTATACTGACACCGATGAGTCAGGCGTAATGCTGTCCCCATAACCCTGAGTGTTAGGAGGGAAGCCACTACTACCAACTTTTAAGTCTTTGGTTTGACCCGGTCGGGGTTTAAACCCACGACCTCTCAATCCGCTAGCTGACGCTCCTCCACCTGAGCTATTGTGTTCGGTACTCACTGTGTTGGTTTGAATACTATTCATGTGTGGCAGTGTTCAGCTGACATGCTGTGTAATGGTGGTTCTACCCATGGAGTTTTTCCTGGATTTTTTTCTCCAATAGTTATTAGCTGGACATCACTTACTTGCTTTCAAATGATCGTTGTTGGGTAATAGCAATGCATCTCATTTATCTAAAGAAGGTTGAGAAAAGTGTTTTTGTATGCAACTATTACAAGAGCAATAAAGCGGTAGTACATAGCTAATAGAATGGGTTGAGACAATAAGTTATAATATATAACATACATTTTGGTATTTATTTTTATTCCATTTTATATGAGCAAACAGTAGGTCGTGATCAGTTTCGCAAGGAGTCGGCATCATGGTGTGGTGTAAGAGTTTGGTGCAAGTAGTAATGTTTGTTGTAACTACTCTTGCTGTTTCTGGATGAGTCCAGAGCCCATCGTAGTTTCTCCAGATGAGATGTTATCTATGTCAGGGGACTTTCTTAATACATTATACATAACTTGTACTTTCTTAGTATATCGGAAAGCTGGCATATGCTCCTATTCCACACATGTTCCGGTTGCGAGCAATTTTCATATAGCCATCCTCTCCCCACGTTTTTCCCCAACTGAAAATGTGTACAAATATATATACATATAATATATATATATATAACTATTGAAAATGGAAAATAAATAAACCGACGAAACGTAAGGCAAACAGAGGTCTTGGACCAGTAAGTTCTATGACAAGAGGATTGTTTATAAAGCAATTAGTGCAAAACTGATAAATATTTCGCAGTTATAGTTGTTAACGTGGTGAGAGTGATAGTGGTTAGAGGGACTGGAGGAGGACGATAATGATGATAATCAATAGTAAAGATAATGAAGATGACAATCAAAATATGGGATTGGGATTTGCCAGCAGTTTTGTCCATACGGTGCAGCGATATTTCTATCAATACAGCACAAAGGCACTTATGAGGTGCCCAGCGACTGAACCTGGCCGGTCCATTATACTGACACCGACGAGTTAGGCGTAATGCTGTTCTTATAGCCCCGACCGATGGGCAGGAGGCCACTACTACAAATTTTAAAGTCTTGGGTTTAACCCGGTCGGGGTTTGAACCAGCGACCTCCCGATCCGCAAGCCGACGCGCTACCACTTGAGCTATTGCGGCCGCTATAAAAGTATGGTTAGATGATGGTGATAATAACTATGAGAGTAAAGGCATAAGATGGTAAAGATTATGATAATGATGACGACGATGTTGGTGATGATTATAAGGCGATGATGGTCATTGATGATGATGATCATGATGATGATAATGCATGATAATCATAAAATGATGGTAATTATTAAAGAAGAAAATGTTAAATGATGGTTTATAATTTATCCTTCTTACCTGTTTTTAATAATCCAATACGGGATTCCGTTGTTGCCATCAGTACCATAGCCGACGACAAGGACAGCATGGTTGAGGGCAGTGGAGTTGCAGTTGGGATTGTTGAACACGCCACGTTTGTACTGGCGGAAGTCTTCTGGATGTGTATTAATTTCAGTAGCTACTGGACCCTCATTAGCCACACTCCTCTAAAAGGACAATGAAAGCACAAAAGCAAGGTCAGTTTCAAGTTGACATTTATGGAAATAACAAAACATGGAAAAATAGCAATGTATTTTGGCAAATTAGAGTAATGTGTCATCAATAATGACACGATTGATTGAGCTCATATCAATTCTGTACGTTCTTTATGACTCGGATATTATTATTACATTCATTAGGCAAACCTCCCGCAAATATTTTTTTCACATATTTTAATACTGAGATGGATGGGACTGCTACCGTATGTTAATAATAAATACAATTTAGATCAACCATTTTAATATAGCCGCTTTATTTAGTAGTAAAGTTATGTTGTCGTCTGAATCTTTAATATTGCTCAATTAGTTTATATTATTTAATGTTTTCCCCATTGTTTTAGCACCGTTTGGTGTTCATCTAAAATAAAGCAAGAATGTTTACACTTTCTGCACTAACGGGGAATACGACTTTGCTTTCTTAGAAGGCTCCTATAATTGAATAAACTAAACGATCCATTTAGTCTAAGTATGTGTATGTTGACTAAAGATATTATCGTAGGAAATGGAAAACACATAAAGTTATCGACAATATCAATATACCTGAAGGTCACTTTCATTTTGAACCATTTTCCAGCCAGTAATAAGCTTTTCCAACTTTTGAGACGACTTCCGGCAACAACAGACCTTGATTAAATAGAAACCCATGCTATCGTAAACATTTCGACACACAAATTTAGTAAAACAAAAAGTTTAAACCGGACCTGGTAGCACAATCGGCAGAGCGTCGGCTCCAGGTATGGGAGGCCTCTGGTTCGATTCCGGGCCGCCACATACCAAAGTCATTAGAATAGTAGTGATATCGCTTCCTTCAAGTAATATAAGGGTAGTTCCACGAATGGCGGGCCAGGTGTCAGGATAATATGACTGGGTGTGATATGCCATGCACAGTAAAGGTAGCACTATATCTGCTTCAAGTAGACAACGTCTCTAGATATCTGAAATGCTGTTGGTGGGACGATAAACCCAATAAACTTTTTTTTTAAATTTCATACAAAAGTTAAGAACACATGTGTAAACATAAGCTTTACCGAATAATCTTCTGAACACAATCTCAACTGTTTTGGTAATAAAGAAAGCCTGAACACTGGATTTTCTAAAAATAAAAAGCCGAAATTCCTGCACTCATGTGTTATGGTTATTGGTCTGGCAGAAACTGTTAATAACATGGCATCGTCAAACCGGGCACAAATAAGGGTGTAAGATTTCAAGCGGTCGATTTTTTTTGGTCAGTAAATGCAATGGTTACACTTTAACGACAACTAATAAAACAAATACCAACCTTTCTTATGTAATTACAATTGGTCTCATTGTCGATGCCACCATTGTCACGAACGAATTCGAAAGCCTTGACGATATATCCGCCATTGCATCCATGATTCCCTAGGGGTATATATGTGTTTCCAAATGTGCATTGTTACTTTTATAATTACATTGTATTAGTATTATCATATCATTATTGTTGTTGCTATTGTTATCGTTTATTTCTGTATATTGTTATTCTAATATGAAATAAAACTACGTTTAAATGTTCTCTTTCGGGTAATAATTTAGTAAGAATCGAAATGAATTACAAAGGAAATAAAAAAAAAGTCCAGTTAATGTATATGTACCCTTGCCGAATGTGCAGTCGATAATCTTCTGCTCAGACAGCGGCTCTAGACGCCCCGTTCTCTTGGCAACAAGTCCTTCAATAGCGCCGATAGCTGCAAAGGCGTAACAAGCGTTGCACTCGCCCTTTGATAAGAAAATTAAAACAAATGTGTTCTGATGCTATCGATTGCAAATTGTTATACATATATATTGTTGGTGGGACGATAACCCCACTAAACACACACACACACACACACACACACACACACACACACACACACACACACACACACACACACACACACACACACACACACACACACAGAGACACACACACACACACTCCACACACACACTCCACCACACACACACACACACACACACACACACTCCACACACACACACACACACACACTCCACACACACACACACACACACACACACACACACACACACACACACACACACACACACACACACACACACACACACACACACACACACACACACACACACATATGTATACGAACAAATATCGATATCGTATGCTCAGCTATGACCAGCGCTGGGACGGTGACGAAAATCTAGAGCTATCACAGGAAAGCCCACTAAGTTTTTCGAGTGCTGTAAACTACAATCTTAGCTTGAAAATACATCACAAAATGCATAACGCGGTGTCTTCTATATACAGTTATATTAAATGATAGTCCACTAACTTGGTCCTTCACACCAGTGACGCGATTATGATCACGCCAGTCGACTGTTTGAGGGAGAGGAACAAGTGGAGTGGATTCTTTTCGCTTAGATAACGTATCGCCTTTCTTTGACTTCATTTTCATTTGCCGTAGACCTGTACCTGTATAAAGTTCTTCTTCTGTCTACAAAAACATTAAAATAATTATTTAACTTTGTGTATTAACAAGCATGCACAGAACCTAAACTTTGGGGGATGTGTCATATTGTCCAATTGTTTCAAATTTCTGTATTTGAATTTGTCCTGCATTAAATATCAACGAAAAAATCCACAAATCTAAATGGGAAATATCACAGTATATCAACATTATAAATGTTGTCATGAACTGGATAATTTTGTTGAGTCACATGTTTAATAATTAAATTAGCCAAGAAGTTCCGCTAAATCTACGCCACTTCAGTTTTCCGGAAAGTGACTTTTAAACTTCTAGCGGAATGCAAGTTACCGTTTACATTACTCTGTACTTCACGTCATCGTGACCTTTCTCGTTATTTGTTACGCAGTAAAGCTTTTAAAAGATTCGAGATAATATCAAACACTTACCCGATCCGAAAAGTGGTTTATCGTCAACCAGTACGTATAATGACCCGCGTCTGCCAGATTGTTGTGCTTCTCTACCAACATCCGGTTTTGTAACCATATCTCACGCCTTGTAAAAATGATGACTCAATTATTTTTTTTCTTATGGACATAATTATGCAGTAAGGATGTATTTGCTTGCAAATTTACTACTTGTAAGTACCTTTACTTAAAGCAAAAGTAGTTGGTAAAACAGACTAGTATCGTAGCTCAATCGAACGTTGTCTTTTTAAATTGTATCACTTTTTGCCAGCAAATTGTGATGGAAATGTTCTTGTTGAAAGTATTTGTATTTTAAACCAAATGTCTTTGTATGTGACTGTTGGCTTCATCAGATAGGCCGGCTTCTACCATCTTTCGTCGAATTTTACAAGACCATTATATTTACCTAATTGCGATATCCGCCATAAAAAATATTGTCAACTATATCTTAAGGGAAAAGAAACACTTCCGCTAAAAACAATTTTCTACCGCACAAAGTGTGTTGACATATGTGGACCTCAGCTGAAGTCCCTGTTACAGGCTGGTGGTTCTATCAGCGATTTAAGTAGGCACATTAGAATAACATATTCATGTTTTCTTACCGAGTTACATGTAAAGTAAAATTTGAAGTTTACCTGACTTTTTCGTCCTCTGCATCTTCGTAGATTTTGTTGAACGTCTGTTTATACTTCTCCCATTCCAGGTCGTGTAAACACACGATCACGGAGAGCATTAGGCTTAGGACAAGTAACTTGAACATTTTGCTGGAGAGGAATGCAAAGAATAAAACACATGTTTAAGAATAAGGAGTGAGGGGCGCCAGTGGCGTAGTGGTAGAATCGCCGATTTGTAACTCCCCTGACTACTTAGCCTCCTACGACATGAGTTCGAGTCCCGTTCGGGGCGAAGGACTTAATGCGGGAAGGTTTTCTAGCTGACTTGCGGTGCACCAGTGGTTCTACGCAGACATAAGTCTCTGTAACGATCATAACAAGTCGCTGCGATGTATCTCAAAACAACAACAAACAAACGTCAAAGTCAACAGTATGCACGATTGTTATACATTTTGGTTTTGTAGTTCTAACGAAAGCAAGTACCACGAAAACACGCATATACACAAAACACAAAATGGCTATCAGCTGAAACTATCTTATAACCGTGATACAATGTGTTAGCGTAAATTTTTGAGAAACAATATGATAAAAAAGAAGTGTCGTCTGCTAAATTCAAGAGGACAGTATTTCTGTGTATGTTGTCTTGGCAATCAGATATTGTATGGTCATCTTTGTGCATATATTGACGAATACAAGTGTACTACAGCTTTTTTCTTTACATTACTCATAAATAAGAAGAACACTTGTTCAATTTTGTTTGTTATTTTAAAGTTTGATTAATTATAAATCTGCTTGAAAGACATTTGCAATAATGTACAAATCATGAGATATTATGTTTAAAGTATAAAAAATAAGAGAAAACACAACTTAATATTGTGTCTAGAGGACGATATCATAGTAAATTAAATTATTTAAATTAAAATCTGTTTACGACCAGGTATAATATTCACAAGGGGCACACTAACAAAGTTTAAAATTAATAACACTTAGTGGAAATCAATTTCAATTTATGCAAATGTCGAAGAGCATTTCACGTAGATGTTCAGTTTAATAACATTGTTGATATATACAAATATTTTACATCAATGATCTAAATTATAATAAATAACAAATACGCATGGGGTTATGTTAACAAAAGCATTATCCAATATTTATAAAAGGCGCAATGTACATGTAATATTATATAATGCAAACATATATACATGTACCACAATTTTATCATTTTAAATGTCATCAGAGCGTAGATGGCGGCTCAGGCATCAAGTAGATAACGCATTGTGAGGTTCATTTGTCTAAATACAATGTGAATGCCGTAGA
This sequence comes from Sinonovacula constricta, assembly GCA_007844125.1. Lineage (NCBI taxonomy): Eukaryota > Metazoa > Mollusca > Bivalvia > Cardiida > Solecurtidae > Sinonovacula > Sinonovacula constricta. The sequence goes on along the minus strand of CM017573.1, from coordinate 1,295,932 downwards.
AATAATTGGATATAATTAACAAGTATACATTTTTTACTTAATTTCAAAATTTAAGATTTAAGGGTGAAGTGTGACTTATAAACTTCTATGAGAAGGCGACATGTTATTGAAAAAGGGCGAAGTATGAGTCATTCTATCTTTACAGGGATAGCAAAGTGTAATTGACGAATACAATTTGATACAGATCATATTGCGATGGACTTAACCAAGAACCCTTTAGCCTTAATAATAATAATAATAATAATAATAATAATAATAATAATAATAATAATAATAATAATGATAATAATAATAATAATAATGATGATGATGATGACAGTAGTATTTGTAGTAGCAGCAGCAGCAGTAGTAATAGTTGCAACAATAATAATAATAATAGTAATAATAATAATAACAGTAATAATAAACCGAATCATTTTAATCATTTATTAAAAATACTAAATACAATTTAAATGTTAAACATACCCGTCTGTTCTGGTTGTTATTATGTCGCGCTTCCTTTTGTCGTTGACAATCACAAGTGTTGTAACGCAGGGCACGACAGTTGGAGAAACAATAAGGAAGTTCGCCCCAATCAATTTTATAATAGTAGACCAAGTTTTGTATGTACACTGTTAACTGATTGAATTAACAAGATAACAACAATAACAACAACAACCACAGCAGCAACAATAAAAACAACACAACACGAATGAATGAATGATGATGATTATGATGATAATGATAATGATGATAATAATAATAATAATAGTAATAATAATTATAATAATAATAATAATAATAATAAATTATGTATAATATATCCACTTTTTCTTCCATATATGTTAATACATGTAATGTGACCTTTTTATTGTCTGTTTTACGCTGACTTAAAGTTCCGTAAATACCACAAAAGTTTAACGCGGAGCAAAGTTATTCTGCAGGATGAAAATGCCATTTTGTAACAAGTTTTTATTATTGAGGAATACCTGCAAACAGATGTCGTTGTAGGACAACCGGCGCTCTGTATGTCTGCCGGAAGACCTCCCCACATAACGGTTCTTGACCTGATCGGGACTAGAACTTAGGCGGTGAACTATCTTTAATTCCTTTCAGTAAAGACTGTCTTCAATCCCCTAACAAACAAAATAGTATTAAGTGAACTTTAAAAATCTTGTTCAAAACTGCTTTTGATGCTAAGATTTGTGCTGTCATATTATTTATTTACGTTTCACTTTTAAAGCCTTATTGGTAAAAAGTACCATTCACATGCAACAAAAAATGATTGATCCGTACAGCCATATCGAGCAAAGTAGTATTTAAACTAACAACAAACAAGGATAAAAAGCAACGAAAAACACACAACACAACACAACAAAACCCTAATGAATGAAAAGGTTGAAAGATCTAACATTGTGTTTGATAATAGTATTTAGTGTTAAATGTTGTGCTGCAATTCATTTTGAGAGGCACTTTTTAAATTACATGCTGCAACATATTGTTTTATAGCTATTCTATGGTGATTGAAGTTTCCTTGAATTTCTCTGTTAGATTAAAACAATCCAAATTGATTAATGAAAACCAACTAGGTAGAGATATATAGTAGGATTGTGACATAGATTTATTAATAGGTAATGTTCCATACTTTCTGGCATTATTTTTAGAGAAAAGTAAGACAACCCTTTAGAAGTAATAATGGTATTTTTTAATAAATAAATGCACACATAAATAAAAGTATATAATATGTATATATAATATAGAATATAATAAATAAAACAAGGTTTGGTCCGATTTTGGACTCTTTCATCGTTCTTTCTGTCTGTTAGTATGTCTCTCTCTCTCTCTCTTTCTCTCGTTCTATCTTTCTAAATTGCTTCAGGACAGTGTTACATGATGTGAGTACATGTTCCAAGGTACCTATCGATATGTTTTATTTATTTCATATAACTTGACGTGTGTTCATTTAGTAACGGCCATTGGTTATTTTCGATTCACTAATTAGTTACCGTGTCTCAAATGCCGCTTCATGTTTCGAAATTCCCGTACCGTAAACGTCACTTCAAAGCTTTATATCTTTACAAAAAAGGCAGACTTATTGTTGATATGATAAAAATAATCCGTCATTCGTGTCCATTGAATATTGGCAATATTAAACTAGGTGCATGAAACCATAGAAAACTGAACAGAGCCTCGTTTCGTCCAACTAGTTTATCATTATATCAGATAAAGCTCCAGATGACATTTTACACAAAGCTAAATATCAATAAGCATTACAATTTGTGTTATTTTAACATGCCATTATTCTTTCCGAATAATAAATGATAAAACATGTAAACATGAGCAATACGGTTGATTGTCACTGTTATGTACATGGGTATGTTATCACCGGGCAGCTGTGGTTCGAATCCGGTTTGTATTAACCTCTTCCTGTTTATTAAACAAAGAAAGGAGTGTTGTTCAAGGAAGGAAGAACCTTGTCTTTTTATATAAAGCACATGACATCCCCGGTGAAAACGGTTGTAAAGTTAATGTATAAGCTACAAGTTGCATGCAAACAAAGGAAACATGTGCTAAAAGAGATAACAAACAATATAATTAAAATGATATAAGACGTTGGTGAAGCTTTAAACGTTTCGAGTGTTTGCAATGTGGAGTTAATTTATCCAAATTTGAGTTAACAAAATTTATTGATTGGCTTTTCTAAGAAAATAAAAGAAAATGCACGAACCTAGACACCATAAAGATGTTACATTTTCTGATAATAATGCTATTTTATACTTCTTACCGCTACATTACGCTGGTAATAAATAAATAAATAAATCACGTGGATGATTTTTAGTTTGGTTTTTAGGCTAATTTGTAGAGAAGAAATCCAGAAAGGCATGTAATAATTTTTACCTCTGCAACATCATCACTACCACTACTACTACTACTACTGCTGCTACTTCCACTACTACTGCTACTACTACTGCTATAGACCGTGTGTGTGGTGTATGTGTATTGCAGGTTTAGTGTACTGCAGGTGTTGCGTATTGGCGTGTGGTGTATGTGTATTGCAGGTTAAGTGTACTGCAGGAGTTGCGTATTGGCGTGCGGTGTATGTGTATTGCAGGTTTAGTGTACTGCAGGAGTTGCGTATTGGCGTGCGGTGTATGTGTATTGCAGGTTTAGTGTGCTGCAGGTGTTGCGTATTGGCGTGTGGTGTATGTGTATTGCAGGTTTAGTGTACTGCAGGAGTTGCGTATTGGCGTGTGGTGTATGTGTATTGCAGGTTTAGTGTACTGCAGGTGTTGCGTATTGGCGTGTGGTGTATGTGTATTGCAGGTTTAGAGTACTGCAGGAGTTGCGTATTGGCGTGCGGTGTATGTGTATTGCATGTTTAGTGTACTGCAGGAGTTGCGTATGGGCGTGTGGTGTATGTGTATTGCAGGTTAGGTGTACTGCAGGTGTTGCGTATTGGCGTGTGGTGTATGTGTATTGCAGGTTTAGTGTACTGCAGGAGTTGCGTATTGGCGTGTGGTGTATGTGTATTGCAGGTTTAGTGTACTGCAGGTGTTGCGTATTGGCGTGTGGTGTATGTGTATTGCAGGTTTAGTGTACTGCAGGAGTTGCGTATTGGCGTGCGGTGTATGTGTATTGCAGGTTAAGTGTACTGCAGGTGTTGCGTATTGGCGTGTGATGTATGTGTATTGCAGGTTTAGTGTACTGAAGGTGTTGCGTATTTGCTTGTGGTGTATGTGTATTGCAGGTTTAGTGTACTGCAGGTCTTGCGTATTGGCGTGTGATGTATGTGTATTGCAGGTTAAGTGTACTGCAGGTGTTGCGTATTGGCGTGTGGTGTATGTGTATTGCAGGTTTAGTGTACTGCAGGTGTTGCGTATTGGCTTGTGGTGTATGTGTATTGCAGGTTAAGTGTACTGCAGGTGTTGCGTATTGGCGTGTGATGTATGTGTATTGCAGGTTTAGTGTACTGCAGGTGTTGCGTATTGGCGTGTGATGTATGTGTATTGCAGATTTAGTATACTGCAGGTGTTGCGTATTGGCGTGTGGTGTATGTGTATTGCAGGTTTAGTGTACTGCAGGTGTTGCGTATTTGCTTGTGGTGTATGTGTATTGCAGGTTTAGTGTACTGCAGGTGTTGCGTATTTGCTTGTGGTGTATGTGTATTGCAGGTTTAGTGTACTGCAGGTGTTGCGTATTGGCGTGTGGTGTATGTGTATTGCAGGCTTAGTGTACTGCAGGTGTTGCGTATTGGCGTGTGGTGTATGTGTATTGCAGGTTTAGTGTACTGCAGGTGTTGCGTATGGGCGTGTGGTGTATGTGTATTGCAGGTTAAGTGTACTGCAGGAGTTAGTTGCGTATTGGCGTGCGGTGCATGTGTATTGCAGGTTTAGTGTACTGCAGGAGTTGCGTATTGGCGTGCGGTGTATGTGTATTTCAGGTTTAGTGTACTGCAGGTGTTGCGTATTTGCTTGTGGTGTATGTGTATTGCAGGTTTAGTGTACTGCAGGAGTTGCGTATTGGCGTGCGGTGTATGTGTATTGCAGGTTTAGTGTACTGCAGGTGTTGCGTATTGGCGTGCGGTGTATGTGTATTGCAGGTTTAGTGTACTGCAGGAGTTGCGTATTGGCGTGCGGTGTATGTGTATTGCATGTTTAGTGTACTGCAGGTGTTGCGTATTGGCTTGTGGTGTATGTGTATTGCAGGTTAAGTGTACTGCAGGTGTTGCGTATTGGCGTGTGATGTATGTGTATTGCATGTTTAGTGTACTGCAGGAGTTGCGTATTGGCGTGTGGTGTATGTGTATTGCAGGTTAAGTGTACTGCAGGAGTTGCGTATTGGCGTGCGGTGTATGTGTATTGCAGGTTAAGTGTACTGCAGGAGTTGCGTATTGGCGTGCGGTGTATGTGTATTGCAGGTTTAGTGTACTGCAGGAGTTGCGTATTGGCGTGAGGTGTATGTGTATTTCAGGTTTAGTGTACTGCAGGAGTTGCGTATTGGCGTGTGGTGTATGTGTATTGCAGGTTTAGTGTACTGCAGGTGTTGCGTATTGGCGTGTGGTGCATGTGTATTGCAGGTTTAGTGTACTGCAGGTGTTGCGTATTGGCGTGTGGTGTATGTGTATTGCAGGTTTAGTGTACTGCAGAAGTTGCGTATTGGCGTGTGGTGTATGTGTATTGCAGGTTAAGTGTACTGCAGGAGTTGCGTATTGGCGTGCGGTGTATGTGTATTGCAGGTTTAGTGTACTGCAGGTGTTGCGTATTGGCGTGTGGTGCATGTGAATTGCAGGTTTAGTGTACTGCAGGTGTTGCGTATTGGCGTGTGGTGTATGTGTATTGCAGGTTTAGTGTACTGCAGAAGTTGCGTATTGGCGTGTGGTGTATGTGTATTGCAGGTTTAGTGTACTGCAGGTGTTGCGTATTGGCGTGTGGTGTATGTGTATTGCAGGTTTAGTGTACTGCAGGTGTTGCGTATTGGCGTGTGGTGTATGTGTATTGCAGGTTTAGTGTACTGCAGGTGTTGCGTATTGGCGTACGGTGTATGTGTATTGCAGGTTTAGTATACTGCAGGAGTTGCGTATTGGCGTGCGGTTTATGTGTATTGCAGGTTAAGTGTACTGCAGGTGTTGCGTATTGGCGTGTGGTGTATGTGTATTGCAGGTTTAGTGTACTGCAGGTGTTGCGTATTGGCTTGTGGTGTATGTGTATTGCAGGTTAAGTGTACTGCAGGTGTTGCGTATTGGCGTGTGATGTATGTGTATTGCAGGTTAAGTGTACTGCAGGTGTTGCGTATTGGCGTGTGGTGTATGTGTATTGCAGGTTTAGTGTACTGCATGTGTTGCGTATTGGCGTACGGTGTATGTGTATTGCAGGTTTAATATACTGCAGGAGTTGCGTATTGGCGTGCGGTTTATGTGTATTGCAGGTTTAGTGTACTGCACGAGTTGCGTATTGGCGTGTGGTGTATGTGTATTGCAGGTTTAGTGTACTCCAGGAGTTGCGTATTGGCGTGCGGTGTATGTGTATTGCAGGTTTAGTGTACTGCAGGAGTTGCGTATTGGCGTGCGGTGTATGTGTATTGCAGGTTTAGTGTACTCCAGGAGTTGCGTATTGGCGTGCGGTGTATGTGTATTGCAGGTTTAGTGTACTGCAGGAGTTGCGTATTGGCGTGCGGTGTATGTGTATTGCATGTTTAGTGTACTGCAGGAGTTGCGTATTGGCGTGCGGTGTATGTGTATTGCAGGATTAGTGTACTGCAGGAGTTGCGTATTGGCGTGTGGCAGGCATTGCATATCACAGGTGCTGCGTATTAGCCGTGTGGTGTGTGGCAGGCATTGCGTATCACAGGTGTTGCGTATTAGCCGTGTGGTGTGTGGCAGGGATTGCGTGTCGCAGTAAGCTTATCATGTCAATAAGACATAGAGCCCGAGCAATTTAGAAATTGTTATGACAGCCAAATTAGGACATCTTGTATTATCTAAGATTAGATAGTTTAATATATCGGGATCGGCTTCCAGGTCGATGAATTACATGGTTCATCTATAGCCTCAATAGGAGGCAATTAAGCAAACTGTTATGTCTTGTGGCCACATATCTCCATTTCTATACATATAATCGAATTCATCGAATGCAGCAATCTCATATTTGATCATTTTAGATATTTGATCTTAAATATACATTCAGAATCAGGTGACTCATTTATTTAGTATCACATTCACTGGCATCATAATGGCTACGTGTTTTTATCAACTGGTCGTTTAGTTGTTCATTGAGTGAGCGAGTTAGTAAAAAAATGTGTTAAGGTAGTTGCTTGCTAATGTTCCATGTTGCTGTTGCCATTCCCAGTTTTTGTTGGATTCAGTTTAAACCCTGTTGAAAGTAAGTTATGTTTATTTGCCCATTGCAAAAAGATGTACAAACAACAGTGCCTTGTAAAAAGGTTTTGTTGAGTTACACTTAAGTTCATGGCTAAAATATAATATATATGACCAAGTCCTCTGAGCATTGCAACATATACAAAAGTTTGAAAAGGCACAGAAGAGAATTCTTTTTTTTTCTACATTTAGTTATGAATTAATTGTAACTTTGAGGTATAATGCTTTTGTGGTATAATTCCTTTGGTATTTTCTTTTAAATAATTAAAATCCACCCTCACCCCTCCTGTAAATGTATATGTAGTGTCGTTCTACAGGGTGTCCCAAAAGTAAAGTAGGGTAAATCCACCACATTTCGGTAACTCTGACAATATTTATAAGACGATAAACTACCCACGAGCATATACTTTGAAATTGAGCTTAAAAACAACTACGGATTCAATGATAAGTATCGTAGCTGTATAGAATTTATATTAATCTAATTTCAATAACTACTAACACATATGATTTTTATTTACTCTTACAGTATGGGGCCAGGAATTTAGGAAGAATATTGTTATGCCTCATTTTTTTCTAGGAACATGAATCACAACAGTGTTTTCAGTGCGGACGATATCTGGAGTTACACGTGAAACGAGACAGTTGTTCGAAAGTTTAGTCAAAGGCCACCTCATCGATATGTTTAACATGGAATGTCTTTTTGAACACCCATATCTTTTGAAACTGTAAGTACTGTTGATACGGAGAACACGTGAATCTGCCGACCTTCTCTCGGAAATATTTGCATGTTACATGGACCCGTACAATGAAGACAGTCTGGTCTTGTTTGGGGCAAACTTTACGAGAAAAACAAATGATGAAGAGATTGAATTAGTATGTTATGAAATAAAAATGTTCACTTTTCGAAAATAAAAAGTAAATGAATTTGTGGTTTTGTTCACAGAAAGAATGCCGAGCACATATGTCCCGACAAAACAAGGAAAAAAAAAACGAGATAGAACAGGCAGAACTTGGAAGCGGCAGTTTAGGCCGCTAATGATGGAATGTCTGTTCGCAAGGCGGCAATCAAATTCGGTATCCCTAAGTCCAAACTGGCGGATACAGCGAGTGGGCGCTATGAGGTCGACGTTACACACGGACGACCAACAGTGGTACCAGTGGTAAATAAGAAAAGGTCCTATCAAAATTTTCACAGATATTTAAATTTTATCTACCAGTAGACAAAGGCAAACAAGGTAAATGCAAATGTGACAAAACACAGAGACGAGACATAACACACATAAAGAAAAACCATCAGTTACCGCCTTGGAACGGTCAATCGGCAAAAGGGCCAACTTGGGTGCTTAAACCTGGTTTGTGGAGAGCTCCAACCTCGCACTTCCTAAAGGTTTTTCTAGCAAACATACAGTGTAAATAACAACATCCCGTCAAAGTGAAACAACTAACAGTAAGCACCTGCATCGGGAGTTAATAAGATACAATGAACTTATATGCAAACATAATAACAGTAAGAAAATAAACACATGTGTACAGTATGTACAGTAGATAAAAGCCTCGGCAACCTAAAAATTCCAAACTAGAGAAACAGTACAAGCGCTGATATATAATAAGAACAATATAATGACGTCATACAATGCCATGACGTCATATGCCAAAAGTGTCAACAGTGAAATGTAAAAATACGAAAGAAATCATCGAAACATAAAATGGCTTATGATTGTTTGCATAAGTGTTTTCATTCTGCTATTATACTTAGAAGCAATAAAATCATTGCGATGAAAAATGTTGAAAACGCCTTTCTTAATTTGTGAAAACGAAAGCCTTGCTGTAACAGTTTAGAAGAAATAAACAGGTTTCTAGCCTTGAAATCTTTTTCAATAGTACAAACTCGTGCAAACCTTGTAAGTTGTGATATGTAAATACCACAGGAGGTAGCACGAGGTGAATCACCGTCAAGGTATGGATAATTCACAATACTAAAGATGAAATCATATCTCTTGTCATAGATATTAGTAGAGACGTTGTCATTGGAAATAGCGACCTCAATGTCTAGAAATGCTGCATTGAAATGTCAGTTATTTGCTTTATTAGGGTAAGTTCTGGATGGTAAATCAGATGGATCATTTGAGAAAAGACAGGATTACTTTATAGTTAGAATATCTTCAATATTCTATAGACTGTCACGTTTAATAAAATAAATAAAAATGGTTGTTACTTTGAGAATGTACAATATGTAATTAAAACAAAACAATTTACACATGGGCTGTGTTATACCTGTCTCATTGAGTACCCGAACATATGCATAAAAGACCTGATTTTTCGATGAACTTGAAGGATCAACAAAATTTCCATTTTAAGAAAAAAGAAGTAGTCTTACAGCGAAAGAACCGCTAGTTTAAGTAGAAAAGAACAAAAATTAACAAACATTTCTCAACAGCTTCTGTTTATTTATTTATTTATTTGGGTTTTACGGCACACCGACACTTAACAGGTCATACGGCGCCGAAACAGCTTCTGTCGTCAATTGACTAGAACGAGATAATTAAATCCCATTGCAACACGTTACCATTCAAAGAAGACCAGAAAACTGACTGCAAGTCATTCCTGTCCAGCAAAAAAAGTATTCGTGGGCATTGACCGAACATTTTCACTGGAGAAATGTTTTGTGGCTACCACCGTTTATAAATCATAAAAAATTGTCTCCTAGGCCCGTTCATGCTTCACTGAGATAGGAAACTACTATGGATTCTTTGCGCATTTAAGGGGCATTCTAGATATTTATGGCATTCTAGATGTTGATTTGAAAAATGTAGAAATATTGATGGGCACAGACGACGACAAGCCATGACCAATGCTATCGATCTTGCTTTGCCGGGTGCAAGTAGAAGATTACAAAGCACATATAGGATGATCTACTAAAACAGATAACATACACAATACCAAAAGAGTACCCAAGAAATAAGTCAAAGTTTTAACATGATCTTCGAAGAAACCGGTGTGGCAAAAGCGGATGATTCTGTAATGTTTGAGGAAAGAAATGCGGTCTTCAAGGCTAAATTACAGGAAGACAGCCACAACGACTTCCTAACCTATTACGAGAAATATGTTAAAGGGAAGATTGTAAATCACGTAATTTCGTAATCATATGAGTTGTGAATCAACACCAATACAGAAAGTATTAACAATAGGCAAAAGGTACTTTTGAAGTGGGAGCCACGAAAAACAGACGAACTTGTTAACTAGCTTTATAAACTGGTGAAATTTCAAATGATGGATATACGAAGACCCTCATAAGGTTCTGGAAACTTAATCATTAACAACAAATGAAAATCGGTAACAAAAACTGATGAAGAAAAAGCAAGGATAAAGAAAAAGCAAGGATGTTCTTAAAATTCTTGACAGTTAAACAGGCAACTACAAAACAGTAACCCCCAAAAGATGACACTGGCACATACACTGTAAATATGGTAACATCAATTGCAAAGAAGCCAAATCAGAAAACAAGATGTCGGTCGCACATAACTACAAGTTGCGTATTACGGTATCGCTTTAGCGATCATCATGACGTGCAACTAGGACCCAGACAATTTGTTTTAATAAAAAAAATCTAAACTTTCTTTTATTTGCTTTCTCTGATATACATTAGTGATTAGTAATATTTGTGCAAAAATAAAAAAAAGACAAAATCAAAGAAAATGGTTCATTTATGTTTTCCCTGTTTGCCTTTGTCTGGAGATAGATTAAATATCTGGAAATTTTGATAGGACCTTTTCTTATTTACCTATTCAGTTTGTACGGTTAATTGTGACTTAGTATTAATGACTCCTCATGTTTTCTTTCGTCATAATACTTTCTTTAATGTGTGTACTCTTCAATCAGTAATAAAAATTGTTAAGAATCTATATATAGTTTTGTTTATTAACTTGACCCACCCTAAGCAATTTTACTATGTATACTATTGCCTGGTTTATATCGTTATTCGTTAAATAATAATGACAATTTGGGTATGATGCAACAATAAGCAAGATTCATAATACATATAATTAATTAATTAATTATAACAATCTTATAATGGGTTTATGGGGTTGTTTTGGAGTAGTTTGGGGTGGGTTCGGTAGTTTGCAGTGGTTTGGGGTATTAGAACCGGCCCACTTATAACAGACCTTTTTCACATTTTAGTTCCATTTAGTCATAAACAGCATTTTAAATAAATATTAAATACTTTTGTACATTGTAATAATATCTAACATGAACTTGTCATGATATATATTGATTTTGTTATACATTATACAAACTATGTATGCTATCATTATTAAGACTGATTTAGCCTGACGTTTTTCTCAATTTAATTCCACGATGTCAAGGCATGTTAAAATTGTCTTTGAATATCTTATCTATAAAATCCATATTTCCCTAAATGATATTGCACTGTACGCTTACACCCTTGTCTTTCTCTGTTTTTATTAAATTTCTATGTAATGTCACTTAAAGATACCCATTAGTTCGAAATCAGCAAAATAAAAGTAGATAAAACCTTTTGCATGCGAACATATGGCTCTAATTTTGAAGATGTTAAAAGTTTGACCGTAGTAGAATGTAAATTAGACCCCTATTGCGTGCGATATAAATCCCAATTTTTGTTTATGGTGGAAGGGTTTCGACACTGTACGAGGTGTGTTCGTAAAGTTCCTGGACAGCCCTGTTCTTTATATTTGTATATCAATTTCAATAAATATTATAGCAATTTAAAGCTCCATGTTAGTATTTTTTTGACATAGTAAAATATATATTTCCCTATTTTAGTCAAGTGCGACACATGCAGTTTCCTTAGCAATATACCCTTCTAACTATGCATCACTTTGTTGATCACGCATTGATAAATGATTCCTTATAATTCTTCAATAGATTGCTTTGACAACGTAAAAAACGCTCGAAAATGATGGCTTAGATAAATATAACGTCATAGCATATTATCTGACGTCATTTAGTAAGTTGTTTAGCAGTTTAAGCTAAAGCGGAATGTAACTTATCATGGCTACATCATTAAAACTGGAACAGCGATGCGTCATCAAATTTTGTGCGAACGCTAACATGACCCCGATGGATAGGTTAATATTTATACAGACAGGAAATCAACAAACAGATGTTTTAAGAAGCTTAGTTTTTGCGTGGCATAAAAGTTGGCCTGTAAGACGTTTTCGATAAGCCACGGAGTGGTGGTCGCCCGTGCCGTGGGGAAGACGACGTTAAGCGCGTACAGGACATCATCAGTGAGGATAGGCGAAGATCAGTGCGAGAGATCAGCGATCTGACAGGGATATGCGTAAATGTCATGTATCGCATTCTCAAGGACACTCTGAAGACGAATAAGGTGTGCGCCAGATGAATGCCACGGCTTCTCACCAGGATTAGACGACCACGCGCGTGCGGATGTCAAGGTCGTTTCTTGATGCTTTGACCGTGGGGGAGATCGATTTCTCTAGCGCATAGTCACAATGGACGAAACGTGGCTATACCTGTACGAAACCGAGCCTATGCAGCAACAATCAATGAAAAACTCCGATTCTCCTCCCCCAAAGAAGGCGAGGACTTCTAAGTCGGCAAGACAAAATCATGTTTGTGGACGCACATGGACTAAATAAATAAAGATTCTGCAGCACGCCGTACCAGCGGGGACCACGGTTAATATTATCAGAAGGTACGTTTTTAACATTTGATATGCTTATTTATTTATTCAACAAGATTAATTCTACAAATGTTGTTTTTTCGAATTAAAATTTAACTTGTTCCAAATAAAATTTTCCGTTTAAGTTTGATAAATTTTAATTTTGTTCTTATTTTGACTTCAGGTTATTCGCCGAGATTTGACCCATGGGCTCAGGCATAAACGTCCGGACTTAGAGATTGAGGCGATTATATTCCACCAGGACAATAGTCCTGCGCACCGGGCCATAGACACGGTTGACACCATCGATTTCCTGGGAGTGAAGAGACTGCTTCACGCCCCATACTCACCTGATCTTGCGCCGATGGACTTTGCTCTCTTCCCACGTCTGAAGAGCGATATGCGCGGGAAAAGGTTTAACGATTTGGACGATCTTCGCATGTAACGAGATTGATGTCATCCTACAAGGAGTGGTTCAGGGACGTTTTGGTAAGTGGGTTCAGCGCCACCGGAAGCGCATTGACTTTTTAGGAGAATATGTTGAAAAAATGTAACGCCGCGTAGAGACGATAGTGGTTGCACAAATGTTGTAGTTTTACTAAAGTTCTATGTATTTTGATATTATTTTACATTTTTGTCACTGCATATTTTCTGTTTTCAATATAAATTAATATTTTTGATATAAATTTGGTTCTAATCACTGTCAACTTGTTTGCTTTTCTTACTTGTCTAAGAAGTGAACGAACAAACCTCGTAATAATAATAATATTATGATCGCGTACGGTCGACACGCTCGTCAAAATCCCGATATTCTCTTCGCATGATTATTCATAACGCATGCGCAGTTAATCGTTAGCACAATGGCGAATGTATGAACAGGGCAATGCTTATGTGAAAAGATTGATTGACTGAATTGAAGAGATAGTGTCGAGAAAAAATTGCGCCAGGATAAAAAATAAAACAGGAAAATTTCAATGGAGCCGCCACAACTAGAAACGATCAGCAACAAGTAGGTGAATATTCTACTTCCGCTTTTTCAGAGTCTGAAAACTTGCAAATCTTTCTGTATGCATACGAATCTTTCCTAATGGTTCGTGTTTGTTTGTTTTTAGACCATTATAAAACGTGTGTTCATTGCATGCCGATGATTGCTCACTTCTGTGACGTAAATCTTTCATAAAATGCACTAAACACATTGATTATTACAATGTTGTTTAAACTTCAAGTTACCTTATGAGTGCCATTTTATAAAAGTTGTTTACAATTGGCAGTTGTCCCACTGTTATCAAAACATAAGAAACGGGGGATGGATCGGGCGAGTAATGCACCCGGTAAAAGAGTAGAGAAAGAGTAGAGGACATTACACAGTTGTGTGTAATAGAACATGGGGTGTGATTCAGGGTGAATATCTTGGCGGGGCAGATCCACAAAATCTTGGTGTGTTTGGTTTGCATCAAGATCCATTCAGCTTTAGTTTAGTTGATATTAGATATATGTACACAATAAGGGACCCTAACTTCGATCTAAGCAGATCCACCACCACCCAACGCGCATTCATCCAAGTTTCACTGGTAGTTTATTCACTGAACTTCTTAAGCTCAGTTGAGCCTCTTTAGCTCAGTTGGTATAGTGATCCGCTAGTATTCTTCAAGTAAAAAAATGTGAAAAGTCAAAATGTAATAACTGGCTAGCCTCACTGTGAGATTATGGACTGAACTAATAATACATTTGTAGTGACCATAAGTTTCTAGTAAAAGTAGTGCATGTTTAACATGTAGTTCTAAAACTTACTCAAAACACAAATTACACAACTAGTTAGCTGGTGGTTGTCATTCATAACAATAGGTCTCCTGTCCCTGCCTTCCTCTCTGTAGTTTTTTTCTCTAGGTTAGTTCCCCTGACTATGTCCAGCAGTGGGATAGTCTACAACCGTCCATGGTCACTGCTGCTCTGTGGACCATTTGTTTCTATAGAGAAAGCGCGCGCCTTTCATGGACTATAATTTCACCGTAATCTATATCATTAAACAATAATTATTGACAAAGTGACATATGTGTTGATATGGGATTGGGATTAGCCGGCATTTTTGCCGATACTGCGCAGCGACATTTCTATCATTATAGCACAGGGGCACTTATGAGGTGCCCAGGGACTGAACCCGACCGGTCCATTATACTGACACCGACGAGTCAGGCGTAATGCTGTCCCTTTAGCCCCGAGCGTTAGGGGGGAAGCCACTACTACCAACTTTAAAGTCTTTGGTTTGACCCGGCCGGGGTACGAACCCTCGACCTCCAGATCCGCAAGCCGACGCTCTACCACCTGAGCTATTACGGCCTGTGTGTTGATATGTGTGTTCTAAAACTCTTCACAAAGATCGGTGTGCGTTCAAGTATTATTCATACAGATATTTACACGAGGCTGAAAACACGTTAAAACTTAAAAGTGATAACTTCTCAAAGAATCTAAACGGTGTCCTTTACATTACACCAAGGTTCCACAGCACATGCAACTAGCGGATTAACGCAAAAATGGAAGCCAGCCAGTCACAATCCATTGACCACACCATGCCGTAGGGCCCGACTGCCACACCTGTACATACAGAGGGCGATCAGATTGGTCCCCTCTTTAATGACGATCGATATACGCTCGAAATGCTAACGGGAGCTACGTCACGTGATGACGGAGTGTCTGCTGACCATTTAATGTAGCAGTCTCACCTATTCAATGCTGAGCCTACAGATTCGTACAATTCACCGAGCGATGCTCGATGATGAACTTTACAATCTGCCCCAGTCAATATTTATTGACAAGTTGTTACTTACAAATAGAAATGACGACAATATTTGCCTTTATATTCTTTTAAGAAGGAATCAGAATATTGTCAAGGCACACTGATACACCGCAGAACGACAAAGGCAGAGGGAAGCTCAGAGCGATATGCCAAAGATTGCTACGTATTACAAGATTTATCGACAATGATAATCCCAGGGTACTAACATTCTTGTAAGGCGAAGATTACCGACAAAATCCAACTATAGAGACGACTCTGGAACACCGACACCCGAGGCTTCCTGCACAATCCAACAAGAACTAGCGCAAATAAGACCTACTATCCAACTGTTGTCTCAAGATATCATTGAGCCCAAACAAGAAAAGCAATCAATGGCTCAAACTTTCATGTCTTTGTGCCAAGGACACGATATGCTCCAAACTTTAATTTTAAACATTGTCTCTGAAGACAAGAAATCACGCTCTATCGACTCCAAAACGCTTCATGATATGTAATTAAGTGTAGAATGCATTAAGCAGACACGTGCAAGCAGTCTTGTCATGAAGAACGGCGTGTCACACTCCCATATTCAAACCGGACCCGATCGACCAATGGAAACGTGCAACGACGACAACACCGAGGAGTGCATCCGACCCAAACCTGCCCAGCCACACATCTCTGGCGTTGGATTCAAGAAGAATACAACAAACTCAAACCAAACTGCATCAACTCAACTCCAAAACCAAACAGCCACAAAACAAACAGAAGCGAAAAGAACGCAACAGAGATCGAGCAAAACGTTAGTGAATCAAGACGCATCGACGTACTCATATTGAACAGAGAACAATACAACTGAAAAAACCCAGCAAAGACTCGAACCTGACCAAAAACAAACCGATAACGTCAGAAATAAACATATTAAGTGTAACAAAACTGAACCTGTGTTTGAAAGCATACGATCACGTCGCACACGTCGGTATTACATCGACGGCATAGCTTCACATTCAAATAGAGAATGGATACTTGAATATCTTCAAGAAAGGGGGATCGAATCCGCCTCTTTTAAACTGATAGAGACAAATCGAGGTTGTTTCGTGGCCAAGCTAAGAGTCGACCAGTCCGACTGTGAAAAGGTTAAGTAGGTAAATAAGGAAAGGTCCTATCAAAATTTCCAGATATTTAAATTTTATCTACCTCTAGACAAAGGCAAACAAGGTAAATGTAAATGTGACAAAAACAAAGAGACGAGACATAACTTACAAAAATAAAAACCATCAGTTACCGCCTTGGAACGGTCAGTCGGCAAAAGGGCCGACTGGGGTGCTTAAACCTGGTTTGTGGAGCGCTCCAACCTCGCACTTCCTGAATGTTTTTCTATCAAACAAACAGTGTAAATAAAAATATCCCGTCAAAGTGAAACAACTAACAGTAAGCACCTGCATCGGTAGTTAAAACAGATATAATGAACTTATGTACATACATAGTAACTTATAATAAAATAAACTCTCAACATATGCACAATAGATAAAAGCCTCTGCAACCTAAAATTCCAAATAAGAGAGTAGTTTCAAATAAAATATAGCAGTACAAGCGCTGATATATAAGAGAACCATTTAATGACGTCACACGATGCCGTGACGTCATATGCCAAAAGTGTCAAAAGTGAAATGTAAAAGACACAAAAGAAATCATCGAGTTTTAGAAAACAACCCAAACCAACAAAGTGTAGTTATGCGAGTAATTAAAAGGTAGAACATCAGGGTTTTTTCAGTGCTTGTTTTTGAGAAACCCCTCAGGAATTGCAACCCTTGAGCTTTGTAAAACAGGCGAAGCCACCCAAGTCGGTTCGTTGTGATTGCCTTGTCCACTCTGTATTGTAAGAATTTCTATTTCCGTCATATTTCTATTCTCGTGCTGTACGTGGGTACACTCACTTTTAGATTGTTGTATCCATTTTCAGTAACTTTAATTATTCGTTGTTTATTATTATTATTTTTGTTGTTTGTTTTGTTTTTGTTGTTGTTTTTTTTGTTATTTTATTTTTGCTTGGCTCTAATGATCTTTAGCGGGTGCTAATCCGCCATATTAATTCCTTTTTCGGGCATGCGCATTTGACGAGCAGCAGGTGCATGATCTTTGCTAGGGATGTGTTGACACTCGCTAGATCTATTTTATCGCTCGATTCACTTAATTTCGTTTTAAATTTGCGGGTGTGTGGGGACGGCAGCTCCCAACAAAAGTAAATAAATGTAGTAAAATTTTGCATTATAGAACAAGACTGTCATCGAGAGATTGCGGACCGACACTAGGCTTAATTACTGATTGGGCGGTTAAAATTTCTATCTTTTTCACGGGATATACGCATCTTATCTGGTCGAGAAAAGCTAAGAATTTGTCATTTGATTCACTTAAATATTTTTTTCTGATGCAATAATCTGCAAGGTAGGTTTTGTATAAGGTTATAGCTGTTTCTGTTTAGAACGACTTTGATTTACTGCGTGCCACGTACACTCTGTTACATTTGCACATGCAACAGTGTCGCTGTTCACAAATTCTTTGCTGTAATTCACTGTCAAGTGAGTGTAGCCTTCTTTATTTAGGCCTGAATGTTTTTCCAGCAGTCGCTGATGATAGTTGTGCCTGGTGAGATGTAATGATTTATTATTGGTATTAGTGTTTCTGCACTGCGATCATCTACACTTTAAAAAAAATCTCCGTGATTCCCGCTCTATGCCACCAAACCCCCAAATCCCTTCAACCCTCTTGCCCCTTTTGTACGATGGTTGTTAAAAAAGTTTTAAGACACGGCCAATATTTAACGTTGGAGAAGATAAAATCAAACAAAAGGTTACTATGTATTAATTTAATACCTCATTTATTGTGTAGTAAAATTTCATAACAATACCTAATTCCTTGTAGTTCGGATTTGATGGCCGGTAAAACGGAAAAGTCCATTGGGCCCAGGTCTGGTGAGTAGGGTGGATAAGCGATGCGGTTAAACCCGAGAACACCAAGTTCCAGTGAAGAGACGGGTGCTGTATGCGAATGCGCGTTGTCCTGATGTAGGTATATGTTCTCCAGATTAGCCAGCACTTCTGGCCGCTTCTTACGGATAGCATTGATCAGTTCCCGTCTGATTACCTGAAACAGAAATATCGGAGCTCGCACTTGATAAAGATACAGGTTAATTAATTAATTTATTTATTTTGTTTTTATTACACTATAAATGAAGTCAACATAACCCTCCAGTAATAGTCAGCGTTCACCGTCTCTCCTCTGTGTACAGCGTGTGTTAACAGCATCCCCTTTCAGTCTTTAAATAGAATAAACGTGTTTCCCAACGGATTTGGTAACACGTGTTTTCTTCGGGGTGGAGACGACGTATGCTTCCCAACCGAAGACTCCGACTTTGTTTCTGGATCGTTGTAGTAAAACCAGGACTCGTCGGTGATGATAATCCTGTGTAAGAACGCGTCGCCTTCTCTCTGGTATGAACGTAGAAACAGTCGAGATGCAACCTGTGACATTGAAAGTGTCTCACTGTGAGCAGTGGCCGTATCCACATCGCAAATTTCTGCAACTTCTCTTACCGTTATGCGACGGTCCCACTGAATCGCGGTTTTGGCAAGTGTCAGTTTATCGTCGATGACGGTCGGGCGGCCGCTCCTTTCTTTGTCTTTTCTTTACTTCCTGCCATCCCGATACTCCTTATGCCATCTTAACACCAATGACCTACTAACAGTGCGTCCGTTGTTTGCCAGTTCTAGATGTAGCTTGGGCGCTTTCCCAAGATTAACGCAAAACTTCATAAAACACGCTGTTCTTCTTTTGACGGTGTTTCCATAGTCGCTGCCTTGTCGCGAAAGTATAGCTATAACGATCTGAGATAACAGCTTAAACAACTTGCGGAAATGACATACCTAAGTCAGAAGTGTCGTCATAAAAAATTCGCGGCGTTTGGAGCAATTTTAGGAGCTCTTTTCATTCACTAAAAAGATATAAGAAAATATGCCGTGCGCCAGGATGCGTAATAGTAATGTTACCACGTTTTAAAGTCCTTACTCGGATAAATTACATATTTAACTATAATTTGTATTAAATAAGAGGGGTGATCGGAAAGTTCGTAGACTGGCGCTATAAAATAACAAATACCCTCTGTGTACCTTGAGATAATATAAAATTTAGAAGGTTGTTCTATTTTGTACATGTTGTATAAATAATATGAAAATACATTAAACAGTAATAAAAGTTACAGCTTATACACAACAATAGTGAGGTGAACTCGGAGCACACCAGCGTTATACAAATGACGTCATAATAACCTCTGATATTTGTTCACACTTTTTCAACATAATCACCATGGATCTAAATGCATTTTCTGTGTCTCTGTAACCATTTAGTGTAGGTATCACTGAACCAGTCACTTTTGTATGACGAAACAACAGTTTTGTGTGTACGTATAAAGCTCGTTCGTGTTCTCAAAGCACAGACCTCGTAGAGCAGCTTTGATCTCTAGGAAAACTCTGAAGTCCATGGGGATAGATCTGGACTGTAGGGTGAATACTGGAGAATTTCGAAACCAGGTAAACTGATTTCTAGGATGGTTGAGTCAGCCCTGTGTCCAGGGGCCTTATCTTGGCGAAAAATCATGCGTTCTAGATCAAGATCGGGACGTTTCTTCTTCATTGCCTACATTAAGTGACGCCTGGGAACCTGAAGGGAAAACAATGTGTCAAACCTACCCCAAGTAAATAGTGATATTAAGCTGAAACAAACTATTTTTTATCATTTCCATTATTGTGTGTATTATTAATAGTTATAGTTTAAGCACCTAAATAATAGTAAAATAATGTTTATACAATATTAAACTGCCATCCTTCGAATAATAACTAGCGGTCACTGCCTGGCCATCGGGTACTTGATGTTGTAGGATCATATCCTTTCTGTCCATGAAAAACATGAACATATGTATACCACCACTCTTCTGTACCCTAGCCTTTGGGGGAGGAGTCCAGGGGTTTTTACATACACAGGACTGTGCTTTCGACTTCGGGTCGAAGTGCCATAACCAAGTCTCGTCAGTTGTAATTATGCGACCAAGGAATTCCTCAACTTTGCGCACGGCGGACGAACTCGCTCGAGCAGCAAACCCTAGTTTCAAATTCATGATTCTTAGAAAGTCTCGGCACCTACCACGCGCACACTTTGGACATTCCTAGCTCTTTTTTCAAAGTGTCGTGTACTGTAGATGTAGAAACATCCAAATCAGAAGATTAACTTCTTAGGGTGTGTCGTCTGTCACTGTACACCATATTCTTCACATTTTCTAAAATCGTGTATTTCACATTAGACGGGTGACCACATCGCTGTTCGTCCTCTATAGAGAACCTTCTTCTCAAAATCGTCGGTGCCACTTAAAGGCAAACGCCCTCTGCATTGATTATACTGGAACTCTGTATCACCTTAAGGTAAGCCATCCATCATTGGCAATATTCAGAAATCCATTTTTTTATTAAGAGTTATGTACATGTGATCTTTATTTTTTTGTAAAAAATTCACCATCAACTTTCAGTAAAGTTTAGGACTTTGCCAACCCACTCTATCTAGAATGGTATTATTTAGCTAAAGTACTTATGGTACAGTTTTGCTTATAAAATCAATAAAAATCCAAATACACTTCTTGTTTTGGGTTTATTTTGTGTCTATTAGCATATATTATCAGACTTAAAAAAAACTTCGATGAGATTTATATTATAAAAACAGGCCAATTGTCAAACTTCGGCTCATAGAACAAATGATTTTCAGCCAAAACAGCAAATAAGCGCTATCAATCTATGATTCTTTTGTTATTTTTGTATGTTCACAAGCAATAAGTGTTACATACATTTTCAGGCAATGTATATAGAATCATAAAACAGTAAATTAATTTTTATTTACCATATATTTATTTCAGGAATGGTAAAAAAACACCCTACCTCCCATTAGCAAATAAATCGTAAGCACCTGCATCGGGAGTTAAAATAGATATAATGAACTTTTGTACATACATGATAACTAGTAATAAAACAACATATGTACAGTATGTACAGTAGATAAAAACGTCAGCAACCAAAGAATTTCAAATGAGAGAGAAATGTAAGTTTTTACACAAACAAAAACCGGAGAGGGTAAAAACTGTTTTTTAATATACAAAGTGGGTTGAAAACACATTAAATTAATTATATAAATTTGCACTAACATGAACATATGTTCAAAGCATTCACATCAAGCGGTAAATCTCACAAACACACCTTAATATTTCACTGTGAACATTTCAGGTGTTTAGTTTCACTGAAGTCAGTATGCTTCCAAGAGAAGTTTTAAAAAAGACACAATTCAAATTGAAAATCCTAATTATTCCAAAATAATGATACAATGTAAGACATTATGACAAGTGCACATAGAACTGAAACAATCAATGCCAAATATGGCTATAATTAAAAATGCGTGTTCACAATACCAGTTGATACACATCACTGCTTATGTTTAAAGAAATCCACCAACTTTTGAATCAAAGTCTCCAAAGTCCATTTACAATTAGTGACACGGGGCTGGCCTTCTTTATTTTTACATGTTAAAGTGTTAAACAGTCCATCTTCACCATCCCGCAGGAATATTGTCCGAAGACAGGCTAGATTTAGACTAGATCCCGCCACATTTTTTGCAGTAGGTGCCTTCATCACTCTTGTAGAAGAGAACACTCAACGACTCGATGTTCTTCAACTGCATTTCCATGGCGAATGAATTATTTGCAGTATTCAGTGTCGATGCAGCAGCCATGGAATGCACGTTACTTCCGGCCCTGCGCTCCCTCACCTATAATTTGATGTATGGTTTTGAGAACTGTTATATGTAAAAAATGACTTATTCGCCTGTACAAAAATGAAGTTATATATTGTACACAGGAAGAAAAAATGCCACTGTGTTTATAATACATCAATATGGACACGTTAAAAAGTAAAAAAAAGGCAAATACGTGTTGTTAACATACAAACCAATGGTAATTCCATTTGTATACCAAGAATCATTTTTTTAATAATCAATATATAATTAGTGTTTTAAACCAATATTAATGATTAACACTATGAAAACGTACCTTTAAATTCTAGGGGTTGATAGGCCTGATATTCAGATTCGATAGGAAGTTGTTGACTTCATCTGGACCCCCGAGACTATCAATCATTGCTAAAAAAAAGTTAATAGTTAATTACGATATAAATTGTTTATTTTAAGCGCACTACAAACTACAAATGTAGAAGATAGAAGACTAATCTGCTAACACAAAGGTACATTAATTCGATGTTTCATTTTATTTTTTAAATACGAAAATGTGTATTTACCTGTTCTAAGCTTGGTGTTGACAGCAAATGAGGGGATGCCTTTAGAACCGGGGGCCCTGTGGGTTTTCCCATAGGGAACTATGTTGATCTGGGCACACTCAATGTTTGAACATTTTACATACAAATTTCCCTTAAGACCACGCTGTAACTCCCCAACTACACTGTTTTACGTCAGCGGTACTGGCCCTAGGCGACATGCCTTGCAGCATTGCAATGACAGGAAAAGCATTTCTAATTCCATAATTATTCGTCCAGTGCTCTAACTGTCACGGCTGACATTTTTGCCGGTTAATGTTGTTTGGCAGCGGGCACTCCTTCAATAAACACTGTGGTAAATCACAAGTATGTCCTACACAAAATGGTGATCGATCATCACGTGAGTTTTGCTAATAGATCGTACTTTTTCTGAAGTGAATCGACCGCGTTTGTAACGTCCGAAGACGCCATTTTAATAAACACCGGATATACTGGACAAGTCTCTAGAATAAAAATTCAATAATCTAACATCGCGTTATTATTTAAATAACTGATAAAATACTTATTGCTAAATATAGCTAAAAGAATTTGAGTTTTGGTTTAATGATAATTAAAAAATTAGTGATAATTACAAGATTTGTCCTCATTTCAAATATTTATCGTCTAGGCATTTTGTTAGAGACTCTGTATCGGAAAATTTCGTTCAAATCCGGTGATGATCGAAGCTGACCGAAAGGTCGCCAAATAACACAAGCGTTTCCGATTAAAGATGTATGGCTTGCCTTAACTTTGTGTCTTATCTAATCCGACACAAAATTTAATGGCTGTCCTTAACTCGACGTCAAGCGGCGACGTCATGATTTAGAAATTTTGGTTAGTGACACAGCTATGAACAAATGCGTATAATATTCAAACGGAAAAACGATAACCGTCAAAATTTCCGGATATGACGTCGTAAACGTCATAAGGCAGCATACGTTTTCGCGGTGGTATGCGTTAAAGAAATTGCCCTCAAACAAGATTTCACGTGCTCCAGGTTCGCAGATGCGCGTTGCCATTGACAACGATTATTTAGCGAATAATATCAAATTGATATGTTTTGCGAATGTATGTTTATGTATGCTCTTTTCGTTAATTTTGCTCGTCATAAATTTGTGGGCCTTAGAATTCTCCGGCTGCCGCTACCTGTAGCGGGGTAAGAACCCTCCAAAGGTAGCCCACCTGTTTGCCGTGGGTGGCGACCCAGTATCTCTACGACGAGGGGATCCTGGTGGTTGGGGTCTTTGTTGGCTTGTCAGGATATTGACACATAACGACCCTGACCAACACTACTACTTTGGCACTAAGTTGTGGGGTAGACGGGCGGGGTACTGGTCCTGTATCCCCAATCGGCTAACCCCTCGGCCGGTGCTGGGTTAGCTTTTACTCCCTTTCGTTCTACTTTCTTGCCTTCGACTTTCCTCTCCTTTTCCCCTTTTTCTGTCTTCAAATAAACCATGTTCCGTAAACTCCCTTCCTCAACTTTTCCATTTTTAACTATAACCCAGCTACCGGTCGACACCTCCTTAACGGATCAATCTGGCATTTTGTATGCTTTATAGTAAGGGGCAAAATGGCGGACGTGTAGTCCCCCTATGGAGGCATTCGAATTAAAAGGGGGGTGGGCCTGAGCTCCGGAACGGGAAGTCCTAGGCCAAAACGGTTTTCGTTGCCAGGAAGTTCCACCCCGGCCCCAGGTTCGTGCCGAGTTTCAGGTCACTGGGGACAAAAAGGGGCAAAATGGCGGACGTGCAGTCCCCCTATGGAGGCATTCGTATTAAAAGGGGGCTGGGCCAGAGCTCCGGGACGGGAAGTCCTAGGCTAAAACGGTTTTCGTTGCCAGGAAGTGCCACCCAGGTCCCAGGTTCGTGCCGAGTTTCAGGTCTCTGGGGGCAAAAGAAGGGGCAAAATGGCGGACGTGTAGTCCCCCTATGGAGGCATTCGTATTGAAAGGGGGGTGGGCCCGAGCTCCGAAACGAGAAGTCCTAGGCAAAAACGGTTTTCGTTGCCAGGAAGTTCCACCCCGGCCCCGGGTTTGTGCCGAGTTTCAGGTCTCTGGGGGCAAAAAAGGGACAAAATGGCGGACATGTAGTCCCCCTATAGAGGCATTCGTATTAAAAGGGGGGTGGGCCCGAGCTCCGGAACGGGAAGTCCTAGGCCAAAACGGTTTTCGTTGCCAGGAAGTTCCACCCCGGCCCCAGGTTCGTGCCGAGTTTCAGGTCTCTGGGGGCAAAAAAGGGGCAAAATGGCGGACGTGTAGTCCCCTATGGAGGCATTCGTATTAAAAGGGGGTGGGCCTGAGCTCCGGAACGGGAAGTCCTAGGCCAAAACGGTTTTCGTTGCCAGGAAGTTCCAGCCCGGCCCCGGGTTCGTGCCAAGTTTCAGGTCTATGGGGGCAAAAAAAAGGTGCAAAATTGCGGACGTGTAGTCGCCCTATGGAGGCATTCGGATTAAAAGGGGGGGGGGGGGGGGGGGGGGGGGCGGAGATATGGAACGGGTTGTCCTAGGCCAAAACGGTTTTCGTTGCCAGGAAGTTCCACCCAGGCCCCAGGTTCGTGCCGAGTTTCAGGTCTCTGGGGGAAAAGGGGGCAAAATGGCGGACGTGTAGTCCTCTATAAAGGCATTCGTATTAAAAGCGGGGTAGGCCGGAGCTCCGGAACGGATGTCCTAGGCCAAAACGGTTTTCGTTGTCAGGACGCTCCAACCCAGCCCCAGGTTCGTGCCAAGTTTCATGTCTCTGGGGGTAAAAAAGGGGCAAAATGGCCCGACGTGTAGTTCCCCTATGGAGGCATTCGTATTAAAAGGGGGGTGGGCCCGAGCTCCGGAACGGGAAGATCTAGGTCAAAACAGTTTTCGTTGCCAGGAAGTTCCACCCCGGCCCCAGGTTCGTGCCGAGTTTCATGTCTCTAGGGGCAAAAAAAGGGGAAAATGGCGGACGTGTAGTCCCCGTATGGAGGCATTCGTATTAAAAGGGGGATGGGCCCGAGCTCCGGAACGGGAAGTCCTAGGCCAAAACAGTTTTAGTTGCCAGGAAGTTCCACCCGGTCCCAGGTTCGTGCCGAGTTTCATGTCTCTGGGCGGCAGAAAAAGGGGCAAAATGGCGGACGTGTAGTCCCCCTATGGAGGCATTCGTATTAAAAGGGGGGGGGGGGGGGTGGGCCCTAGCTCCGGAACGGGAAGTCCTAGGCCAAAACGGTTTTCGTTGCCAGGATGTTCCACCCCGGCCCCAGGTTCGTGCCAAGTTTCATGTCTCTGGGGTCAAAAAAGGGGCATAATGGCGGACGTGTAATCCCCCTATGGAGACATTCGTATTGAAAGGGGGGTGGGCCCGAGCTCCGGAACGGGAAGTCCTAGGCCAAAACGGTTTTCGTTGCGATGAAGTTCCACCCCGGCCCCAGGTTCAAGCCGAGTTTTATGTCTCTGGGGGCAAAAAAGTGACAAAATGGCGGACGTGTAGTCCCCCTATGGAGGCATTCGTATTAAAAGGGGGGTGGGCCAGAGCTCCAGAACGGGAAGTCCTAGGCCAAAACGGTTTTCGTTGCCAGGATGTTCCACCCCGGCCCCAGGTTCGTGCCGAGGTTCAGGTCTCTGGGGGCAAAATAGGGGCAAAATGGCGGACGTGTAGTCCCCGTATGGAGGCATTCGTATTAAAAGGAGGGGGTGGGCCCGAGCTCCGGAACGGGAAGTCCTAGGCCAAAACGGTTTTCGTTGCCAGGAAGTTCCACCCCGGCCCCAGGTTCGTGCCGAGTATCAGGTCTCTGGAGGCAAAAAACCGGCTAAATGGCGAACGTGTAGTCCCGCTATAGAGGCATTCGTATTAAAAGAGGGGTGGGCCCGAGCTCCGGAACGGGAAGACTTAGGCCAAAACGGTTTTTGTTGCCAGGAAGTTCCACCCCGGCCCAAGGTTCTTGCCGAGTTTCATGTCTCTGTGGCCAAAAAAAGGGGCAAAATGGCGGACGTGTAATCCCCTTATGGAGGCATTCGTATTGAAAGGGGGGTGGGCCCGAGCTCCGGAACGGGAAGACCTAGACAAAAACGGTTTTCGTTGCCAGGAAGTTCCACCCCGGCCCCAGGTTCGTGCCGAGTTTCATGTCTCTGCGGGCAAAAAAGTACCAAAATGGCGGACGTGTAGTCCCCCTATGGAGGCATTTGTATTAAAAGGGGGGTGGGCCAGAGCTCCAGAACGGGAAGTCCTAGGCCAAAACGGTTTTCGTTGCCAGGAAGTTCGACCCCGGTCCCAGGTTCGTGCCGAGTTTCATGTTTCTGGGGGCAAAAAAGGGGCAACATGGCGGACGTGTAGTCCCCGTATGGAGGCATTCGTATTAAAAGGGGGGTGGGCCCGTGTTCCGGAACGGGAAGTCCTAGGCCAAAACAGTTTTCGTTGCCAGGATGTTCCAGTCAGGCCCCCGGATCGTGCCGAGGTTCAGGTCTCTGGGGGCAAAAAAGGGGCAAAATGGCGGACGTGTAGTCCCCCTATGGAGGCATTCGTATTAAAATGGGGGTACGCCCGTGCTCCGGAACGGGAAGTCCTAGGCCAAAACGGTTTTCGTTGCCAGGAAGTTTCACACCGGCCCCAGGTTCGTGCCGAGTTTCATGGCTCTGGGGGGCAGAAAAATGGGCACAATGGCGGACGTGTAGTCCACCTATGGAGGCATTCGTATTAAAAGGAGGGGATGGGCCCGAGCTCCGGAAGGGGAAGTTCTAGGCCAAAACGGTTTTCGTTACCCCGAAGTTCCACCCCGGCCCCAGGATCATGCCGAGGTTCAGGTCTCTGGGGGCAAAAGAAGTGGCACAATGGCGGACGTGTAATCCCCCTATGGACGCATTCGTATTAAACGGGGGGTGGGCCCGAGCTCCGGAACGGGAAGACCTAGGCCAAAACGGTTTTCGTTGCCAGGAAGTTCCACCCCGGCCGCTGGTTCTTGCCGACTTTCATGTCTCTGGGGGCCAAAAAGTGGTCAAATGGCGGACGTGTAATCCCCCTATGGAGGCATTCGTATTAAAAGGGGGGTGGGCCCTAGCTCCGGAACGGGAAGATCTAGGCCAAAACGGTTTTCGTTGCCAGGAAGTTCCACCCCTGCCCCCGGTTAGTGCCGAGTTTCATGTCTCTGGAGGCAAAAAAGGGGCAAAATGGCGGACGTGTAGTTCCCCTATGGAGGCATTCGTATGAAAAGGGGTGTGGGCCCGAGCTCCGGAACGGGAAGTCCTAGGCCAAAACGGTTTTCGTTGCCAGGACGTTCCACGCCAGCCCAAAGTTTTTGCCGACGTTCATGTCTCTGGGGACAAAAAGGGGGCAAACTGGCGGACGTGTAGTTCCCCTATGGAGGCATTCGTATTAAAAGGGGGTGGGCCCGAGCTCCGGAACGGGAAGTCCTAGGCCAAAACGGTTTTCGTTGCCAGGAGGTTCCACCGCGGCCCCAGGTTCGTGCCGAGTTTCAGGTCTCTGGGGGCAAAAAAGGGGCAAAATGGTGGACGTGTAGTCCCCCTATAGACGCATGGGTATTAAAAGGGGTGTGGGCCCGAGCTCCGGAACGGGAAGTCCTAGGCCAAAACGGTTTTCGTTGCCAGGAAGTTCCACGCCGGCCCCAGGATCATGCCGAGTTTCATGTCTCTGGGGGCAAAAAAAGCGGCAAAATGGCGGACGTGTAGTCCCCATATGTAGGCGTTCGTATTAAAAGGGGGGTGGGCCCGAGCTCCGGAACGGGAAGTCCTAGGCCAAATCGGTTTTCGTTGCCAGGAAGTTCCACCTCGGCCCCAGGTTCGTGCCGAGTTTCAGGTCTCTGGGGGCAAAAAAGGGGCAAAATGGCGGACGTGTAGTCCCCTATGGAGCATTCGTATTAAAAGGGGTGGGCCCGAGCTCCGGAACGGGAAGTCCTAGGCCAAAACGGTTTTCGTTGCCAGGAAGTTCCACCCGGCCCCAGGTTCGTGCCGAGTTTCAGGTCTCTGGGGGCAAAAAAAGGGGCAAAATGGCGGACGTGTAGTCCCCCTATGGAGGCATTCGTATTAAAAGGGGGTGGGCCCGAGCTCCGGAACGGGAAGTCCTAGGCCAAAACGGTTTTCGTTGCCAGGAAGTTCCACCCCGGCCCCAGGTTCGTGCCGAGTTTCAGGTCTCTGGGGGCAAAAAAGGGGCAAAATGGCGGACGTGTAGTCCCCCTATGGAGGCATTCGTATTAAAAGGGGTGGGCCCGAGCTCCGGAACGGGAAGTCCTAGGCCAAAACGGTTTTCGTTGCCAGGAAGTTCCACCCCGGCCCCAGGTTCGTGCCGAGTTTCAGGTCTCTGGGGGCAAAAAAGGGGCAAAATGGCGGACGTGTAGTCCCCCTATGGAGGCATTCGTATTAAAAGGGGGTGGGCCCGAGCTCCGGAACGGGAAGTCCTAGGCCAAAACGGTTTTCGTTGCCAGGAAGTTCCACCGGCCCCAGGTTCGTGCCGAGTTTCATGTCTCTGGGGGCAAAAAAGGGGCAAAATGGCGGACGTGTAGTCCCCTATGGAGGCATTCGTATTAAAAGGGGGTGGGCCCGAGCTCCGGAACGGGAAGTCCTAGGCCAAAACGGTTTTCGTTGCCAGGAAGTTCCACCCCGGCCCCAGGTTCGTGCCGAGTTTCAGGTCTCTGGGGGCAAAAAGGGGCAAAATGGCGGACGTGTAGTCCCCCTATGGAGGCATTCGTATTAAAAGGGGGTGGGCCCGAGCTCCGGAACGGGAAGTCCTAGGCCAAAACGGTTTTCGTTGCCAGGAAGTTCCACCCCGGCCCCAGGTTCGTGCCGAGTTTCAGGTCTCTGGGGGCAAAAAAGGGGCAAAATGGCGGACGTGTAGTCCCCTATGGAGGCATTCGTATTAAAAGGGGGTGGGCCCGAGCTCCGGAACGGGAAGTCCTAGGCCAAAACGGTTTTCGTTGCCAGGAAGTTCCACCCCGGCCCCAGGTTCGTGCCGAGTTTCAGTCTCTGGGGCAAAAAGGGGCAAAATGGCGGACGTGTAGTCCCCCTATGGAGGCATTCGTATTAAAAGGGGTGGGCCCGAGCTCCGGAACGGGAAGTCCTAGGCCAAAACGGTTTTCGTTGCCAGGAAGTTCCACCCCGGCCCCAGGTTCGTGCCGAGTTTCAGGTCTCTGGGGGCAAAAAAGGGGCAAAATGGCGGACGTGTAGTCCCCCTATGGAGGCATTCGTATTAAAAGGGGTGGGCCCGAGCTCCGGAACGGGAAGTCCTAGGCCAAAACGGTTTTCGTTGCCAGGAAGTTCCACCCCGGCCCCAGGTTCGTGCCGAGTTTCAGGTCTCTGGGTCAAAAAAGGGGCAAAATGGCGGACGTGTAGTCCCCCTATGGAGGCATTCGTATTAAAAGGGGTGGGGGCCCGAGCTCCGGAACGGGAAGTCCTAGGCCAAAACGGTTTTCGTTGCCAGGAAGTTCCACCCCGGCCCCAGGTTCGTGCCGAGTTTCATGGTCTCTGGGGGCAAAAAAGGGGCAAAATGGCGGACGTGTAGTCCCCTTAATAGGGGGGTGGGCCCGAGGTCCGGAACGGGAAGTCCTAGGCCAAAACGGTTTTCGTTGTTACAGTACTGAAAATCATGAAATTGACAAACGGAACGGAGTGGAAATGGAATAGTTTTTTTGTTTCCTGTTGAAACGGAAACGGAATGCTATCGAAATGGAAATGAACGGAGCGCTACAAACGCTTGAAACGGTGTAAACGGTATTAACGCTATAACCGGAGCGCTTGGAACGCTAGAAACGGTAGAAACGCAAAAATCGGAATGCTCGAGTTATTTTCACTACCGCTTCAAACGCTTCTAGGTCACCCGATTATTTATAGTAACATTTCAACAATTTCTTTGTACGAATTAAATTTAAACGAACACAATAAACTAGCTTCAATTTATCAACACAAACGCGCTTTTATATGTACTCTGCAGAACGAAATAACAAATAAAGCTTTATTATTATCAAAAAATCTATTTAATAAACTCGTACATTACAGTTCCAAACCGCACAAATTGTCCAAGTCACCGTGTACCGTTAAAACAGAAACTGCACTAAAAATCACTCCGCACGATAAAACACACAATTTAACTATAAAAGTGCGTTTCTGTCGAAACTGATGTTTTAATTAATTCCAATGAATAGCTTAACATCCGCCTTGGATCGACATTCTTAGTCTTCATTGTACACAGCTGTCATTACACGTACGCGCGCGCAATGTCGCAGCATTTCCCGAGTTTGAATTTTCGCTAATTACTTTGTAGCTGCATGGTCCGTTCCCGGATCAACTACGCCTATCATTTTTGTGTGAACACACTTGCTAAAATTATTTTTCATTTACAAAGAATGCATTGCGTGGTACAAAATAAAGCTACTTAATGAAATTAAACGTCAACCAAAAGAAGGTAACACATCTCATATAACACAAAAACATAAAACAACTAAACATAAAACAAACAACAATGCTGTGTATTTTTGCAAGGTGTGACCCAATCAAGAACCAATAACATCCCTCCGGCACTCAGAGCCAATGACTAGTATGATCCGAAAGTTCAACGTCTGAATAACCATAGATTGCCAATAGTGCACGTATACAATCATCGATCGACAGTTAAATGAAACAACCGTAATAAAAACGAACTTATATCACGTCCATTTACATGATAAATATTAAGACATAACAATCATTTCCGCCATTAAATTCACCTGATCACACATGATCATCATCAGGATCCCATATTACTTGTATAATCACCACTAATCATCATCCGCAGCAGCAGTAGCATCACCGGCATCACGATCTACATCATAATCGTCATGAGCATCGGCATCACCGTAACCGTTATTACCATTTACATTATAATCATAAACAGCATCGGTATCACCGTCATCATTATCAGCAGAAGCAGCAGTAGCAGCAGCACCGTCATTTGCATCATCATTACTTTAGTTACAGGGGTATGGATGTACTTTATTTTATCTTGCC